>VXBD01008090.1:11170-72583 GCA_013399975.1 Indicator maculatus | reverse complement strand
AAGCCATGTATTCGGGTCCTTTCAGTTACAGTTCCTTAGAAGTGTTCAGCAATAATCACTCTTTTTTCAAAGATATGGGTAATACTAGCTTGCCAGTTTTGAGCATGGATTTATGAAAACATGGATTGATCCTTGCCTTGAGGCATGTTTGCCCAAGAAAGCTTATTCAAAGATCATGTGGCAACACTTCAATTATTCTCTGATAAAAAGTAAATTAGAGTTCAGAAAGCTAATTACTCCATTGTTTGGGCTGTTTTTCAAAGAATCTGTTATGTGTTAAATACGAAAACTTGGATCAAAGCCATTTTACATCTTCTGGGCCTTGAATTACAAAACAATCTAGCTTCCCTCAAAGGTCAACTCTGACTTTCCAACAATGCAAAGAAATGCAGTAGACTTTAGAAAGATATAAATTACAAAAAAAAAAAAACAAAACTAAAAATCCTCAAACAAACCACACAATTGTTCTTTGATTGGTATCAGGCAGATATAACCTCTCTGTATTTTGCCTTGCTATACAACATTTAGAGAACCAGCAACATGTTTTGATTTAGGACACATTTTTCTCTTGCCTTTTTTCTAAGCTGCTTTATTTGTATGTTACAGCAGCAGACAGCTCTTAAAAGTGTCATCCCATTAGTCATAGGGAATAAAAACCCTGGAAAACATTTTTGAAGTTTTGTTATCTCAAACATAGAAAACACAAGCCCATTAACTATAATGTGCTTTGAGCAGCACACAGTAGGATAATACTTTTTATATCTTGGGTAAGGTCTACAAATGACTGGAATATGTGACTATTTTTGCTCATATGTATACATGCACAGTACCTCATGAACATATACAAATGTAATGGGAAAAGCTATGCATGATAGTATCAACTCTTTTCTTCCTGCAAGGTTTTCAGCAATACCTCAAATCTGTTTATCTAAAGTAATTAATTAATGACATGTTTAAACTTCTAAGTAAGATTGAAACTTGAATCAATTTCAATAGATGTGCAGTAATTATCATTGCAACCACATGAGGAGTGCTAAAATGGGCACTTATTATTCTCTGCACCTACACAACTTCTTTCTTTGTACAATACATAATATTAAATCCTTGATTCAACCTTCTGATCTTTAGAGTTATAAATCATTGAGCAAACTACAGAAGAAACTTGACTAGAAATTCAGTTAGCCAAGATGTATAAACGCAACACAGTATCATAGGTCAGAATATTCAGAATTTATAACAGTTTCAAATTTAAAACATGGAATGCAGCAAAGATTATTTGTTCTCATTGCTCCTGACAGAATGCTAGCTGAGTTTCCTTTGTTTATTTTATTCAATGGTAACATAATAGAATCACAAGATTAAAAAAAAAAAAAAAAAAGGCATCTTAAAGCCAACTAAATATGAGGCTGTAACAATGAAGAATTAAACATAGATCAATCTGAAGAGGACTTAGGACAGTTCATAATTTATGCAAAGAGTAAATAAGCTGTAAACACACACTAACTACTTCTGGGTCTAATGAATTAACTCAGTGAATACTTGCTCTTCTGCCTCTTCAGAAACTTTCCCTTTTCTTTCTCACAGCATGGGTATCATTTCTCTCAGTCCAACTAAAATCTAGGCCCAAGTTCTGGTTGACACCGTAGTTCCTGACTCACCTGGCTGTTTTAAGTGGTCTCCTGGCTCTGTCCTGCAAAGGGATAGGGTATCCGTCCCGTCAGTGCTTGGTGACGCCTGGTGCCCCACAAAATCTCCTATAGTGAAACCAGCCTGCCTTTCCTAAACATCCCAACACCAGGCTACTGCACAGTGCTCGTTTGACAAGGAGGAGAAAGAGGTTGGGCAGCCTAACAGAACACCAGACCCAGAATGAACCTTGTTACCTTCCCCAGCTGCATCACATACTGTAAAAAAAGCAGAGTCTCCTTGCCCCACGTGCTGTTGCTGAAACCTGACTTAAATCCCATAACGCAAGTTTAGTTTTGGAAAAAATGAGGGAAATAGGAACTGGTGGGCATCATATTTACCATCCCTCCCCCACTAATAAGAAAATAGATTTTATGGTATGCTGCCTTATCAAATGTTTTCTTGGGGAAGGGAATAAAAGAGGGGGAGGGGGGAACAGGGAAAAAAAAGGAAAGAAAAAGGTGAGTTAATGAAAATAGAAACAGAGGCAGCTATAAAACTAGAATCTTTGACATACATATACTAGACCCCATGCAGCTCTGTAATAGCAATTGTCTCAATTTCTGATTGTTCTTCTTTCCCTTGGTACTCAATCTGAAAGTCCAATTTGCCAGAATAATGTATCTGGTGTGAGAGATGATTTCTACGACTGAAGTAACTGTTTCTTAGCAACCAGAAATGCTCTAGGAACAGGTTCCTTTTTCCCCTGAACCCACTGAGATATAAAACAATTGTCAAGGTAATTATAATGCATTTGTGATGATTTACATAGCTTTTATATAATTATTTGTAGAACTACTCAATAAAATGAAAAGGTTAATTGACCACAGCAACCAGGAGCAACCATGATCAGCACTATTTATAGATAACCACTAGAAATCAGAATGAATTACAGTTACAGTTGGCTTTTTTTTACACATTGCTTTGCTGGGTTGTTTTGTTGGTTTAGGTTTTTTTTTAATCACTGTAATACTGTGAGATATCTTCAACTTCTTCCTCACCCTGCCTCCCCTGAGGTCACAGTGCTCTTATACCAGGCACTGCACACAGACATACAGAAGAACAGCACATGACCTAGAAGCCATATAAAGCACAGGAAAAGGAAAGCGTTTTCAGCCTACAGACAGAGAAAACAAAGAGACCTGAAGGACCAGGAACTGGGCTGTCTTGGACAAAAGTTTAACAGGTGGTTTAGGAAGCTTTGTAGTTCCAGTTTTCACTGTGGGAAATAAGCCATAATATATTCCTCAGTCACATACTACAGCCAGGGTCATGCAGATGAACATCCCTGCTACATCAGCTGTGGCTCCAGGACACTGTAAGACGGTTTTAGCCCAAGCTGCTACCCCTGGCTTTGCTGTGGTTGAAGGCATGTTCCCTTCCCCTTGCAGCTGGGTTTCTGTGTGGTAAACAGGTTCAAGGAATGCATCTGGTAGGAAATAACAGTGAAAGAGAGCAAATATGTCATCAGTTTGGTAAGGTGATGTAATTCACTACATAAGAAATACTGACACATAGTTGAGGCTGGAATGTCTCATAGGAAAGGAATGAGAAGACAAACAGGTTCACTCATTTTCATATCATTCCAGTTTCATAGCTTAAGTGTGTTATGAATTTGGAGGTGTACAGACAAGGCCTTGTACCACTGCATGATGCAGTACCTAGCTCTTATATGCTTGCAGTTACAGATCAGCTACACTGGCGTTTGGGACTCCTTTCAAACAAAGTAATTTCAGATAAAAAGGTAGCTAGGACTTCTACAGTCAGTATGAAAAGAACATGCTAGCATTATTCCTTAGTTCCTTTCAAAAAGGCCAAAGCCAATATCAACAACAAACCCACAAAAAATCAAACAAGCAAAAAAAAGAAACCCACACAACAACAAAAAATGAACCAAACCCAACAAAAAAAAAAATAGAAAAGGAGACAAGCTGCTAAGATGGAAAATCTCATGAGCAAATTCATAAAATATAAGACATGCATCATTACTAAGCTGAGAAAAAAAATACATTTCTGACAACTGAAACAATGGTGACACATATTGTATTATTAACGTACAGTTGTGAAAAATTGTTAAAATCCAGGAGATTCATCTACACAAAGATGTTCTATTTTCAGAGATGATAGAATGGGACCTCCTTATTGTAACAGGAATCATTCCTGATGCCAGTGTTTGGGGTTTTTCAGCTAGTGTAAATCTCCAGGATTAAAGTAACATAAAGAATGCTCACACCCAGTCTGCAGGATATTTACTCTTTCAGGTGGATATGACAGTTCTCTCAATATCCATGAAGACAAAAATCTCTGACTGCGTCATTGCATCAATATTTGCTTAAAGAAATTTAATTGTCTTTCATTTTTTGACAGGTTTTGCTGCCTTGTGCCTTATAAACACCTCTATTGTGATTAGATCCCAAAATCATGTATTACTATGTTACAGCTTCTCTCTGGTTTGTGTGCCAAAAAGGCCCTGGGCTCTGGTCTCCCAGGTAGCTGTAATATCCTTTTGTAAACCTTCTGTGAATGATTATGGTAAATCTTGCTTGCAGCAGTTTTCTGTTCCCTCTAGCATTTTTTTCCACCTTCCTGCTTGTGCTTTTCTTTGGTGTTTTGCTTTGGTTTTGTTCTTTTCTCTTTCTTCGATTTTCAGTTCCCTATTTTACCTTATACCCTACAGCTTAACAGGGTGTCATAATACACCTTTTTCTTCTGCTGTCTACTTCTTTATATCAGTGAAACAGTATAGTTTTCAGACTTCCCAAGCTAAGAAATTTTTGTGCTAAAAACATCAGTACTAAGCATCCACAAAAATCAAAAAGTAAAATCATTTTAGTAACAGTTTAGATGGTGTTATTCATCTGAACTGCACTTCAAAAATGTAACTGTTCTTCTTGCTTTCATTGAACTTCTGTAACAAACATCTCAAGTGCTGCAGTAAAATTGCTGCCCAAGTTAAGATAAAGTTTTATAAACTTTAAAAGTACTTTACAATGCTAATAGTGATTATTATAAATTGTTTATTTTAGAAGGGAAAACAAATATCCAAATTATTTAACTCAGCCCAATTGGATACAAATCTAATACAATTGTGCCAGCTGAAAACTGGTGTGTAATGCCAGTGTTAAAAATAAATATTCAACACTTTGGGGAAAGATGGGGAAGAGAGACAGCAGACTCAAGCATCTTGAAGTATATGATCTTTCTGAGCTGCCCTGGGTTTTTAGTGACAGAAGACATGGTAGGGCCTCACCTCCATACCACAGCTCAGGGGCTGATCTCACTCTTAAGACAACTACAAGTAAAATTTGCCCAAAATACTGAAATAGCTCAAATTTATAATCTTCAAAATCAACAAAGAAATAAAGGACAATGACTGCTTATTCAGTCACTGTCTAGTTATTTTCTTATGTGTCCTCAAAGCATTTTACATAATTATAAGTGATGAGTGTAGAGGAATCATTTCAATTGCATATGAAAGCAATCGTTTCTAGAATGGAATACAGCACCTGCTTAACATTAGGCATCATTGCTCCAAAATACTTTCAGTTGCAACTGTCTTCCGCACTCAAAAAAATTACATGGATTATTTGTGTGAGTAGTAATTGGACGTCAGATGAGAGTCTCAGATTAAATATGTCTTCTGAAACCAGAAATGTAAAAACAAGAATGATTCTCAAACGGAAATTAAGAAGTTAGCAGAAAATAAGGGCTTTAGTTATTAGCTACATATCTCTGAAATACAAAATAATATTGACAATGGATTTTCAGTTTTGAAATTAGGAGTTAAACTGATTTTTCCCTGTGTTACAAAACCTAGCTACATAATACGTATACAAACGTGGAACAATTGCTTTTGTGGCTTCATTGTGAGATCTATTTTAGTTAGTCAGAATGACTGCTCAGTTCTCTTAATTTAATCTGTTGATGTGGATTGCATGCTGTTATCATAAACAAGGGATGGCAGCCAGCCATGGTCAACCCATCACAGCACCATAGCTGTTTGGATAGTATTATGGGCCAACATTCATTACATGACTATTTTCTAAAATGGACTACTTCTGAAAATTTTGATTATATCCTTCTCAACATTAAATCACTGCCCCAGCTATATGCAAGTTGGAGCTTTATAAGCCTGACATTCTTCTTCATTTCCAAAGTCTGGGACTTTGTGTGCTTCTTAAAGGATATGCAGAAGATTTATATCTAAACAATACTAGCAGTTCAACAAAATTATTGAATCATAAGCTAGATTTAATAAAATGACCATTTCATTTAGTTGTAGTATTGGTTTCAAATTTTTCATTTTTGAAGGCAGGAAAAAAGCCACCAGTTTATGTGAGGAAGACTTAATTTAAAACTTCTTCTATAAAACTGCCATTTATAAAGTTACCTACATAAATCATTAGTGCTGGAAATCTGCTGAAGCATCACATTGAAAATTGTCAGTACCTTTAAAGATCTGCACTATGCATTCTAATCCATGATAATGCCAAATTGGATGGGATATAAATTTTTCTTCTGTGGAGTCAGAATTCAGCCTGACAACATCAACCATATATTCTACAGGTGCAGGCTGTTTGTGACAGTATGCATTAAGGAAGCAATTAAGTAAATGCTTCATAGCCCTGGGTAGCCAAACCAGGGAAGCAGGATACAAAGCCAATAGCTCTGGAAATCTGGTTGCTGCACTGTTGAAACAGAACAACGTGAAATCCCACAAAGTGCTTGTACTTCTTCATCCCAAGCAATGGAGACCAGAGTGGAAAATAAATAAAGAAATCAAGAAATTTTCAGTAAATAGCATAATAAAACTCCAAGTCCTCAAATTCTGTGAGGTTGCATCTATCATGGGCAGTAGCAAGCCGTGTGCAGGTATGTTGAGCTTCCCCAGAGAAACATCCATTACCAGATTCCTCCCAGATACTGCAGGTACTTCTAACTAGAGTATGTTCATTCAGCTTCTTTTCTTGATTCCTTTTAGCTGGATATTCATTCCTTTGTTGTTTTTTTTCTCCAAAAATACTATATTTAAGTGTTAATAATGTTCTGCAATACAGGAGACATGTGACAAAATATACAATATGGAGTCAAGAACATTCCCAAGGATGCACAGTTCAACACAGCAAATGTTTAGTAACTCCTGGATTATCATGAAAGTAGTGAAATGTAACAGATCGACCTGAGTCAAGCTGAATGGAACCGACCTCAGTTAAACCGAACGGAGCCAAACTGAGCTGAGCAGTGCATACAGGGTGCTGCCACCATGCTCTTTGCCACCTCCTGGTGCCCTCCTTCATGGCACAGCAAGGGCTTCCAGGAGGATCAGGTTGTTGGGGTGTGATGCTTCATGAAGGGCATGTTTGTGGCACTGCCCAAGCACACATGTACCCTCACAGCTGCTGCATGTGAAAGGATGTTTTGCCAATCGACAGGGTCAACAGAGGGGCACATACACCAGCAGAAAGGATGACACTGCCCCACTTGTTCTTCCTGGAAATCTATCTATTCCTGCATTTTATTTCCATCATTCCTGACTGTAGACAGCTCTGTTGGAATAACTTTAATTGAAAACAACACAAAAGGAAACAAGTAAGAAGTAACATGGAAGTGGTTGTTGTCAGTCAAAAGCACTTTTACAGCTGTGACTGCCTCAGACATATTCATGAGCCTCCCAGAACCCTTGTTAGATGCCTCAAGACTTATTTTTCTTGCCAGAATGGAAACCAAACACTGGAAGAATTAACATCCATCTTGACTCTACACATGCAGCTGACACAACATCCATGATTTAAGCAGGCACTGATTTCACTGCACATCACCCTTCCCTATTGGCTGCACCCAAAGAGTGGCTGTCAATGGCTCCATGTCCCAGTGGAGGCCAGTGACAAGCAGAGGCCCTCAGGGCTCAGTTCTGGGACCAGTCTTGTTCAACATCTTTGTTGGTGACGTGAACAGTGGCATTGAGTGCACCCTCAGCAAGTTTGCTGATGACATCAAGCTGTGTGGTGCAGCGGACATGCTGGAGGAAAGGGATGAAATCCAGAGGGACCTTGACAGGCTGGAGAGGTGGGCACAAGCCAACCTCATGAGGTTCAACAAAACCAAGTGCAAGGTCCTGCATCTGGGTCAAGGCAATCCCAAGCACAAATACAGGCTGGGCAGTGACTGGCTGGAAAGCAGCCCTGAGGAGAGGGACTTGGGGGTGCTGGAGGACAAGAATGAGCTGTCAATGTGCACTTGCAGCCCAGAAAGCCAACCAGATCCTGGGCTGCATCAAGAAAAGAGTAGCCAGCTGGTGAAGGGAGGTGATTCTCCCCCTNTATTAGGTAGTGACAGGACTAGGGGGAATGGAATAAAGCTGGAAGTGGGGAGATTCAGACTGGACGTGAGGAAGAAGTTCTTCAACATGAAAGTGGTGAGATCCTGGAATGGGTTGTCCAGGGAGGTGCTTGAGTCCCCATCCCTGGAGGTGTTTAAGGCCAAGCTGGATGAGGCTCTGGTCAGCCTGATCTAGTGTGAGATGTCCCTGCCCATGGCAGGGAGGTTGGAACTAGATGATCCTTGTGGTCCCTTCCAACCCTGACTGATTCTATGATTCTATGATTCTATTGCCTGATTCCTCTCGTACCTCCTGGCATCAGGATTTTTGGTGAAAGCAGGAAGGGCTTCACTTGGAACTGCAGAAGAGAGATTAGATCCAGCTCCTGTGCTTGAATCACAACAACCTCATGAACACTCCAGTCTTGGGGCAGAGTGGCTGGAAAGCTCCCTGGCAGAAAAAGGACCTGGTGATCAACAGAGACCTGAAGATGAGCCAGTGTACGCCCATGTAGCCAAGGAGGCCACCAGCCTCCTGGTTTTTATTAGCAAGAGTGTGGGCAGCAGGACTGGAAAAGGGATTATGCCCCAGTACTGAACACTGGTGAGGCTGTGCCTTGAATATTGTGTTCAGTTTGGGGGCCCTCATTCCAGCTTTGTAGAGTAGGGTTATCAGTTGTGCTTGGTGATCCTGAGGGTCTTTTCCAACCTGAATGTTTCTATGACTCTGTGATTCTGTGAATACTATGTTCAGTTTTGGGTGCCTCACTCCAAGGAGATTGAAGTGCTGGAGCAAGACCAGAGAAGAGCAACGAAGCTGTTGAAGGGTCTAGACCACAAGTATTGCAAGACATGGCTGAGGGACCAGGGGTTATTTAGACTGAGGAAACAGAGGCTGAGCAGAGGCCTTCTTGCTCTTCACAGCTCCCTGAAAGACACCTTCTCTTCTCCCAGGAAACAAGCAATGGGGCAAGAGGAAACAGCCTCAGGTTGCACCAGAGAAGGTTTATGTTGGACATTGGGAAATGTTTCTTCACTGGAATATTGGAAAAGGCTATCCAGGGCAGTGGTGGAGTTTCCATCCATGCAGCAATTTTAAAGCTTTGCAGATGTGGTATTGAGGGACATGGTTTAATGTCACTGGCAGTGCTCGGTTTAAGGTTGGACTCAATGATCTTGGAGGTCTTTACCAACCTTAATGACTCTCATGTTTCTCTCTCTCTTATCCTTATTCAAGAGAGAATTTATTCAGTGAAGACTTAGATAACTTTTTAGAAACAAAAAGTAAATTCTCTGAGAATACTTTCCAAGTGACCAAAGCTTGGCTACTCAGACTATTCCTAAATACTGTAACTTTGTAATGATATGATATAGAGTCTACACTAATTGATCTAAGTGCATTCTCCCCTGCCAAAGATAAGCCACTTCTTTTTTTCACATAGCTTTGATTTTCCTCTTCAGCCCCTCTGCTAACAGCTACCCATTTTCTATAAACACTGAGGCAGTCATGAGTAAGCCATGGCAATTTTTATTTTTCACCTAATAATTTCCAGTGAGATAAATATTCAGTTGGGTTTTCTCTCATTCAGCTCAGCATTTGTAATGAAGCTTCTCTTTTTCTTTCAGCCACAAATTAATTGAAAAAAAATACCCTCACTTCTTATCCATGATAGCATTTTTTTAACATAAAAGTTAAAATTTAATTTCATTTTAATTTAATTAAATTCAAGGCTCTTTACTGACTACTGATATGCTATCCCAGCACTAGCTGACTCTTTCAGAGAACTCAAACAGATTTGTGAGTCACGGCTTCCCTTTACAGAAGCAGTTTTGATGCAAGCCATATCACTCACCCCTGTTGTCCTCTTTTCAAAGTCTCAGCTGGCACTGTAAAGAGCACTGACTGCTTTCTAAAAAGACCCTTCACAGTGCCTTACTCGCAACCTGGCTACTTTATTTTACTCCAAGTGTTTCAGTTCTCAGTTGTGCTCCTTCTAAAAATGGTTTGCCTTACTACTTTTCTAGTGAGGCTGCCACAAGCAGACTGCCTCACGCATCAGCTCTCAGATGTATATCTTCTCAAAATCTACAAGGGGGCCTTCCAATTTCACTGTTTTATTCGTCAGTGTTCACCTTGAATATGTTTTCTTCACCTTTATCATTTATCACCAAAGAATTCAAGAAATTGTATTTGAAGCAGTAAAAGCAGTAATATTTTATATAAGAAACTAAAGATTACACTTGTTAATATTTCAAAGATGCAATGTGTGAGTGACATGATGAGTTTCAATGTCTGAGAGCTGCAAGAACCTTTGTGAAATCTTAGAGATACAAGCATGGGAACATCATGGGCAGCTGTAGATACAAGGCAATACAGCAAGGGCTGTTACATGACACCAGAACTTGACTGCAGTATGAAACAGTTCTGACATGGGAGCTATCTCTGTAATGCATGACCATAGCTACTACTTTGCACATGTACAAGGTCTGGAGAACAGGTTTGGTGAACACCAGGGAATCTGTGGCTGGGTACTACCTCTTCCCATGCAACTCCATGATTGCCACTCACCAGTTCCATTCCACGGTGAGAGCAACAGCTGCTCCACCAGCACATCAGCCTTCTCCTCTCATCCCTCATGGCCAGAGAGTGTGGAACATTTAATCTCCTGCAGGTCTCAGAGCCAGAGATAAACGAAGAACTAAATATATGCTTCCTGAGGCTGGAAAAGAGAATGAGTAGTACAAGAATGACAGATTCACAAAGATAAGGGAAGAAAAGCAAAAGAAACGAAATCCCATGACCTGACCAAAAAAAAAAAAAAACCCCAAAAAAACCACAACACACACACAAAAAACTAAGGGAAGAAAGGAGAGGAAACAGAAGGAGAAATTATTAAATATAATTAAAGTATTTCTAAATTAATATTTCAGTCATTTTTGACATTCAAAAATAATTAATTGTTTCTAAAATCTTTCAAATCATGTTTAGATAACATTGGATTTCTCCAGTCTATAAAGATCTGCCTGCTACATGAAATGAGGAGTTCACACAGTTGAAGATATTTGAATATATTTATTTTTAATGATATAATCTTTCTTTTTCAAAATCCTTTGTAAAAACTGAGACCATTTTTCTTCACCTACAGCCTTCTGTGGTGTTCTTTTTTATTTTCTCTGTAAACTTTTTTTTTCTTCTTCTTCTTTAAATGGCGTTATCTGGAAATCCCCGCTAAGAGTTTTGCTTCTTTTTTATTCTGAGGTAGTCTGGTTATCTTGTATTCATAAATATGCATAAGGATACATGCAATTAGCAGAACTATTAGCACTGAATCTATTTTATGCCTCTGTGAAGATTGGTAGAAAATAACATTGATTTTGTTTCATTATAAGTACTGTTGCATATAATTATCTCCATATTCCTCTTAGAATACTCATCAATACATACTGCATATTCTACAATTATACCAGTACACGCTTCTGACAACTGTAGCCTTTGAATTTATGTCAGAACAGAAGATATTAATTGATTCACACTACACCCTAGAAGCAATTTGGAATTGATGCTCATCAGATTTTTAATGCACTATAGTTTCCAACTGTCATTAGTGAAAAAAGAGAACCCATGTGTGCTAAATGCTCACAGAAAACTCTACATGAAACATGAAGATATTATCATATGTGCTGCATTCTGCCACAAGCTCCTGCCTTTCCATACAGTACACATTGCCCTGATACTTTGAAGTTATTATGATTTTCTTATTATTTGCACATCAGTTTTGCATCAGTCTAACTAGCTAAATCAGTGGTAATGCATGGGATTTGTTCATGGTGCAGAAGCAAACTAAGCTTATTTTCAGATTTCTTTTCAAGGTTACTGATGCGTAATAATATAAAGACCTGAATTTAGTAATTACTGTGGTGGCTGTAATGAGTACACACTAGTTGCCAAAACTCCATTGTAGAATATAGTAGAACAAAGAATAAAAACTCCAAGGGTGTTGTTTTTTTCATCTTTATGATCAGCACTTAGATGAATTCCCAGTAAGTTTGCTAAAGCTATTGTATCTGAAAAGACAAAGCCTGTATTTGCACTGAACTGTGAGAGAGAGATGGAAGCTCAGACATCCTTCAGTTACCCTTAGCTTTAAAAGAAAGACTTGTCAACTTCTGCTTTAGCTTAGGCAAGAAAACTAATTCCAGGTAGAAATAATAGGAGGGAAATAGATTAGAAAATCATTAAGGCTTTGGAGCTTTTTATTTGTTTTAATATAGTTCAAAAGAGGGAAGGATTCCTTCTTTTCCCTGTGCGTGTACTCTTAAGGACAGCAACTCAAACAAGCCTGGCTTTCACATCTCTGAATGTTTCCAAGGCCTAGAATACTCATCAGAATTTATTAATAGCTATGCAACTCTGGTATCAGTACTTTTATGGATTAGTATTGCTCTTTCTCTATTATTAGAAGCAATATTGCTATTCCTTTTCAATTCCTTGCATCTTTATGCAGCTGTTCACAGATTCCAAGGTCACAAGGTGGTATATAATACATTGCAATTCAGTTATTTTAAATATACTCTTCCTATACTGCTGGAGTATATTGTCCTTTATTCTTTATATTCCAAGTGGTGTGCCATGCAGTAGATTTCAAACTAGACCCAAAACAGTGACAAGATTTGTCAATTTTTGTACGGATTTTTCTGCTCAGCCACTACATTCACCTTGGAAAATGAGGCAATTTAAATAAATTAGATAATGGCAGTCCTTTTCCTCATCATGGCCAAAATTCCAACTATGCTGATTAAATTAAACTCATTGTTAAAAATAGAGCACCTTGGCTGTATTGGAAAGAGATGGCAGCTGCTCAACACATCTCTGGAGTCAACAGAATAGAATTTAGATTCAGGAAAGTCTCAGCATCATTATTGTGAGGTTTGAGATATCAAGCCTTTCCAATACCAGTATTTTCTGGTAATTGTTTGTAGGAAGAGAAACATTCTGAAGCTGACCTTTGTCAGAACTGTGGGGGACAACACATCTACTTAATAAATCCCAAAGGTGAGTACCATCATTTTATGGAGTCCTGAGGTTATATCCAAGGCACCTTAATAGCTGTAGATGTGAATCACACAGTCCACTTGCTATGGTCATAAAGACATAACAGAAAGAAGTATCACTGCTATCATCCTCTTTCAAATTAAAATGTTGCTAATTGTTTTAAATGAGGCAGTTTAAGTATAAAAAAAGCTTAACAATCATTAACTGAAGAGCTTTTTGGCTGTGTTGTGCAGCACAGATCTGGTGACAAGCGTGCTGTACACTTGTGTAGGAATTTGAATAGTTTGTTGCCTTTTGGGTTGGTGCAATAGCTACTAATTTGGTAATAAGCTTTGCAATCAAGTGGTAATATATCATTTCAAAAAATGTAAAACTGAGTTTAATATTTCTGCCCATTTTTATGAAGAAATTTGATTTAACAAATAGGATGTTGAAAATGGACAGATTTTTATACTTTTTGTCACTGACATAATACATCTGCAGTTTGTGGTTTATATAAGTAATCCACTTCTTTCCACTAAGCGACAGCAGAACTAAACTTTGGTGCCACAGGGTATTTTAAACTCTGTTGACACTGGAGGAATTAGTCAGCCGTGCAAAAGTAGCTTCTGCTACTAATTGGATTTTTATTACATAGTTGACCATAGCATAGTGTTATTAATATAAACAAAACAGGAATTTAGGTGATATGAGGTGGCATGATGCTTCCTCAGGAACATTCTGCAATATTTACTCTTGTCCTTTGAGCTCCCATGCCAGTACTTGGAAGAACAGCTGTCATCAACATTCTTCCCCTGCCCTCCACTTCCCTCTCCTCTCCTTTCTCCTCAATTATTTTAATTTTTTCTTCAATCTTTCAGAGCATACCAATAATTCTGTGTTAGTGAAGATGTTAAAGACTGAAGCATGAGTGATAAATCTCACCTTTTGTGTTGCCATCAGCACATGCCCTTACATTTTATCAATATGCTCACAGAATGAGCAATAAGAAGTAGAATTTTGAATCGTAAATTAAATCTGAAGATAGCTTCTTATGAAAGAAGAAAGTACTTCTTAAGAAAGAAGAAAGTGGAGAAGAAAGTCTCCGTCAGGAGACAACCAACCTCATTCTGTTTCTGCCTTCTCTTGTAACTAAATTCCCAGCCAAAGTCATAGAATCATAGAATCAGTCAGGGTTGGAAGGGACCACAAGGATCATCTAGTTCCAACTCCCCTGCCATGGGCAGGGACACCTCACACTACATCAGGCTGGCCAGAGCCTCATCCAGCCTGGCCTTAAACACCTCCAGGGATGGGGCCTCAACCACCTCCCTGGACAACCCATTCCAGGCTCTCACCACTCTCATGGTGAAGAACTTCTTCCTGGAAGCTTCAGGAAAAACAATAACAACCAAATGAGTTGTACATCAGATACAGAAGATAAATTCAAATCAGACACATATCTGACCTAAAAAAAAAGAAAAACCAAACAAGAGAGAAAAAAAACCCCACCAATCCAAACAAACAAAAAAATCCCAACACCATAAACAAATGTTCTGTTTAAGACATTTTCTATTAAGTTTTGAATATTTTCTTCATACTTACTTTCTTACAGCACAAGCCGTTGAGGGGATAAAACTGAAATGTCTGTTTCAACAAGCTCTCTGGTGGCTATTTCACTTTTGTTTCTGTGACTTTCACATGCATTGCTTGCCCATGATACTGCACAAACAACAGAAACTGTAAAAGTAGATTGATGTATTCAGACCTTTGATATATTAGTTTTATTATTTTGGTGGATTGCTTCTTTTGCGCAGTGCAAATTTCAGCAGCTATGATAGGATCCATCAAAATAAGTGGATTAAGATTCCCTAATATAGACAGGTGTACCTGAGTTAATCATTCCAGTTTTCCTCATAAAATAAAAACTGCTACTTTAAGGCTTGATTCCTTACAACTCGGAGCAGATAAAAATCTTAGAATAAGAAGTATGTTCTAAAACTGTTTCTCCTTTCAGAACAGTGTGACATGACTGGTTCGGATCGAGGGGCTGCATTGCAAATATTTAAACTATATTTTAAAAGAAAACACCAGATTTCATTCAGATCAGGTCCTTCATCCTGAAAATTAATTCATTTTGTTTTCAGTAGCTCAGACTTTGTATTAGATAGGACAATATATCCCCTGTGATTTTCTTGGCTTCACTGGAGTTGTGATAATTTATGCGATCCATTAAACAGCCTTCATCCATAAGTACTCCTACAAGCTTTGGAAGAATTACACCAGAAGTACATGACTTTACAGTGTGAGCAAGAATGGCAGGAATGGCTCATATCTCAGGAAGTAGCTTTTTTACATACATCATTCAGGTGAACACTACAGGTATGTATTATTTCTGCAAATGTCACCATGGATGTCAATCCAAATTACAAATTCGACAAATAAAGATGTGAAGTTTTTTAGATAGATGTTGTTTCCTTTCCACCTTCACAGGGTTAAGTGACCACGTCACACTGGGTTCACCTTCTGACTTCTAAAAAAAAATACTTAAGCTTGTTTTTAAATATTTGGGAGATGGTTTTTGACCTGGTGCTGTACAACTGTATAATTACTTCCATTAGGAAAAGAATAATTAGAACAACAAAGAGCAGAAAAACTGGAAGCCAGAATTTAACTACTAAATAATGAATGCCTATTCTTAATTTATAGTTAATGAACTAAACTCTCCCAATGCACATATTAATATTTCATAGAAATTGTGAAGAATTTAAAGAAACATTGATCATAGAAATTGTGAAGAATTTAAAGAAACATTGATCATGCTTAAAATTTACAGCTAGCTGGTAAAATCAAAGCTGACTATTTCATGTACACAAAAATCAATCTAGAAGTCAGTGTATGAGGCACAAGGAAGACTTTTATTTTTTAAAAACATATAATGTATTTAGTTACTGCTTTGGGATTAATTTCATTTTTAAAATGTAAAGAGCTTTTCCACAGTGTTGCAAAAGCAGCAGAACAATTAAGTTTCTCAGCCTTCCAGCTTTACATATAAAGTTAGAAAGTAGGGAGTATGTTGTGCTGACGTACATGATTCTTAGGAATGTACTTTTCCAGCTATTTCGACAACATGCTGCATGTATATGTTTTCCAAGGACTTACAGAATACATGTCTGTTTGTTTTGGCTCGATATTGTAGCGCATGCTTGGAATATGAAGGGGTTTCCAAAGAAGTGAAGTTCAAAATGAATGACAGAAACAGAGGTGTGTTTCTGGATGGAGATGCAAGAAACAATAGAAAACCAGAATAAGACCTGGGTGTGTCTACATAGCATGTATTGAGAAAAAGTGGATGGGGAAAAAAAAGGGAAAATGAGACCACAGTGATTAATTCACATAGTACACCTTCCTTTTCAAGGAGTCTGTGTAAGTGGAGAGCAACGTGCTGCTATAATGGCTTATGCAGACCAATAAAACCTTAAACTGTCATAGATTCATAGAATACCAGGTTGGAAGGAACCCCAAGGGTCATCTAGTCCAACCTTTCAGGATAAGAATCTAATTCAAATGAGATGGTCCAGCACCCTGTCAAGCTGGGCCTTGAAACTGTCTAATGTAGGGCAAGCCACCATGTCCCTTGACAGTTTACACAAAGGGACAATAGCTGACACTAGAAAAAGCAGGGGAAAAAAAGAGTTTGGATTTTAGGTGTCTTATAAAGGAAAGCATGAGAGCAAAATAATCAGATAATGCCCACAGTTACATTATTTATAACAGGAAGACCAAACGGTAACAGCTATATTAGCAAGTTAGAAAGAAAAGGCAATCATTGCAGCACAGAAAAGACAGGAGAGAGGTGAAGACACTCACAGTTTGCTGCTTCTGACTGCAGATCTGTCTTTCCTTTCCTCCTGCACACGCAGAAGAAAGATGCAAAATCAACCTGGTATCTGGTACTAATAGGGTATTGTTGATAGCAGTATCTTATTATTCAGTGGGTTCTTAAACTCCAGTCTGAAGTTTCACTGGATAATTGATGTATTTCCCTGTCAAGGTGATCTACACTAGTCAGGCAAAGTATTAGTTTTCCTAGTGCTTTTCATAGCTGGAATATGAATCATGGCTTGATCAACAGAATTTGTTGATGTTTCTGACAATCTGAACAGAGGGCACTGGTGAAAGAATAGAAGGGTCAGCTCTTAATATTTCTATAAAGAGCATTAAACAGATCCCTGTGTATTCCTGTATCCTACAGAATTTTTTTTTTGTCAGACTTTAGTTACAAAAGACTCTCTTTCCAAGGCATTCTACATGCCGCCCAATAAGTATTGAGGGCTTTGTGCTTTATAGGAAGAATTCCAGGAGATTTCTACCTGCCTAAGGGCATAATCATGGTAAAGCACATAAGGAAGGAGAGTTCAATGGTCTATAGGCTTTCCATGAGGAATGCTCAAAAGCACTGCAAAAATCTGAAAAATCAAGGACAAGGCTTGTAATTTCACTGCAACTTTTTCCTAGCATAGCTTAACTTTTTCAATGGTTTCAATAAATCATATAATACACAAAATAATAAGTCACAAGGCTGTAATCAACCCTCACCATCAGAAACATTCTCTAGCAGAAGGAAAACAAATCCCACTCTATAGACTTGTTAAAGTCAGCTTTCAGCATATCTTACCAATATATATTTTAAAAAAAACTTGTTTAGCTTCTGCAAATCTGATAAAACCTTACATATCTACAAATTGTTTTTCCACTTCTATGCAGAGTAGGCGCTTCAGCCACATTAAAAAATTAGATAGATAGATAGATAGATAGATACATACATACATACATACATACATACCTACATTCATACATACATCTATCTGTTTGGAAAAATCTTTGAAATACATCATCAAGTCATATGCCTTTCTTTTGAGCTCCATATTCCTTTCCCTTTACTTCACTCTAATTCTTTTGCTTAACTTTTAATCCTTCACAACACTTATAGTCTGCAAATGTGTATACAATAATCTTAATGTTACAGCTTTTGTATGCCTAGCTGAGTCACCAGGATCAAAATGAGTTGAATATTACCCCAGCTGGTGCAATTACCACTACCACTATTTCTTAACATCACAAAGAAACACTTTGATCCAATATTTAGTCAGCCTAAGTGTGTCATTCACTTAAAATATTCCCACTTGGCTGAAGCAGAGTTTCTAATTCCAGTACAAGAACTCCATATATGCCTCAAACCCTTTCCTCCTCTAGTCATTCAACCTTCAATTTTCTAGCCTTTTTCAGTTCCTTCTTTACTTATGAACAGCAGAAGTAATTTAGCTCTCCTAAGAGACTCTCCAGTCTAATTTAAGATATGCATAAAAAGTGTCACTGCTCATTGTCCAAAATAATCTAGCAGTCATCATCATTACCCATCATTATTACATTCACCCAAATACACTCCAGGTGACCAGTTTTATTGCACTCTTTGAATTATTTCACATTTAAACTTTTTAAGTAGTTTTGCTCAACAAGTATATTCATTACTTATTCTGCAGATAAAAGACCATTCCAACAAAAATTACTGGAAGGCAGAATACAGCTCACAAAATAGTTTTGCCTGTTAATCTTTAATTCTGAATGTGACATTTCAAACAATAGTTATGGCTGCAGTGGCTGTAAATTGTGAGACAGTTTTGTTAATGATGCTATAAAGTTAAATTGTCCTACATCTTTCTGTTTGTGTGCTCAGAAAAAAAAAATCTAGTAAATGATTTCAGGCTATATAAAAAAAAAGTCTAGATTTTCTGTTGCACTCACACAAAACAGAACTTTTCTGTATTATTGTTAAAAGAAATCATAAATAAAAAGAATTCTGCAACAAATATGAAAGTCACTACGTGTTAGATTTTTCATCTTTCTTTGTTCCCAAGCTTAAAGAAAATGATTGATGAATGTGTGAAAACAATATTCCCACTACCAGTCCTGCCATTTAGCAATCTCTCTGTGCTTTTGTATTATTTCAAATAATCACAGAGTCTGATGAGATACTCATGGAGATGTATATGGTTGCCTTAATCCAATATTTTAATTTAAAAATTATATTAATTCTCATTGCAATGGGTGCAACCACAAAAATGTATAGACGATGCAGTGTTCCAGCCTTGGTTAATCTGCAGAAACAATTATATTGGACTAGGGAAGCAAAGATGCATTTGCAAAAACATGAAAAAAAAAAAAGCAGACCTTTCTCAAGAAAACCAATCTGGTGTGAATTATGGCTTTTTAGACTCTTTGTGTGGCTATAGTTAAAATTTTTTCTCTTTACACTGTTCATCTAGAACTAAATAGGGAGCTTCAACCAAAACAGTGAGACTATTCATAACAGTGAGATGACTTGCCCTCATAAGACAGAATCAAATTTTGATCACTGTAGTTGAATGGCTGCTACATTATAATACAAGATATTAGCGTTTACTCCAAAGGAAAATGTCTTTTGCTGAAAATTTACATTCTTTCCCTATTATCTGAGGTGACATTTTTAAAATCAAACCTTGGTTTATTTTCAGCAGAAAAAGTGAAAATTTTCCAAAACGTACATTTCCTTGTTACCAACATCTTGAATTTTCATACTGATTTTTGAGAAGAATCAGTCAAAGAATGTGAAAATTACCTTTGCATGAAACATGTCTCTTTTGGTCCAACTTCACCTTTAAATAATATGATTAAAAATAGTCAGAATCATAGAAACATTTGGGATGAAAAAGACCCTCGGGATCACCAACTCCAACCAACAACCCTACTCCACCAGGTTCTCCCCTAAACTGTATCCCCAAGCACCACATCCTAACAACCTTTAAACTCATCCAGGGTTGGTGACTCAACCACCTCCTTGGACATCACTTTCTAATGTCTGACCACTCATTCTGTGAAAACTTTGTTCCTAATGTCCAGTCTAAACCTACCCAGTTGCAGCTCGAGGCTGTTCCCTCTTGTTCTATCACTTATCACCTGTGAGAAGAGACCAGCACCAGCCTCTCCACAACGTCCTTTCAGGTAGTTGTATAGAGCAATAAGGTCCCCCCGTCACCCTCCTCTTTTTCAAACCAAACAGCCCCAGCCCCTTCAGTTGCTCTTCTTAATATTTATTCTCCAGGCCCTTCACTCACTCCAGTACCTCGACATCTTTCTTGTACTGAGGTACCCAAAACTGAACACAATACTCAAAGTATAACCTCACCAGAGCTGAGTATAAGGGAACAATCGCCTCCCTACTCCTGCTGGACACAGCATTTCTAATACAAGCCAGGAAGCCACTGGACACACTGCTTGGTCATATTCAGATGCCTGTCAATTAGAACCCCCATGTCCCTTTCTGCTAGACAGCTTTCCAGCCACACTTCCCCAAGCCTGTAGTGTTGCTTGGGGTTGTTGCTTGGGGTTGTTGTGACCCAAGTGCATGACCTGGCATTTGGCCTTGTTGAAGCTCATCCCGTTAACGTCAGCCCATTGATCCAATCTATCCAAGTCTCTCTGTAGAGCCTCCCTACCCTTGTGCAAATCAACACTCCCACCTAACCTGGTGTCATCTCCATACTTACTGATGACACACTTATGTATTCATCAAGCTCATCAATAAAGATGTTAAACAGAAGTGGTCCCAGCACTGAGCCCTGAGGAACACCACTTGTGACCAATCACCAGCTGGATTTAACTCCGCTTTTTGGGCCCATTCACTCAGCCAGTGTTTTATCCAGCAGAGTGTGTGCTCATCCAAGCCATGAGCAGCCAGTTTGTCCATGAGAATGCCGAGGAAAACAGTGTCAAAGGCTTTTTGAAAGCCTAGGTAGACAATACCCACAGCCTTTCCCTCATCTAGTAGTCAGGTCATCTTGTCATAGAAGGAGGGTAGGTTCATCACACAGGACCTGCCCTTCATAAACCTAGGCTGACTGGGCCTGATCCTCTTGTTGTTCTCTATATGTCATGTAATGGTGCTTGAGATGATCTGCTCTGTGACCTTCCCAGGTACTGAGGTCAGACTGACAGCTCTATAGTTTCCCAGATTTTCCTTTCTTTCTTTCTTTCTTTCTTTCTTTCTTTCTTTCTTGTCGATGAGTGTTACACTTGCTACCCTCCAGTCCATTGGGACGTCCCCAGTTAGCCAGGACTTCAGGCAAATAATGGAAAGTGGCTTGGTGAGCACGTCTGCCAACTCCTTCATCACCCTTGGGTGTAGCCCATCCAGCCACATAGACTTGTGTGTATCTAAATGGCAGAGCAGATCGCTGACCCCTTTCTCATTGTCCAAAGTTTAGTTACACACAGAGAATCAACCAGGTTGGAAGAGACCTCCAAGATCAAGTTGCTTAATCCCTCAACCCACAAACAATCTCCATACTCAGAGATTAAAAAAAAAACTGTGTGTTTGCTTACAATCTGATTCCCAGTCTGATCAACACAATCATGTAGGACACTGACTGAAATATCTATTGAAATAATTTCACATGGCAATTATAATCTGTTTTGCTCTCATGATTCATTTATAGTGTCCTGAAAGTATTTGGATTCCAATAATCTTTTATCCTCCATTTTACCAGTGGGAAATTGGGATATAAAATGTCATATTCTATTTTCTTGGACAGATCTTTCACAAGATTTGAACCAATTCAGAACTAGGCATTATTTCATCTATTCCTCCTACTGTTCCCAAAGAAAGTAGGATTCAGTCCTTGTTTTTGTTTTCATATGTTTCAAATAATATATGTAAAAAAAAAAGATGTCATGTTTTAGGTGTCTATATATACCACTACACAAAATAACAGACCATAAAATATTTGCTTTATAAAAGCATTAATATATGAAAGCAACCTGCAATGTATAAATCAGTCAGGAAAGAGAATGCCTGAACTGCTGTGGATTACACAAATCTGCAGATCTATTAACTTTGAAATTACCTGTCTGACACTTAAAAAATGCAGCCAGAAAGTAAGAACTGCAAGTAAGTGCTTCTGATTTAAAGTCTATTTTTCCCCATAATGTACTGTACTGCAAAGGTCTTTCATGTCTTGTAACTTTTTCTGCCTGCAGTGTAAGCAGCAGTTAATGGCTCTTCTGTGTTTCAAGCAATCCCGGATTATAAAATCTTCATCTGGGCATGAAAATAAGTGAGACTGAGAGCAGAAGAAAGAAAACTCAGTATTTGTAGTTAAGCATTCATGTAAATTTCTCAGAATAGCATCTATTAATTGCAGAGACTAATTAGATTTTGCTTGTAAGAAATATACGAGTTTAAAAGACCAAAGACTGAAGGATTTGGTACGTGCCAAAGATAAGAAAAATAGTAAAATAAACCCCCTGAAGTGATATTCTTGGCTTTTCAGGCATTCTGCTTTTGTCATTTGTTCTATTTTCGGTGAACTTTTTCTCACTTACTAGCAGCTTATATTTATAAGGAAAGGACACACTTAAAAAATATGAACAGAACTAACCAAAATAGGCTGAAGAATAAAATACACAAACAGATGGAAAAAGACCAAGCAGATCTGCAATACTGACTGCTTTATGCTTTTCACCTTGGTTGAGTTAATGGTTTCCAAGTAAATTGATCATAAGTCGTCTTCCTCGATAGTATTAGGGAGGAAAAATGTAAAACACATGAAGTAAATAAAACTGTTGGTCTAAAATAACTTGAACAATTGCAAACAAAGGCTGTTTTGCTGTACATATAACACTTTTGTTATTTTAGATTCTTTTACTAAATATAGTACTTTATCTATTTATGAGAGGTACACTCACGTTTTCAAGGACAGTGCTGTGGAAATCTGAAGGGCCTTCTTTATTTTCTGTTATGCTTCTCTCATGCAATTAGTCATAGGAGGAGAAATGGAGAATGTATTTCTCCTTGAAGCATATCAAGATTCACATTCTGAACAAACAATTTTGCAATCCTGAATTATGAACTGATCACATGACCTTGAGGCTGCCTGAGTTAGGAGGCAGTTCCCATTAACAGGTTGACAAAATACCATCTTTGTCTATGAGCAGCAGCAGAACAGTGAGATGTAAATGTTGCTCAGCAGCAACCAGCCAAGCTGTAAAAACTAAGCAAGATTAATTCTGCTCAGGACTTAAAAAGCTGGCAGACAGCTGCAGATGTGCTGTTCACCTAAAAAGGCGTCTCTTGCACCTGTGGAAGTCTTGTCCCCACTGCCTTCTCCCACTAAATGAGGCAAAGACTGCATTCCCAGTGTTGTATTCCAGGTCTATAAAAATTATTCCAGTGCCAACCTCAACAAAATCAATAACTTCAGAACATCTAGTCTCGGTGGTGGATATGTTTGCCTAGGTTTTTCAGGATTGAGCTTTATATTTGAAAATGAGCTTTCAACAGAGAAAAGTACTCTGTTAATAATATGACTTCTAGTAAAAATAAAGGGCCTAATTCCTCAGTTCATCACTTCAGGATTACATTAATGAGTTTCTATGGAGTTAAACCCAATGAAAAACTCTCCAGATTTGCACCGTCTTAAACCTTGAATAATATACTGTGGAGGTTTTAGCCCATTATGTGTGGGGAGTATGTGCACAGCTGAATATTTTCTGTGATGAAAGGCAAGGTTTGGGTGGGAGTAGAAGAGTGGGAGTAGATCTCTCTTTCCTTTTCCACTTTCTTCTTTTTTATGTATTATGAACATTATGTGAAATTAATTTGGTTATCAAGTGTCTGATGAAAATATCATTTCAGTTACTCTGCGAGTTACCTGCTTGAATGAATCATTTTTCACAAAGTGAGAGAAAGCAGGAACAGATGGCAACTCTATTAATATCTACACATTATTACCTCTGATAAAATTGGCATTCATTGGAATTTTAGACTTTATGACTCAACTATTTTAACAAAATGTTAGTGGAAGGCAGTTGGTGGTTTATTTTCAGGATTTGGGAAAAAAAATAGTTTGAAAATCTGTTGTTAATATTTGGCTTTATAAAGGAATATAGCTTCTTTGGCTATAACAGCTTCATTTACTGTACTAGAATACTTTTTTTCTTTATTTATTATGTGGAAAGGAATACCATATATTCACCGCCTTCAATGACTTTATTCACATCACTTAATTCAACATTCAGAAGGCAGCATTTATGAGATTGGGTCATAATACACAATTCTACCACCAAGTCAGAAACAGAAGGGGACACAGAGGAAAAGTTACTTTACTACACCAAATCTGCAGCAGCAACCTCTCTGAGAAGTGAAATTAGTGCCAAATATACTTATGAAAAGTTTTACGGATATGATCCCTCAGTTTTCCATCATAGCACAAAACAACTAAAATTAAACTACTCCTGGAGCTATCAGACCAGTAAATTAAAATATTTTTCTTAAATGCAAGATAAGGCAAGACTAAAATAAGAAGTTTCATGCAATTTTGGGAGATGAAAGTATGTTAGTGAAAGTATAACTTAACTGAGCCTGAAATTTGTTATTGCACATTGTCCACAAGACATATGAATAGAGAAAAAGGAAGCCCTTGAAATGCTGAAAGTACACTCAGGTGTTTTGTCAGAAGCATAGAGTTTTTAGTGTAAATCTACTGCAAAAGGCTTTCTCTCACCTATTTTCCATTTCTATGGAGCAAGACTATTGGAAACACGAACAGTTTAGGAGCAGTTAATATAAGCACATGTACCAGTCAGTACTCCTGGAAACAGCCCATGAGCTGCTGAGAATTGTTTTATCTCCTTATTGTTCTACCGTAGCAAAATGGTATTCAGATGGTATACAGTCAACTTTTTTCCAGATGTGCAATATCAGGAACATGTAATCCCACACATGGATACTAAGTATACAAAGGAAATTATTACTGCAAGGTGCTGTATGTTTCTATTAAAGCCCAAATACTCTGAACTTTTTAGTCTTACACCACTGACAAGATGAAAACCAACACCTTGCAGAAGAAAACCACCTAAGAGCAGAGTCCAGATTCTCTGGTGGTCGCTGCTATCAAATGAATAATCCTGGTTGATAGTAGGCTGAACATGAGTCAGCAGTGTGCCCAGGTGGCCAAGAAGGCCAATGGCATCCTGGCCTGTATCAGGCATAGTGTGGCCAGAAGGAGCAGGGAAGTCATTGTGCCCCTGTACTCAGCTCTGGTTAGGCCACACCTTGAGTACTGTGTCCAGTTCTGGGCTCCTCAATTTAAGAAGGATATTGAGATACTTGAACGTGTCCAGAGAAGGGCAACGAGGCTGGTGAGAGGCCTTGAGCACAAGCCCTATGAGGAGAGGCTGAGGGAGCTGGGAATGTTTAGCCTGGAGAAAAGGAGGCTCAGAGGTGACCTCATTGCTGTCTACAATCACCTGAAAGGTGGTTGCAGCCAGGTGGGGGGTGGCCTCTTCTCCCAGGCAACCAGCAGCAGAACGAGGGGACACAGTCTCAAGTTATGTCAGGGGAGGTATAGGCTGGATATTAGGAGGAAGTTCTTCACAGAGAGAGTGATTGCCCATTGGAATGGGCTGCCCAGGGAGGTGGTGGAGTCACTGTCCCTGAAGAGTTCAAGAGAAGACTGGATGAGGCACTTAGTGCCATGGTCTAGTTGACTGGATAGGGCTGGGTAATAAGCTGGAGTGGATGATCTTGGAAGTCTCTTCCAATCTGATCGATTCTATGATTCTATGATTCTATAATCCACTGAAGGTTTAAAAGGCATTAAAAAGAATTGGCAAGCCTGGAGTTTAACAATGAGAAGCATAAATGCTTGTTTCATATTAATAGAAACAGACAGAGGCTAAATCTTAATATTAAAAGGAAAAAAAAATCCAGTTAGATGGGGGAGGCAGGAGCTAAAAAATCCCACCACCATAAGTAAACAAAAACCTCACTTTTTTTCATTTGTTAAAAATAGAGACAATCTAAGAAAAAAAGAACATATCTTTATTCTGCCTGATAATAAGATAATTCATAATGTTTTCCTATTCAGGCAATAATGGCCCAGAGGAACTGGTTGCTGAAACACTCTTAAGTGACAGAATATAGGTCAGTACACCATGGAAAAAAAAAACCACCCATAGTTATCACTTTAAAATAATTGAGGTTGTGGCTTTACCTAGAGATACACAGAACACATTCATTTATGTATTCAAAGGAGCTACAAGAACCACATGTGGCAGCACATCTATAATATTCACAGAACATTTTGTGTCATACTCTGAAAAATGGGCCTCTTCATGATTAATGGATGACAAAAGCCATCAAATCAGCAAATCTACCTCTTCAAATTAAGAGTTCTGATTATTTTGGTGAACATTTATTGCAAGTTTCACCCATTATGCAGTATGAGAAATGAGAAGGAAAAGAGTCAACTAAAGCAACAGTGCATATGTGTGAATTTCTCATCAATGAACATAAGGATGGAAACATCAGCAGTGTGTGTGGAAATATCTCAACTTTGCAAGAAAACTCCTTGCATCACAATTCCAGCTCTGACCCCAAGTAGACTAAAGGTATTAGCAACTGTCGTGAAGGGAGCCTATGCCCGGAATTATCCCCCAAATATTGCCAAAACTTGCCCCAACATGTATTCCTCACATCCCCCTTTCCCCTCCATTCTGCAGTGGGTGCTCAGCCCAGGACCAAGGAAAAAAAGGGCCAGGCATCAGCAAGATGGGGTAGACAACCCAACCTGCCTTTTCAGGGTAAACAAGGTCATGCACCCACCTGATGGGATGTTCATGAGATGCTTGTGCTTCTTCCAAGTTTGGGCATAATTCTAGCCACATGCCATTGTCTGAAGGTATTACCAAGTTTTGACTATTGACCAAAGCTAAGCCTTGAGCAGCCTATAAATATTACCCCAAACTGTAAACAAGTTACTCTTTGCTCTTTGCTGAAGCCCTTTGCTGTTAAGCTTATTGGTTTGGCTATTAAGCTCCATTGCATGTGGTTGGCCCTCGTGCATGTCCTGCCATCTGCAGTCTGGAGAGAAGCCAGCAGCCCAGGAAGTACCGTCATGCCTCAGTTTACCCAGAAGCCCACAAGGAGTCCTTCGCAAGCTGCTCTGCAACTACAGTCACCTCCGTGTTGTATCCCAGTCCCACCAGTAGGAAGAGGCACCAACCACATATTAAAGGGACTGAACCCCGATGGTAAGCTTAATCCAGTCAGGGGAAGACTAGCCTGAACCCTTTGGCAAGCCCTAACCGGGTGTGCGATAGCCATGAGGCAGCAGGCTCCTGTGAGCCAAAGCCTCCATGTGATCACTCACAAAGAATCACGCTCAGCCGCATCCCGAGTGCCAGCCACTGAGTTGCAGGAGAGAGGAGCCACTGTCACCTGCCGCTCCACAGCCCTGTAAGTCAAAGCTGACCTAGGCGATTCAGAGCATCGTGCTCTGCCAGGAACACCTGTGAGTGTCCTGTACAGCTTCACAAAAGACTTCCTTGTGACCCTAGAAACAGGAAAGCAGTCACCGAAGCAGGAACTCAGCAGCACTTGCTCACCTTTGAGCTAAGCCAGGGGAAAACCCCCCCCACTCTCTCCAGTAGCCCCAGGAGGGGAACCACTCCCCCACAGCATCATGCTGACCCCATTGGACCACAGCACCAAGGGAGCCGCTTGGGAACAGGGAATCCTTATCCAGGGATTCTGCCCAATGGCAGAAGTCTGCACCACGCCTGCCGCAGCCAGGAGAGAAGGCTTGCCTCGGCCATCCAGAAGGGACCACCCTGGGAGCCAGACACAGCAGGTGTGGCCCTGTTACACTCCGCCAGGTCCCTTAGCCTCAGCAGCTAGCATTGCCGTAGCTTAGCAACCAGTTTAGCAAGTGAAACTGCGTATCTTTCCAGTGTTCATTCACGTGCTTAACACCAGATATGGTTCTGCTTAAAATTCCCGTGCCTTAGCCTTAGCCCACATGGTACTGTAACCTATGGTTTATAAGCCATAATTCATGACTGAAAGTGATTTAAGTCTCTAAAAGTTTCCTTTGATTGCACTGCCCTGATGTTTTGTTTCTCATAGCTATTTAGGAGTTAAATGATTGAATGAATACAGTGCATGACTTCAGGTGCTTTTAGGACAGTGAGACTCTTTTGAGACACTGCACTTTGGATATGGTATCAAAAGGAAAAAGCAAAAAAGTAAATTAAATTAAACCAAAGGGAAGAGTTTAAAACTGAGAACTGTCCTTTTACACAATACATAATTGCCCTTCATTCATTATACCTGCTTCTGTCTTCTTCCACAGAAACAATAGATAAGGTGAAACTAGACGGAGGCTAAGGTATTACTACATCTTTTACAAATTAACGTCTCCTCTATGAAAGAAAAAGAAAAACATTTTGGTGACTGAAAGGAGTTCCCATGGGGAAACATCATCATTGTCCACTATGAGTTTCTTTCTAGCAACCTGTGAAATGAAAGATGCTACTCTCTACCCATGAAAATATATACCTGAACTGCTATGAATTGGCTGAAAAATGTCTAAATCCTATATAAAGCATCATGAAAAAAAATCTAAAGTCTTCTGTTTCTTCTTTCACAAAACCAATGAAACATCACCATTGAGTTGGTTTAGAGCTGAATGCAAGTTTAAGTGTGGATATTCTAAATGATCATGAACGTTTGCTCTTGAGCTACATGAATTTCATGAGCAGTATGTTGAAAAGTTGAGTCCATAGGGTTACTTAATCTTTTTAAGGCTGAAGCTAGGATTGCATGGAAGGGCAACTTTGAAATAGTGAAGACAAATGTCAGCATAACTAACTTTTTATTTTTTTTATAAGCTGTTTAGAGACTTAAAATAATATTTTTAATGAAAAAAGGAAAATTATTGACAAAATGTGGAGGAGGCAGGGTGCTTGTTATTTGAAACTTCTGCAGAAAAGTTCAAAGGAATAAAATGCCTGTGTGGGTCCATATTCTTTAGGTTCTGGGGGGTCTGATCTCTGTGTACCTTTTGTTGAAGCTGCCCTGTGTACTGCAGTCTGGCACTTGCTTTTGATACTTTTTAATTGCTGAAGTAATTTTCTAAACAGTTCCAAATATTAAAATCCTCTGCAGCAGAGAGGAAAAAAAGCAAGGAGATAATTCCTGTTTTACAGTAATTGAAAAGAAAATTTGAGGCATTGAGAAAGGGGGGAAACCCCTCATGTTTCTTTCTTCTTATTATTTATTATCAAGCAACTTCTAAAATAGAAGTTTTTCAGTTGGTTTGAGTTTTGTTGGTTTATTTTAAGATTTGACTCTGAAATGGAATTCTATGAGATAACGACAGGGGTCTAACTTAGTGGCTATCTTTTGAGTTCTATGATGGGTAAATTTGTATCTGCAGAAGCAATCATAGCATAGTTATGAACTGAATTTGGTTGCAGTAAATGGCTGTCTTCACCATGCTTACACACACATGTTGGACAAACAAGTACAGAATTTGCCTTGCTGAACACTGCACACACACAAATAAATTAGTAGGGGTCTCATAGTTCAAATTCCTGAGCTGCTAAAAGCACCAGACAAGAATCAGATCAATTTTCTTTTCAATGAGTTAGTGAATAGCAATCTCATAATCTGGTAGGTACATTGTCCCCAAATTCTCACCCCAATTTTATAGTCCTTCCCTTTTGTATTTATATGACCTATTTCTTGGTCCAAAATATAATCTCCACTACATTTTCCAGCTGCGATTTTATATTTTACTATTCTGCACTTCCTTTGGGGCTCTTTCTTTTCTAATTATCACACTAAGTAGATCTGGTTCTCTTGCTCACAGCTTGATCACTTATTTCATGTGTGATACCATCTGCCTAATAGGCTTCCTTATCTGGTTTAAGAGGGGGGCTGCTCTTGTAGATTCTGCTGTATATCCCCAGAGATTTTAATCCATGTTTTTTTATTATTAAAAAAAAAAAATCCTTTCCCATTTTGTAGCTGATATCAGCAACAAGTTTTTTTTTAGCCTCATGTAACAAAATATGCCCTTTCTACAACATGTGCATACAAAGCTCATCACAAGACTGTGGATGGTTGTAATATTTTCTATATTTCAAGCAGAGAGGATCATCATATGCATACCCTGAAAGAAACATATTTCTTTATTTTGTCTACTGCCAGGGTAAAATTCTCACTTAGCAAAGATCAGTCAATCTGATTGATTTTATGGATTTTAACAATGCAATGCTGATTATGAGACCAGACCTAATAATTTTCTGATTATTTTTTTCTGTTGGACAAATTAATAATAGAAATCCTTCACGAAATTAAACACTCAGGTGCCAGTGGGGCCTGTGGGTGCCTGGGGCTGAATTAAGATGAGTTTGTACAATTCCATATCCCTTCTAGAAGAAGGATCCTGTTCTTTGTGTGCAGCAATGCCCATGGCATAACAGCCAGTATATTACTACCTAATTTATTTACTGTATAATTCATTGATTAATCATTTCTTTGTATTTAGTAATACTGAACACTACAGAAATATTAGTTAAAGAACATTGACGCAACTCCTCCTTGGTAGAAGAGTTCTTGAATATCAGGAGAACTGTGTAAAAATAAGGCAGACAATAAATAGCAGAAAAATTTTGTTCTGCAAATTTTACTTTCACAGGGAATTGTCTTAGTGTTTGACCTTGTGAATGAAATTATAATTGATACTTGGAAGTCAAACTCAATATAATTCGACTTGTAACAAAATACAAGAAAATAAAGAAGGAGCATCCTTCTTTTCTGAGGCTCACATCCACAGTTAACAGTTAGAAAGAGTTATCATAGTTTTCTTCATATTTCATGAAATCCTATCCCTATCATATTCAATGGCAAAGTCCCTCTTGATTTGTAGAGAAATATTTTTAAATGTTAAGCCCTAATTTGTTGAAACTGTTTCATAAATGCCTATAAATGCCATTACATGAAAACTGTGTTAAGGATGTGGTTGCAACTATTTAGCTTCAACTAAAGAGTCCTCAACAAGTAGTGTGGCTGAATTTTTAAGGAGTATCAAAACATATATGCAAGGAAACAGTACTAAGAAAGACACCATTTTATCACATTAATGGACGAGCAGCATAAGAGCTATAGACGGCTTCTCGGCAGGTCTGATAGATGAGATAGCACATCTATAATTGTTCAAATTTCAGTTGTGTGGCATATGTCTCACAGGCACTTGCTTTGATTAAGATTAATTCCTTGCTTTTGACTAGTGAGGATGTGTAGAATCATCATTTTCTGTTTCGATTGATACTTTCATGTTGGAAGAAATCCATTTACCACACTTAGCACAGAGTTTGAGCCAAGCTTATCTTGTCCTCATTGCTATTTTAACCCAAATCAGGCAACCAATATAGACACATACTGAACGGCAGGCAGAATGATCTGTCAGTGCAGACAGCACAGGACTGGTGCAGGAACCTCACAAGAATTTGATGAAGCTAACTATTTCTTCACCTTAGGTGGAAATTTAGTTATATTCTAGTCATCTCTGTTATTTCATCTGAAATATGCTGCAGTGCACTATGTGATTACTCTGCCATCTACACAATGCCAATACAATGAATACACAGGGAATTTGGATATAGCCACAAATACATTAATTGTAGTGGTAAACCTTTTTCCCAAATCAATACTGCTTCAGTAGTTCCTCTACACTAACCCCGATGTAATGCAACAGAAGCCAGTAAATCTTAGTTATTCATTAATTCTGTCATCAAAGGTTCCATACATAGCTCCATTTTCATTACTGTTGCTTTATTTGGTATCTCTGTGGATATTGAATAGATTCTCATGAGTATTCAGAAACACTCCACTGAATTGTTTGACTTTTCACCCATGTTTCCTAAAGGACTACAGTCTGACATAATTCAATATCTATTACCTGTAGGTTAGCTTGAGAGCCTGTGAAAGATATTCCTTCATTTAGCTTTTACTTAGAGGAGTCTGGTAATTTTAGAACTGTATTGTGAGTAGGATATCTCAGTGAGTAGAATATCTCAAAAGTTATACCATAGTTATTCAAATACTGGGCACCTGATGTGTATTACATTATGATCAGATACACTCCACTCTAAATTTATCTACCTTCATTAAAAAATGTTTCACTTAATATATTAAAAAAAAAAAAGTTTTTCTATATCATCAGGAAGATTGGCCTAAAATTCTAGATGGGGAGATTGTAGTACTCAGAGATAAAATAAAGATATAAAGAAAGCATAGAAGAGAGAAAACTCTAAAAAAAACCCTATAATAATTTTAAGAAGTAATATAGATTTAGGCAACACTGATATTTCAACAAAAGTATATTTTTTAAACAACAATGTGCCATTGTGGTCAAGAGAGCAAATGGTATCCTGGGGTACATTGAGAAAAGTGTGTCCAGCAGATCTAGGGAGGTTCTTCTCCCCCTCTATTCTTCCCTGGTGAGCCTAAGCCTGGAATACTATGTCCAGGTTTGGTCTCCCCAGGTCAAGGTCTTCCCAGGTTTGGTCTCCCCAAGATACAAGGACCTGCTGGAGAGAATCCAACAGAGAGCTACAAGGACGATTAGGGGACTTCAGCACCTCCCCTGTGAAGAGAGACTGAGAAACCTGGGGCTGTTTAGTCTCGAGAAGACTGAGAGGGGATCTGATCAATGCCTATAAATATCTGAGGGGTGGGTAGTAGTGACCAGTAGTGATTCAGTAGTGACCAGTAATAAGACAAGGAACAATGGGTACAAGCTCAACACGAGGAGAAACTTCGTTACAGTGAGCATGACAGAGCACTAGAACAGGCTGCCCAGTAAGGTTGTGCAGCCTCATTCTCTGGAGAATTTCAAAACCTGCCTGGATGCATTCTTGTGTGGACTACCCTACATGATCCTGCTTTAGCAGGGGGCTTGGACTCGATGATCTCCGGAGGTCCCTTCCAACCTCTAATGTTCTCTGATTCTCTGATTCTGTGATTAGTAGAAGCTAATCACCAAGCTGCCTTAGTTTTTTTTTTTAACTTAATTTGATAGAAGTCATCTATGGGCATCCCCTTTTATCAGGACAGCAAAACACATGTTCCCTGCTAACTATTGCCTAACTTAGACCAGACAGGTAATTTTCTTTGCTCCCCAGGGGTCCCAAATGACCCTGAAAGAATTTTATTTTTTGCTTGGTGGATATCAGAATTCTATTTAAATGTAGGTGTTCCGCTTTCTTCCTATAATTTGTGTTTTTCTTGTAATTATGCTGCATTCTCCAGAATAATTCTATCTACGTTTATTGTAGATATACCAGTATTAACTCTAAGTTCAGTTGACAGCCTCTTGAAGTGAGTGGATGGTGCTATGAAGTTTTCTTCATTTATTGACACTTTATCTCAGTGGAATAAAGTGCATGTTCTCAATGCCAAGTAAAAAACCAAAACAAACAAAAAACACCCCAAACAAACAAACAAACCACCCACTGTCACTGACAAATACTGAAGCAAAGTAGCCATTCAGCAGCTCAGCCTTTTCCTTGTATTTAGTCACCAGGATCCCTCCTACATCCAATAGTGGGTAGACATTCTCCCTAGTTCTTCTTTTGCTGTTAACATATTTATAGAAACATTTATCATCTTTAATGACACTGGCCAAGTTGAGTTCTAGTTGAACTTTGGCCTTTCTAGTTTTCTCTCTACATATCCTTGCCAGAGTCTTGTATTCTTCCTGAGTTGCCTGTCCCTTCTTCCACAGCCAACAGACTTTCCTTTTCTTCCTGAGTTCTACCCAAAGATCTCTGCTTAGCTAGGCCAGTCTTCTGCACTGCCTGATCATTTTCTGATGCATGGGGACAGCTTGTTCCTGTGCCTCAAAGATTTCCTTTTTGAGGAACGTCCAACCTTCCTGGACTCCCTTGTCGTACAGGACTACCTCCCAGCAAATGTCGCCAACCAATCTCCTAAAGAATCCAAGTCTGCCCTCTGGAAGTCCAAAGATGTAGTTCTATTGACTCCTGTCCTAACTTTACCAGGAATTGAAAACTCCATCTCTGGTCGCTTTGTCCAAGATGGACACCAACCTTTACACCTCCTACTAGTCCTTCTCTGTTTACAAGCAGCAGGTCTAGTAGAGAGCTATCCTTCATTGGCTCATCCACCATCTACGTTAGAAAGTTATCTTCCATGTGCTCCAAGATCCTTCAAGACTGCTTCCTGTCTGCTGTATTGTAATTCCAGCAGATATCAGGTAAGTTGAAGTCCCCCATAAGAACAAGCATTTAACCCTATCATCATCACTGTCATGCTCAAGAGAGTTGAGACCTTTCCTAACATACACGGCCACCTCACCACCTCTCCTTCTGGGCCTATCCCTTCTGAAGAGCCTACAGCAGTTCAACACAGCACTCCAGGTGTGAGATTCGTCCCACCTTGTTCTGTCAGGGGGACGATATCATAGTTCTCCTGCTGAACATTATCTTCAAGCTCTTCTTGGTCTTGCCAGCGCCAGATCCAGAAATGGGGCAGAGTCTTCTTGGGAAGTCTCCTCTGAGTAAATCAAAGTCCTTCACGCACACCCCAAAAATGTTAAGCAAGGATGTATCCATCTTTGATATTAATGATATCATTGTCTCATAAAAGAACAAGCCTAAGAATTCAGCCCCTAGAAACAGAAGTTCATGGAATAGGTGGGGTGGTGCTTTTTTTTATCTCAGTTTTTGTTGGATTTTTTGCTGGTATTTTTGTTGTTGTTGCTGTTTTACCCCAGGTTATTAAAAAGCCAATCTTATTACAGTTCTCACACTGTAGGAACTCACTATCTTCCACAGGCAGTACCTCATCCCAAATTTAAAGGGCAGTCTAGAATGCAGTAGTTTCCTCCTTTCCCATTAAACTCTTTTTTAAGAGGAAGCAAGGAAAGCTAATTGAGTCAAAGACAGGCATTATACTTTTTTGTGACCTAGGTGACACTGGTCCCCCAGGCTGCCACATGCATTTAGCATCAGAGTGTCTTTTGGTACTAAATAGCTTATCATTAAAAGTGATCAAAGCAAGTCAAGACTTCTTCCTCCACAGAAGCCTTTCTAGGACTGCTCTTGAAAGTCGCATATCTACATTCTTCCAAAATCCAAATTGAGATGTCTAAATCTTACATCCGCTTTGAGATTCTTCTATATCATGACTAGTTTTGTCTCATAAACTTATTTAAGAAAAAAGCACTCACAAAATATAACAGACAAAATAAACATTGCTAGCTTAATGGATTTTGCTCCTGCAGAGAGAAATAAGACACATATATTTATGTGGCTCACACTCAAGCATTTTCTTAGTTTAATTATAATAATAATAATAATAATATCTGTATCAGGAAAAGCTTGCCACAAACTTGCTTCTATTCTATTGCTAATTTTTTAAAAAGATGACTAGTTTTCTTAGAGTCCTGAATTTTACAGTGTACCTTGGACAAAATTTTAGTGTTTCTACTGACCCCAGGTCTTTGTAGCACAGAGGAGCTTTAACTCCTTAGCCAACCAGGTCATTCATGACTTTCTTTCAATACCTTTTGCAGAAAGCTGCATTCAACCTCAATAGTTCAGAGTAATTAATCTTTCTTATGCTGTCTATGAATGCATTTGCTCAACCTGAGAAAGCCAAGAAATTTGTCCCTTTCCTCACTGCAGTATTCTGACATATTTATCAGTATTTATGGCTGAACTTTTAAAACATTTTAAAATCTGGCTTAGGGTCTGGAACACAGACTCCAATTGAACTTCTGGCATTGCTTATAATATCACAGTCCCCTATCCAGGAGGAAGTCTTGCATTACCAGTTAGTCAGGCATTAAAAAATGTTTCATCAGTAAGCACATAACAAGTTCTGTCATTTAAGAACTTTTCTGAGGAAAAAAATATTTAAAGTAGAAAGAAATAATTTTAAAATTATTTTTTCTTTTCTTTGACCATATTCAAGTAGATTGCTAAAAAAAAAAAAAAACCACAAACAAACAAAACCAAAACAAAACCATCAAAAAATGTTGGTTTAATTCCATTTAGTTTATGGACTAAATGGAAGAGTTACTGCTGTTAAGTTTCCTCAAGCATTCTATATATTCTAGGTACTTTGATTTACTAAAGGGACCAACTTGACAGAATCTCCATCGCACACAAATGGCAGATATGCAGTGTTACCATAGAAATGGGACAGCACCACAGAAAGAGACATATAATCATGTGTATAGAACTGAAGGTACATAACTATGCATGGGAAACCAGCATGCTGGGATTACTTCCTAAAATGATGATGGGATTGCCTCTAAAATTACTATTCATGATATCTGCAGTGTTTACAGTGATTGACACCAAAGCGGAGTACAAAGGGGAAACAAAAGAAAACCTTCACTGAGACTCCATACAGAGGATACATGCAGATAAGATAGAAAAAGACCAATATATGTAAATGTAGCAAATTACAAGCATCCAATTTAAAAATATAAATAAATAATAATTTTTAAAATACTAATTTGAAAAATGAGAAATGGAAGAAATTCTGAGTGAAAGAGAAAGGGAATACAAGCAAGAAATGAAGGGAGAGTGGAGGATAAGAAACCTAACAGCAACACAAAATGTAGAGAAAACGGATGTGAATGGGAAATAGAAAAATGAGAGGCAGTGCTGGGAAGTGGACAGAAAGAGGAAAAGCAAAGATGAGAATAATAAGAGGAAAGTCCCTTAGAGAAAATGATGGCTAATGAGACAGTGAGAGGGAAAACAGAGGAGGAAATGCCAAGATATAAAGAAATTGTAATGTTGGCTGACTTAATGAGAAAGCTACATATCCTATACTTTGAAGTCAAAAAACTCAGAAATATTTGGGTTTTTAAAAACAATAATAACGCAGTAATATTGTAACTACCAGCATCAATTTTTTTTCAAGGTCACTATTATTAAAAAAAAAAAATGAGAAGAGTTTTCAAAATTTTGCCACATTTTCTATTTTAGAAAGTGATCATCTGTGTTTCATATAATAATTAGCCATGTCTCAGAGTTCTATTAAGTTTGCTCATGGTTGTTCTATCATTTAAAAAACAAACAAACAAAACCAATACCCCTCCAAAAAACAAGCAAACTGCACCATAAAAGCACACAGGCACACAAAAAACAACCCCCCTGCAAACATAAAAATTACCAGTGGTCTAAAGTATGACTCTCAACATGTATTGAGATACTACATACCTGTCATCTTTTCTGATATTTAAAGGGCTCTAATAGGAACTGACAGCAACAACAACATTTTTTTTTTGTTCTGATTGTTTATTTATATGTGTAAATAAAGGATATGGGCTTACTGGGGTTTTTCAATTCCTTTTATTTCTTAAGTTTAGGTCTGAAACTTACACGGAGAGTGAGGATAAGAGATTGCAGACAATTTTTAGATAAGCCAATAAATAGCTTAGCTTTTTTGTTGTTATTAAAGATTAATCTATTTATAATATTTATCTTAATATCATCCACTTTTATACTTTGGAAAATGATGTGTTAATGAGAAGGTTTTCAGCTTTTCTATTAGGTGTTGCCTATAATTTTTGTTGGAAAATAAAAAGTTACAGTTATTTTACTTCTAATTTGGTGGTCTTTTGCCAGGCTGGAGATCTTTACAGTACTTACCAGAACTTTTGTGTCTTTTAAATGTGTGTCTTTATGAAATATACTGTTGTAAAACAACTTTTTTGAATAATTAAAATTATCTGAACTTGTGGGTTGCATAGATTTTCAAACATTTTAAAAAACAGTAGAAAAACCAAAATTAGCAATCATTTTATGCAAATGTACTTAATCCAGCCTTTAGAAAACTAAATAAATGCATGAAATTAAATAGTCATAGCTGCCTGATTTTATTATTTTTTTTTAAACCCACTCTTATACTATTCCCTTATAATAATTTATTCCTTTTTTTGACATAACACATTGTGGAAATCAAGTCTAGAGTATGAGACAATGAAAAAATTCTGCATTAAAGTATATATAGCTGAAGGTCTGACAAATGATAAATTAGAAAGTGAACCAATCTGTTAACTTCTCCCATGTTACACTCAGGGACAAATCTCTGAAGGCGCTTGCACTGTTGTCAAAGTTTCATTAAGACATAGAATCCTTCGCAGGGTTCTTCGGGTGTCAGTTTGATGGATGTGCACTGCATGATGTGTTTCTGGGCACCAAAGTGGGTTTCAGTACCTACTGTACAGCTGTCAAGTGTTTGTTAACTTGAGCTCTTAAACAGCAATGGCCATGCAAATACAGGCTAAAAATACAGAGTAAATAAAGGTATAAAGTTGTGGAAGAAAAACAACACCTGGAGAAGCCCATAAGTCGGAAGAATTAAGATTGTTATAGGGAGAAATTAATTTTCTGTTTCCACTATATTTGTAAGATATTCAAAAACTGGGTTTCATTAAAAGTTTTTATAGAGAGTTTTCAGAAAACTGAATTAATTTGAAGTACAGTCTTAATACTCAAAGGCATCAATTCACTGTTGTTCCATTTTTACCTAGCTGTAGTCTTGTTATAAAAAGAAAAATATATCTAATAAAAAGGTGTTATATAAAGAAAAATCTGTTAAAACATTCATTATTAAATTGCAAGTAATTTTCCATAGTGTCAGGTATGAAAATAAATTGTTGAAAGAAAAAGCAGCCTAAAAACACATACTTTTGTTGGTGATGTTAATTATCTTCCTAGTAACAGAGTAGTGATAACAAAGGTTCGCCCTTCTCCTCATATCATCAAATATGCAATAGCAATATTTCTTTTCTTCAATTCCTATCACTTTAATGTTTATAATTGAAAATAAATTTGTTTATTTAAAGAATGTGGTTCCATTATTAAAGATTGAATGAAAAGTGTTATAGAAAGACATAATATGGTTGTCATTGCAATTCCCTGCGAATAAAATCAATCACAGAGTATAATTAATTTGTAACTATTGCAATGAACACTGTCTCAATGAAATCACAAATATACTGAGCAGAATTAACAACTTTGGAAGACATAGCAGTAATGTTAGTAGCCTTGTTATTCAATTAACATGTCAGAAGAAAGAAATCGTGTGAATATTTTTAACAAGCCTCAGCAATCTTGTTTCACTACCAACAACCTCTAAGAGTAGGAATTACTCAAAAGTCCACATTTGAAAAACAGGTTATTTTAGAGAATGCAAACTATTGAAAATAGCCTTTAAACTTTTAAACACACAGTGAATATTTTAAAAATCTACTTACAGTATGTGCTTTTAATTCATGCAAATTACATATGTTCATTAGTACCACATAAAATATACTTAGTGCCCTGAAGTACACTGATCTATTTACATGAAAGCAGTTGACACCTACACACTTAAACACAAACTTACACATTTCAGCTTTTGAAAAGGCAAACGCAGATGCTCTTGCAGAAAGATAAAACACTGATTTACAAAGTTTTTAGCTGAAATACTCTGCTGCAAATTCAGACTCTTAAGAAAAAGGGAAATAGCTGAAAAGAACTTTTCCCTGCTATAGGTGAGTACCACAAACAGTCCCTTCTGTTGTCTTGCAATATAATTAATATTGCAGCCCATTACATTCCCAACACATATTTCTTTCCTGCTACTACTCTGAGGGTTTGATTTTAATTTTTGTGTTTGCTGAGATTATCTCTATTTGTCCTTTGACAAATGTTATCTTTTAATTGAGAAGAATTTTGGCATACTCCATGATGGTCTTTTATGAATCGCTTTTATTTTGCTAGGCCCTTTCATTGCCCCCATAAGCAAGGTTCCCACTTCCTCAATCATTGTCACACACTTTTACTACATCTTCTCAAACACAAGCAATGCAAAATGCACACAGTGCTGCAAGTGATATCTCTTCTGTCTTCTGTATTAAAGAGCAAGAATGTTCTATTTATGATGGAAATAGTCACGCAATACAACTTCCATAATGTCAATTCTATCAGGGAAACAGCCTTGCCTCAATGCCATGGGCTTCAGTTCAGAGACAGGGATCTCTAATGAACGTCTCAAAACTCTGGGCAAAACATTACCAGTGACCTCAGAATGTTTTGGGGAGTAACCCTTGTATTCTGTACTGTTTCTTTCCTCTCTGCTTGTTTTCGGTCTTCTGAAACGGTCATAAGAAGCATTTTCTTACATGCAGGGTTTTTTTAGCTATATCCACTATTTTGCTGCTAGTGCAGCTTCCCTGAACTTGGAAAATGTCTGTGTGCTAATTCTATGCTCTGTGTCTCACATCACACTAATTCCTGGGGTTATATATATCTTCCTATCTGTTATTCTCTGAAAGAATTACATTGAAGAACTGTTGCTTCTCTAAATGCTTCTCCCACGTCATGGACACAGACAATTAAAAATTCTGAACTCAACACATTGCATCACAAAATTAATATGAGGTAATTTAAAATGTTATGAGCAAAATAATCTGTGTATTCCTCTATTTATGTACATAAGTGCACAAATCTGTACTCATGTTTATAAATACTTGGAATATTTGACTCTTCAATTTTCCTTCAGAAACTTTTAGATTTGCTGTTTCTTCACAGTGATATCAGCTAAGGAAGACTTCTGTTTAGTGAGAAATTACTTAATAATGTTTGTTTATATCTTGAGAGATCAAAAAGGAATATATTTTCACTGCCTATTAGATTTATATCTATATCATACTATTTACTGAAACTCAAGAGTAAAACCTATTGCTTGCCAACCTCTTCAGCATCCACTGTGATTATTCACTGGAAAATATTTATTGCGAGGAACCATACTTTCTCCCAAAAAATCAATATCTGACACCTGTATTTGTGATTGAGCTTCTGAAGACAATAAGTTGTTTCATGGGGTGGGAGTGGCAGTGCAAAGCAGGTAGGGTTTAGCCTGTAGCTTCCAAAAACCCTTCTTCCCAAGTATGCTCAGCGCTGCCTGGAAATTGTGCTTGAGCTGTCACTGGAGGGAAGGGAAGAGGGAATTCCTTCAGCTTCATCTGTGCCCTGCTTGCTGCAACAACTTTGAAATTAGGACAGGTGAATTGCAGGATAAATGAAGCGTTCCACTTCCTGAGCAAATACTCTAACCATTATGAAAATAGATAAAGAGTACTTTACATGTATAAAATATGTATGTTTATAATCACAATCACCACATTATCTTAACATTTTAAAGGGAAATTTGATACATTACGGCTGTGGATATCACATGTGAGGCCTCAAATCTCTCTTGGTTCAAGTGTCCAGGAGGGAGGGTGAAGTACATGTCAATTTTTGGTTTTTTTTGTCGCTGTAGTTTTTTGTTTGTTTTTCATGTGTGGGGGTTGTTGTTGTTATATGTTTTCTTTTTCAGTTTATGGGGACAGCAGCACCAGGTCATATGATCAAACTAACATCTCTGACCACAAGTAGTGACTCTGGCCAAGCATTTATATTCTGTGTGGTTTTGTGCTCAGGGTGTGCAACAAATGTTACTAAGCGTGTCATCTGACTATAGTGTTCAACAGAAGTAGCTAGATCTACCCATCATGCTCTAGTTTAAAACCATTGCCCATTGTCCTATCACCAGAGGTCCTTATACATCATTAATCTGTTTGGGCCACACTAAGTTACTTAATCTTCAGTTTCAAGTGCCATTAAGGCCAAGTACCTAAAAAGTAGATGTTGCAGCACTCAGCCAGTAGATGTGTGAATCTTTAATTGCCTAGCCCTGAAATGTTAAGTGTTGGGGGATATTTTACCTGCAACAAGTACTTACATACAAAAATGATCTATGCATCATAAAATAGTGCCTTCCCCATGAAAGAAAAAAGCTGAGGACTTAAAAGTGTGATTTTATGCAGGTGATAATTTTTGGCAGAGTTGCAGTCACTGCATACTGTGAAGAAATATCGCCCTAACCAAAGCTCATGCTTTTTACTGTGTGAAGCAGTTTTTCCTTCTTCCTTTACTGTAAATATATGCTTAAATGTGCTTTATCCATACATGTAATATTCCCCAACATGAAGATCTTTGCAGAGCCTCATTAGATGGTAGCAGAAAGAATGGCATACATCCCATCATACTTGAAAGGAGACTTAAATTTCCTTTCTAATATTCTCTGAAGAAGGATGATTAACAGCATTGGTATGAAAATTATGCCTATATATTTTTCACAATGATTTATCACCACAAAAAGTTTTTTATAGGCTGAATCATAACTAGTCTTTCCTTTCTCTATTTCCATTTCAACATGGGTGTAAGCATAATGGTTCTGATTGTAAAACATCTGCAGTGTTTGTCCATGTCTCTCATACTGCTTATTTTAAAGCCTTTATACATTTACTGTAAAATAATATAGTTAACCATAATAAACCCTGCTTTGAAAAACCATTCTCACAGCATTCTTAATAAATAATCTGAATTACATGCACCATTTTACAATTCAGTAAGAGATGAAAAGCAATAAAAGTGATAAGAAAGATAGGAACTCTAGGAACATTTTGTTCTATTATCGTCTGTCATGGTGGTATTTTGCACATCGATGTTACTGAGTTTTAAAGGAGTAACGTTTTTGTCTAGCCATTAATGTTCAATCAATTTATGCCCGCAGATTTTTTACGACTTCTTTAGCAGGGACAAAAGTTTGAGTTTAATCTCTGACTCAAGAATATCAGGCACAACACACTGCAGATTGAGTCTGCTGCAAGGAATTAGAAAATCTAAATTGTAANAAAGAAAGAAAGAAAGAAAGAAAGAAAGAAAGAAAGAAAGAAAGAAAGAAAGAAAGAAAGAAAGAAAGAAAGAAAGAAAGAAAGAAAGAAAGAAAGAAAGAAAGAAAGAAAGAAAGAAAGAAAGAAAGAAAGAAAGAAAGAAAGAAAGAAAGAAAGAAAGAAAGAAAGAAAGAAAGAAAGAAAGAAAGAAAGAAAGAAAGAAAGAAAGAAAGAAAGAAAGAAAGAAAGAAAGAAAGAAAGAAAGAAAGAAAGAAAGAAAGAAAGAAAGAAAGAAAGAAAGAAAGAAAGAAAGAAAGAAAGAAAGAAAGAAAGAAAGAAAGAAAGAAAGAAAGAAAGAAAGAAAGAAAGAAAGAAAGAAAGAAAGAAGGAAAAGAAATAACCCAGACCCTGAGAGTTACTTTCACCCTGAACCCATCACCCGATTCTTGGATGAAGGCTAGTAAATCCATCCAATGGATAATCCATGGCAGTTTTCTGTTTTACAGGCATGTATTCTTCATGTCCAACACCAAATCAAAGAAAAGAATGAGATGAAAATATTGTACAGCTGCATATACACTAAGAAATCTATTTAGCAAAATACAGTCAATTGCTCTGAAATTTTAGTATCACTTCTTCCTCCAGGATAAGAACAATTGTATTAGGAGGGCAATTTAATAAGACGTTAGCTAGTAACACTGAATTTGAAAGAGAATGGCAACATTGAACTCTTTACATTTTCCTGTAGGTGACTCTTTCCCCAAGACTGTTTCTCAGCATCTGTAGGCTACAGTGAATTTGTTTAAAACATATTAGAAGTGATACCATAAGCAAACCTGTAGATAAGAGTGAATAAGAAGTCAATGTAATTGAAATGCTAGAATATTTTTATGGTGTCTTTATGCAAAGCAAGAAAGCCAGGAAATTAGTGACAGAGCAATGACTGTTTTGTTTTGTCCTGTTACTAGGTTTTGCATCAGTTTTTATTTGTGAGCAAACACTTCTTCAGATACATATATTTACCCAATTGCACATTTAACTTTGGAAAATATTAAGTGAAACATGTGCTTGAATAATACATGTATTTGGGAAATGTAAATAAAAAGCTAAATGAATTTATTCTGTGTTTGCATTGTTGCAGTTGATGACAACTGCACACATTTATGACATACAAAGATTAAGAGCGTAATTTCTTTTACACATAATTGCACAAATAAATTTGTAAATGCATAAATAATAGATTTATAAGCCAATATTGAAATATATAGAAATTTGTTTTAATTCATATCTGTAATATCAATATAATAAAGTTTTCTTGCAATCAATTGAGTGTTTGAGGGAAACACTCATATTGAAAATAGATAGACTTCTAGATCTTTCTACATACATGCAAACATTGTGTATGTCAACAAATATACACAAATATATAAAAACGTATATATAAACAGAAACACATACTCCTATGGCATACATGAGCTTGTTGAATCCATGGCTGGTTTAAGCATTATCTCCAGGATGACCTGCTTCTACCATCTCTTGCATGCAACCTGACCTGCAGAAAACCAGGGAAAACGTCAGATATTCTCCGTACTGGAACACTAGTCCAAATCTCACTTTGAAAGGGCCTGCTGTAGCCCATAAAAAAAATTCCTGAATATTTTTTCTTTATTATTAGTCATAAAACTGTGCCATATATCAGAGCAAGATGGTAAAGAATAGTACTAAAATGCCTAAGAATTATATAAATATTTTCACAATTTAACCAGTAATAAAAAGTAAAATACAAATGAAAAATGTGATGAAAAACAAAAATATTAATGACAGTATTCATAACCAATTTTTTAAAATCTAGAAAAGGTTTCTTAAAATTATATTTTGCAGCTAAAAGGAAAAATCTAACCATTGTATACTAGAAAAGCATAATGTAAGAAATTGTAAGCAAATTACTCTTTACAGAAAAATGCAGTGACTTTTTGTAATTAACTAATGAAGAACATTACTATGTATTCTAAAGATGCCTAAAAGTAAAACATAAATGTGCAAGAGATAAGAGAAGCGACCATTAAAAGACTTCTAGTATATGAACCACAGGAAGCTACAGTAGGTGTCTGAAGCAGCTGATGATTTTCAAAAGAACAAAGAGAATGTGAGGGGCTGTTAATATGTTTTTCAAGAGAGCTGGACTTGAGCCACAGTGCTTGGTCTGCAAATACTATGTTTTAAAATCAATTCTTTGCTTCACAGGAAGCCAATGTACTTTTGTCAAAATTAGAGCAACATGAACATCTGTCTTGGAACCAGTTAACCATCTCACTACTTGTATTTTTCTGGGTTTTTCCTTTCTTCCCATAATAGATAGAGTAACACTGTAAATATCCACAAAATCCCAAACTTTAATATATTTACAGCAATATTTCTGTATGAACACATTTTGGTGTGTTTTCTGACACTAAAAGTGATAGAAAATACAGGCACTCATTGGTGCAAGATAGAACTTGAGGATATAGGGTCTCAAAGCAGAAACTGAAACCTGAATAAATTTAAAAGCAATAAAAAATTCTGAGGATAAATGAGAAAAGAGTAATTTGGATGTCATTTCACCTTTTCACAGCTATCTCTTAAAATATGAAAAAATATGCTTTTAAGAAGAACAAACTACAAGATGTTGATGACAAAATTTACCTGGCAGTCTATGCTCTCAGTTAGATTTTTTTTCCAAGCACAGGTTATGACAGAATTTTTTTGGGCTTTTAAAATTATTTTCTTTAGACATAAAGACATTAATAATGTAGGGGGGAAAAAACACTATACAATCATAAAAAAAAATTTTAAAAGTTTAAAAAATCAAGTCATGAACCAACAACAAAGCCAAACCACAACAGCAAAAGGAAAGGTCTTCCTACCAGGAATATATTTTCTTTTCAATATATTTCTATACAGAGTCATTACCCAAAGGACTGAATGCCCACTACAACAACCATTGCTCAGTTAATGATTCTTGTCTCCTTCTCGAGGAACTCGTGTGTGGATGCAGATGATATAAGTGCAGTATGATCAGATTCAGCTCTACTTTCTGAATTCTGCCCTGGAGATCACCTGCCTAAATACTTGAATTTCACTGTCATTCCCTACAATGGTATTGCTACTTCCTTCTCTGGGGTAGGATTTTGCCCTAGCTATTCAGAAAACATTTTGATGTCATGTATAAACTATGATTACTGCGTCATTTTAGAGAGAGGGAGGATGCAAGTTAAATATTCCTTCAGAAAAGCTATCACACTTGGGACTGAAATAGTATGGAAGGCTGATTCTTGAACCTCACCCTCTTAAAAGTCTCAAAACCCCTCAGCAAGCTGCAGCTTTAATACCTCAGCCTCAGTGGAGCAGACCCACTATGAATATTGTTTAACACTGAGCATACAAAAGGAAGAGATGAGATGCCTGATCTCAAGAATACATCAAATTCTTATGCAGCACTGTCTGACCCAAACTAAAATTTGAAATAGGCACTGCCACATATACCAAAGGTATGCTTAATTCCCATTGACTCAGTCTTCATAAACTACAACCACTTACACACCTGGAACTGCAGCTGGTAGAAACCTTTCAATGCAGAAAAAGATTCATAACACAAAAGAAACATAGCTACTGGCTGACTTGGCTGTCCCTTGAACCTAAGAACAGTCAGATAAAAGAACCTCATTAACATGCAAGCTCAAGGTTTAGCTGTGCTGCTATGATATAGTTGGATTCTTTTTCTTTTTCAGGAATGTGAAGAGAATAATGAAACTGAAAGTGTATTTTGATAGTTCGCACTATCCTTTCCTCTTACTAGAGGGACTGAATTGCAAACAATTCACTGAAAACCATCCAAGCTCCGTTTCCTCCCATATGCACCAGCTAAAGAAATTTTTACAGTATACTGATCATAGGTCTTTCTCACTTGGAAACCACCTTCTGCTGTCTTTCCAACTCTTCTTGGGTAACAAAGCAAGCCAATGAAATGAGCAAGATGCAAATACAGATCCCTCATCTGCCTTAAAAGAACTGCATTGTCTCATGGTAAAGCACAGTATTTCCATCTCTTCCTTGAGTGGTAGCTCATTAATCATTTTAGAGTGGTCTTCATAACTTAAAATTCATCATTAACACCACACCTTTTGGGAGAGTCCCAGAATTTTATAACTTGGGGCATTAAATGTTAATAATAAAATATATTAATTTTTCTTCTACACACAAATAAGCAGAGAAGGCAATAAACAAAGCTAAAGGAATGTGATTATGACAACTTGTCATGGAATATTAAATAATGTAGCATTGATATAATTAAGGATCAGAGATAGGGATACATCAAAATAACTTATGCTAATTATTTCATTTGAGAGTTAAGAAATACTGCATATGTATATAGGCCCATATTTGTTTCCTTATTTACATATTTATAGCATTTTAACTATACTAAGACAATGGCTATTTCCATTTTGCTCCTTACAGGGCCTCCCTGCAGTGCTAATCAAATCCTGACATCTGACTCTAACACTAAGAGTTTTAAGATAATTAAGCACTTTAACCTAATGAACTTGCATTTTAATCCATTGTATTTGTTTAGGGAATACCCAGGAGACTAGTAATGAGATATGGAATTTTATACACATTTATACTAAATGATCAGTTTAAGCCAAGGTCAGGAGCAAGACAGATCTGAAACTTCATCTTGCAGTCATAGCATAGCAAAGCATTGGCAGAGTACATTAAACAAGATTAGATTTTTCTTGCTCTAATGCAGTGCATTAGTTGTTTCAATATATTTCTGGCATACATTTCCCCAAACTAAAAAAATCCACTGCAATTGACTTTAATTGATACTCTCAGCAGGCCAAATACTGAATGGAAATGTAGCCTGCGTAAGTTTTTTATGACTGTGGCTCTGTGAGAGAAAGTGTAAGTCATGCAGATGAAACAGTAAAGGGAAGCTTGCAACTGCCACTGTCATGTTTTTGGATATCAGACCAAATGTCTGTTTCATCATCACTGGATTCCTTTACACAAAACAATACTGCCAAGAGCTAGAGGCAGGCTTCTGCCATGTTCAAATCCATGCAAGTGGGCTGAATTTTCAGGTAAAGAGCTCCACAGGGAAATTAATTATTTGCCTATTCACAGCAAGGCTCACCAATGAAAGGGGATATAAGCTGGCTATGTTTCCTCATCTTCATAAAGATTTATCTCTCCAAGAGGAAAAACAACTCCAGGAAAGAGTTTGCTTTGCCATCCAAGCTTAGGTTTTCTGTTCTTTTTCCCTGCATTCCACAAAATGTTTTAAAAATTCATATATTCTTTTGTTCCACTGAAGCAAACTAAGATTCTTGACAAGGAAGATAAGATAAGATCTGCTTTCCAAAATAATTACTGCTCTGTATATGATTCAGAAAGAGGAGCTAAACCTTAATCTTATGCCTTATGGAGGCATCTCCAAGTGAACAGGATGTGTTTATTCCAGCATGAACACTTTGGAGATTTCCTCTTAGGAGCTCTTCTGTTTTTTTTAAGAATAAAACATTTTTAGTCATCATGATTCTGTAGCCTCCTAAAACAACGATGCATAAGAGACAGTCACTGCAGCTGCAAGTGGGGACATTTCTGGGACAGACTGAGACATCTGTACTGCTGAACACCCTGCAGACTGACAACTGGAGCACTCCCCTGGGCTACAGGAGACTGGTGTAAGTTATTGTGTTCCTTCAGCACATGCTTTTAGGCAATTGACACTAAGGTAGGATGCATAGTAAGACAGCCTCTAAGCATTCAAAAATAGCAAGCTGATCCCCTCTCCTTAAGCACCATAATTCTCATGTTACTATTCCTGGTTTTGTGGTTTCTTCTCTTAAGGCTACATTTTCAAATCTTTCACCACACCCGTGAAAAGTAGAAGATTCGGGAAATTCTGCATTTGTCAGCTAAACCTGTAAAGCAATTTCTGGATTTTACTTGACTTTTTTTTTTTTTTAAATGAAAAGTTTTAGACTCTGTAAAGACAATAATGACACAAATGTGAACTGGTGGACTGGATGTGGAATTTCTCCTCCAGTAGCCTACTGTACAGTCAAAGGTGGGAGGCAGTAGGAAGTAGAAGCAATCTTACCAACAGGTGATCATGCAGTAAACAGTAGGAAATACTCAAACATCCAGGATGGGGCTCTGCTTAAAGTCAAATCCAATAAGCTGATGATTAAATATGATTCTCCCATTAGTTTTATACAATAGAGTTTCCTTTGTTAATTTCAGAAAAAAAACCTTTGTAATTCTAGGATTTGCTTCAGTGGAGGAAGAGTCAAAAGAATTTTTTTTATCCTGTTCTGATATATGTTAAAAATTAAATAAAATGTAGTGAATCTTTAAGATCCTTGTATTAGTACTAAGCTTCTTTTCAGCTCTGAGATGAAACTCATTATATATTTTAATTTTCATTTTCCAGTGTTCTTTATTTTTCTAAAAGATGATTATACACTATATCTCTTTGATATATTTGTGCTCAATATTTTATATCAGAACAGTTTGATTTGTTTCTTTAAGTCTGCCTCCCACAGCTAAGCCAGGGTACAAACCTGCTGTTAAACTCTCCTTTAAGTTTGAAAATAACGAGCAAAACTAACTGCAACAGGAGAAAACTGACTACAGAACATTAGATATTTGTACATATAACTTAATAAGCCAACGTTAGTTGGTTTTTAATAAGCCAATGTTAGGTGGTTTTCTTATTGTTAATGCCATCACTGAGGTTTTGATAGAAGAACTGTGGCCTACTGAGATCACTACAAAGAGCCAAATGTTTCTGATAAGAGCACTTAATGCGGATTATCCATTTATACTGTAGCTCAAATAGGTTATCTAGTAGAAATATAATCAAAGAGATCTCCAGCCTGAGTTTCTTGCAGATTTAGCTAAGCTGATTTTTCCCCCCACTTTTAGCTCCTTTTTTTTTTCTGATGTAACCTTAGCATTCTGATCTCTCTCTGAATTGCCACCCACCATCACCACTGCCACAAGCTTGGAAGGCTAGTCCAAGCATGCAATCTAACGTGAATGTGAAAGAAGTATTTTAAGGACCACACATCAATAAATGCACCTACATGTCTGCATTAATTTAGGAAAAAAATGAAATTACAATCTTTCTGGTCACATGCTGAAGCTTCCACAACATACTTTTCTTGATGTTTGTAATTACACAGACAAAATTATTTCAAGACAAGTACAGAAAATTACATCCACTTTAATTTATGAAAACACATACATATTAAAGGTGAAGTGGTTGTGTTACTGGTGCCTGGTATTTATATATAGATGTGTGTGTGCACACACATTCATCTCTGTATTTTTTATTTAGGAGTTTTGAAATCATAAAAATTTGAAGTTTTAAGATGCAACTCACTATGTCATCTCTAGTCGAAATATACAGGTTTTTTTCATAAAATTTTGTAACTCTTCAATTTTTGAGACAAATAATTCTATTAATGAAGTTATGCTACTGTATATTGAATTTTACATTGAACACTGAATTGAGACAAGTCAGTGGTGTACATGATCAGAGCAGTACTGACTAACTTCTGACATACTGTAAATAAGATAACATATTTAAAATACTGAAGTGTTTTATTAACTTCTTGTAGATTAATAGTGTGGCAAACAATTGTTTGTTTTTATTTGGTGATGATACCATAAAACTGTTAGAGGTCCAGCTCCAGCTATTAGTCACAACTCTGTGACAACAGAGCTCCAGAAAAGCCAAATGCAACACATCTTTGTGTCATGCTGCACTGAAGAACTGATGAAATATTAATCACCCAGGCTCCACATGCAAAATGTAACAAAAAAGAGAGTCACAATAAGAAAAAAAAAAAGCACAGCAGGGGTGCTGTATATTAACATCAACAAGCTACTTTGAAAGGCTAAGGCAAAATCCAGCAACCCTAGCCCCACATGTTTGCAATTTTAAAACTCTTTGTCGTAGCTAAGTAATAGCATGGCCACAGCAGGATACACCAAAATTAAAGGCAAAAGCTCTCCTAAGGGGTGAGGAGAAGATGTAATAGTGCCAAAACTGTCACTGGAAAAGCCATTTAGCATGTTTTTGGGGTTTGTTTTTTTTTTCTTTTTTGAGAGAGAGTTCAAAGCAGAAGAACTAGATTCATTACAAAGATTCATTTACTGCTATTATTTTTTTTTCCTTTTGTCTCCTGAAAGCCTTTGACTATTACTTGCTGTTGTAGAAATTTGCCAAGATGTAGACATTTGGTCACTTATAGACACGCTAGCTCCTACTGACATGGAAATGAGCAACGCTCTGCAAGTGACACTGGTCTTCCCAGCTCAGGGATTGTTTTGAATTAGATACTTCAGGAATCTATGATGATTATTTCAAAAACAACAACAAATTAAACACACAGACACACACACAAAGAAAGAGGAACATAGTGGTTATGAAAATGTTTGTATATGACAGAAATTTTGCAAGTCTTTATGTTTCTTAATGCTTCAAAAATGAGAGATAAAATAATAATTTACACCTCATCCCTCTCCTCCAAACGTGCTTCTCACAAAATATTTCAAGGGCAAGTTAACACCAGTCTCATTTCGATTTCATGATTTCACCAGTTACGTAGTCAAGCAATTACACTGTCCTGGATTTTCTGAAGCCTCAAATGTCAAGAAAAACCTTCAAAATATCTTCAGAAGACACCTCTCATTTTGCTAGCTTCATTAGAAGCTTTGTTAAATATTACAAAGCTATTGGAAGCTAATGATTTGCTGAAAGCCCTCATCCTCCATCCTGCTGAACCTTGAGACTAGGAGGGGACCTCAGGATCCTCAGGGACCTCAGGATCCTCAGGGACCTCATAACACCATAAACCAGGGTGGGTACTAGCAAATTTTTGCATAAAGAACTTATACAAAAATGCTTTTCTGCTTTAATATAGTTGCAAGCATTAGTACAAATGGTATGATTGCAAATGGACTGAAAGTAATCATTCAGATTTTTTTGGTCAAGACATCATGTTTTAGTAATGAATTGTCACTATGGGGAATTGTATTATTTTTGAAGCCAAAAGAAGTTTGTTTTCAATTGATTTCTCTCCAAATCAAGAATGAGATGTTCCTTCAGTTTCAGTTGCCATTGGACATTTCAGTAGGTTAAATACTTTTTATTGTATCACTGAATAGCTGCACCCTGAAAAATAGTAATTATTTTGTAACATCTAAAAGTATTGAAGTCATGTGGTAACTCCATCTTGAAACCATCTTATGCATTTTGCAGCTCAGGTTCTGTGGTCTTACCTGGAAATCTGAGGAGACTTTCCCTGCACTAAGTAGGTTTATATCTCAATGGAAATACAGTATATACAATCACCGTATTGCCTGTTTACTCATCCCAACTCCACACATGAAGAATACCTCCACTAGTCAGTATTGTTGCTTTGCACAAGGACCAGTAAATCAATTTGAGAAGGAGCTAGTTAGGAAATGATGGTCTGGACATCCCCAGTTTCTAATCACATGACAATCAATAACAGTTGACAAGCATGCCACATGTACAGCTTGACTTCTTTAAATTGACCCTTCATGTGCTCTTTTCTATCATCTTCTTTTGTTATTGTGGCACTTCAGATACTAAAAAGGATTATGCTTGATGCTGCCCTATGTTGATTTTATGCACATATTTATTAAAATTTATAAATTATATTTAACCACTAATAATTCTTAATTTGTTTAAGAAATGACCAGTAATGCATTCTTTCTGGGCGGTGAGGTAGTGACTTAATTTGAAAAGGTTCCAGCTCATTAGCAGAGTTGGTATGGTAAACCATGGTTCATCTCATATTGTATTTGGACTAACTGGAAATGAAAATACGATCCCAAGAATACATGAAATGAAAAAAAGAAAAAAGAAGTCTCTAATATAAGAACCTCAATCTTTCCTTTTGTCCTTTTTCACCTCACCTAGCATGCCCACCTTCATTAATAGTCTTGGCACTTAAACAAGAGATCATTCTGGATGAAATTATTTTTTTCTTGTAATAAGTCACTAGTCCTTTGCCCCAATTCATTATGCAGAAACATTAGAAGTGTGCAGTCACCTTCAATTATACCACGTTTTGACTGCTAAAAGGTAGGGATGAGACTGAAGTCTCAGGCACCCATGAGAACAAATAGATTTCTGTCAGTGGTAGGAGGAATGGCAAAACAATCTATTGGCCACATCAAGGCTGCACAAGAAGATTCATTTTTCTCTTTGAACTTCTGTCTACAGAACAAAGAGAGTGATAGCTTGTTGCTTTTGGGGAGTGGGGGTAGGTAATTTGCATTTTCTCCAAAATCAAAGCAATTTTTTCCTCTCATGTCACAATAAAAAAGGCTGATCATCTTGAGATAATATATGTGTGAGACAGAATATATAGTTCACAAAGTGCTATTTTAATAATGCATTCCTTGGTGCTTAAGGGGAAGCCATGCTTTAGAAGTTCCTTCTCCTGCGTGGTTGTCAGTATTAAACAGGTAACATTACAACTGTTCTAACATTGCAACAGCAACTGTTGGGTGGGCTCTCTTGAGTACTGCAACCAGGCCTTTTTGTCGCTTATAGAAAAAATTTACCTGGAACGCACCAAGACAAAAGCAGACAAACAACAGCACATTTGCAAACAGACCTAAGCCCAAGTGTCAAGCCACAGACTGGAAGTCACCCCCACAGCCATTGACTCCTGGTAGAGTCTACACCATCAGATATCTGATGAGAGCCACTACCCCTTTCACATTCTGAAGGCAATGCACTGGGGCATCCTGGGGTCACCTCAGTATCTCTTGGCCCAACAGAAACTCCCTAATACAGTGGAAAGGTGGCAGAATCAGGCCACATGATTGCTGGCCCAGCTGGTGCAGCTGGCATGTCTGTTTAGAGCCACTCCAGAGATCTGCTGGTTAAAATCATCAATGGGAGATTATGACCCACACTTTTCCTCATGGCTGCTGCTGGTGACATGCTATACATGCTATAAAATCTTACCCTTCTTGCAGCAGCAAAAGAGGAATGCAGTGAAACAAAAGATACTTTTGATGTTTGTTTCCTAGATAGACTGTTGTTGACCATATTTGGGACATATTTAGCAGAACGCTAAGAAAGAAAAAAGAAGAAGGAACACCTGTAGCTGTTACTGCAGCGTTTTGCAGTCCTGCTGAATGCAGGAATTTTAGAAGACTAATAATCAGAAATGCAGTAAAATAATAAAGAAGTGTTTGCCAGCACAGATTCCTCTTTTGTGCCATGGCTCTATCTTGAAAATAACAACAAACTGTAAAGTACTACAAGAATTGTACTGTAGAACATGTGAGATCACATTCTAAAACATTTATAGATAAATGTTTAATTTCATCATTTTTCAGATCCAGCCAGCAGCCAAGCCCCATGTAGCCAATCATACAACTGTACCCCATCTGTGGAATGGGAGAGAGAACCGGAAGAAAAAGGTAAATCCCATGGGTCAAAATAAGGAGAGTTTAACAGAACTGCACAAGGAGATAACAACAATCAGAGTAAACAATAATACTAATAAAATGACATATACAGCAAGTGATAAAAAAGCAGCACTGATTGTGATGGCCTGGCCTGATCCTGCCCCATTGCTCATGCCACATCCACAATTACCTGCTCAAAGGCCCTCTTGGGAGCCCTGGCCTTATATCATCAGTACTGTATCAAAGATTGAAACAAAACCCCATTGTCTGGTTCAGCTGCCTGTTTTGGTTGTGGCCCCTCCCAACTTCTTGTGAAGGGAAATAATAATAGTTAAAAAAACAACACAAAAAAACCTCACACAAACAAACCAAACCAAACAACCCCCCCACACACCAAAATCAAACCAAAACTAAACAAAATAAACCAACCGAACAAAAAAATCAACCCTATCCTTGTCACACCCAGGACACATTTTTAAACATATAGGTCTTAGATTATCAAAAATTAAAATGGCAGCATACAGAATTAGCAGATAAGGTACAAAAATGATGGCTTCAGTAAATGGCCTTACAGCTCATCAGAGACTTTTATTATTATCTGTTAAAAAAAAAAGAAAAAAACAAACTAATAAAAAATTTTAATGCAATGATATATTTACATAAACTTACAATCCTTATTCCTTATAGAATTCATGCCTTTTCTTACAAGCACCTTAGATTCCTGGGACCACTTAAATGGCAATCAGAAATATAAATGCTAGAGACACAAGTAAAAGAATCTAAGAGGCAGTGTATGCAAAAACAAATAAGAAACAAACAAAAAAAAATCGCAAAAAAAATCACAGCCAAAATCTGTGCGATCAAATTAAATTAGTGTGTGCAAAAAAGGAGAGGAAAAAAAAAAGAACAAAATAATTATTTTAGGACCTAGGCTAAAGTACACTGCAGTCTGTAGAAACACTTCCTTTGACTTCAATGGTCGCTTACTTAATAGAGCAGTGAGAATCTTATTCTGGATATAACATTCAAAACTCTTCCACTAAACTGAAATTGAGCAATAATCACAAAATAAAACTCTATTATATTTAACATAAACAAAATTCTCTTAAAATCACAACTACTTTAGCTATTAAAAAAGCACAGAAAGGTATTTAATAGTAAAGAGTTAGGCTGCCTGGCCTCTTAGAAAAAACAGATTGTTTCCAAGATCTGCAAGTGTAGTCTATTCCATGGACTCTTGCCAGTTGTGAAAGAGAGGAAAAAATCCATCTGGGATGAAATAAAGTCATTTAACTCATCTATTTTTCCTATTTTTGCATATTTGTTCCTGATTTACTACTAAATCCATGTCCACAGTTGAAGGAATAGTAACCTATAAAAACCCAGCTTTAAAGCGCATACAGGTTAAATCTGAAAAATATCTGTTATTTAAAAAATCTCTATTAGTCAGTAAAAAGTGACCTTTTAAGTTTGACTTATTTGCAAATTGTTGAGACTTGATTAATTTTCATGATGAACAGGGGGAACAAAAGCAAGCACGATTAACCATCAGGAGGCAAAATCTCCAACCAAGACCAAGGATCCAAGACCTGGCACTCCTCAAAGAATGCTGAATTGGCCTGCCCTGTTCTGATAACTGAAGCAGAAAAATTATCCGATTTAATTGGAACAAAATATCATGATAGAAAAGATAAAAGTACATTGTCAGTTTTTACAGTTTGGAACTCCTCTTCTAAATTCACTGTTCAAATTTGGATCTAAAGCTGTACATCAGCCACACCCAGCATAAATTCTCTAAGAGACAGCAAGTTGGAGAGTAAGTGCCCTGAAAATCATTTTGTTGTATCCAGGTTTCTAAGGGTAGCACAACACAAGTGTTCAGCTCCAAGGCAGATACAATACTACAAAGGATGCATTAAGTGAGATCAGATTTATGCCCAGTAGCTCAGGGCTCCTGCTTTCAGGAAAAAAATCAATTTTCCTTAACACCAATGTCCTTATGTCCTGCATAAATTAAATGAATACATAAATAAGTGCATCTCTTTTTTTGTAATGAGAAGTACCCTAAAATTAATGGTTCTGACTTCCACTGAGATATGGAAATAAATGGGGATCTAAACACCAGAGTAGAGGTCAGAATTATATCAGCAGAGTGTGGAAGTATTTCTTCCTCCAACTCACAAAGCAATAATTAGGTAATCAGTGCTTATGGAGACCAAGAGCATCCAGGGGAAGAAGCTGAAATGGTGCAAAATGATTATGACTTCTGTTTCTCTGGGCAGCCTACATGCTAAACTGTGTAAAGTATCATATTGTCAAATTTATCAAGTAACTGATACACATCCTCCCCTTCCCTACGTCCCTCATGATATCTATATAGTCTGTTCGTAGTCTCCCACAAAGTGAAATTTCTGGTAACAAGGCAGTGCCGCAGGTGCCTTTGATATTATGAACTTTGTACATACAACATGCCCACCAACTTCTGTGGGGGCTGTGGCACATACAGCAAAGCCACACACTTTCTCTCCTGGTTAAGTTTTCTACCTTGTGCAATGAGACCGCATTGGCTGAAATTGCTAAACTCCATGTTGCAGAAAATGACAATGACTGATTATAAAGTGTGATAATCCATGGTTTTCCTTTATTTAAGATATCTATTCTGGCCTTAAAATTGTGGTGACAAATTGGTATACATAGTCTTAATCCCCCTTTTATTTATTTAATTTCTTTCAAAGGCAAAAGGCTTTTGCAAAAATGTGTAGGCTTCAATCTTCAATAGGCAGGTTAAAAAAAATTCAGTCATAACAAATCTTAATTAACAATAGTGAGACAGGCATCCCAAGTTATGTATCATGGCTTTGAGAAACGTAGATACACTTGTGTCTCACTCAGCAACTAAGCCCCAACCAGCTACACATTTACTTCCCCCAGGTTGGATCGGAGAAAGAGTCATAAGGGCAAAAGAGAAAAAAAACATTGATTGAGATAAAGACAATTTAGTAGGCAAAGTAAAAGCCACAGGCACAAACAAAGGAAAACAAGGACTTTATACACTACTTTTCATCAGCAAGCAGGTGTTCAGCCATCTCCAGGAGAGCAGGGTTTCATCATACATAGTGGTGACTTGGGAAAATAAATGTCATCACTCCCAATGTCTTTCCTTCTTTCTACCACAGCTTTTGTTGCTGACCACGACACCATATGGCATGGAATATCCCTTTCTTCAGTTGGAGTCAACTATCCCAGTCCTGTCCCCTTCCACCCTCTAGGTGGTGGTGGGGTGGGGTAAGAAGCAGAAAAAGGCTTCTGTATACCACTGCTCAGCAGTAATGAAAACCTAAGTCTCCATGTTATGAATACTGTTTCCAGCACAAATACAAAATATAGCCCCGTCCTAGCTGCTATGAAGAAGTGTAACTCCACCCCAGCCCAAATCAGTATAACTTAAAAAAAAAAAATCTGCTGAATAACATGTACCTTCTTAACTGTAATGAAATTTATTTTCCCTTATAGCAACAATAACAACAACAATAGGAAGTTACAGAAAAATAGACAAGGAAATTAAATCCAAAATTTATGTTAAACATAATTAACATTGTGACATAAACTGACAAAAGCCAGGAAATTGAAAGCTAAGGCTGATTCTTTATCTATAATGCTCTCTGTTTTCCCATGACATGACTTAAAGCCAGAGTTACAGCCTTAACTTTAAATTTCCTGTCTTTTGTCATTTTCTGTCACAACAGTCATGTTATTTAAATATAGGTTTTGTGCATTTGGTTCTGTATTACCTTTTACTGCTGATTCACATTTCAATAACCTTTTCTTAAATAGCTTTGAAAAACAACTTGTATGAGTTTGAAGTTGTCTGAGTCTTGCATTTGATCTTCACTGCCTATTTTCCTCACATGTAATTTAGCAAAAAATCTTAGGTTGTTGTTTTTTTTTTTTTACTAAACTGTGACAACAATTATTTTATGCTGTCAAACGTACTCATTTCCTTTATAAACTACATGTAAACAAAATACATCTCTAGGAGAAAATAGTAAAATCTATTTTCAGTGGAGAAACCATTTTCTTTATCATAATTAATATCATGATTGCTATATATTACATCTGTAGATCCATCTCATATTAATTTTCTAGGGTAAAAAGGATGGCAGCAACAGTTTCTGTGGAGTTTGATATTCACAGGATCACAGGATGTTAGGAGTTAGAAGGGATCTCTGGAGATCATAAAGTCCAACTCCCCTGCTAGAGCAAGACCATAGAATCTAGTGCAGGTCACACATGAATGCATCCAGATGAGTTTTGAAAGTCTCCAGGGAAGGAGACTCCACAACCTCCCTGGAGAGTCTGTTCCAGTGCTCCGTGACCCTTACAGTAAAGAAGTTCCTCCTCATGTTGAGGTGGAACCTCCTGTGCTGCAGTTTATATCCCTTGCCTGTTGTCCTACCACAGGGTGCAACTGAGAAGAGCCTTTCCCCTCCCTCTTGACACCCAGCCCTCAGATATTTAAAAACATTTATTAAATCCTCTCTCAGTCTTCTCCCCTGCAGACTAAAAAGCCCCAGGTGTCTCAGCCTCTCCTCAGAGGGCATGTAGTCCATCTCTTAATCATCATTGAAGCCCTCTGTTGGACTCTCTCCAGCAGATCCCTGTCCCTCTTGAACTGGGGAGTCCAAAACTGAATGCAGTATTCCAGGTGAGGTCTCACTGGGGCAGAGTAGAGGGGGAGAAGAACCTTCCTCAATCTGCTGGACACACTCCTCTTAATGCACCCCTATCTTGGAATCAGAGGAAATGGCCTTTAAAAATTGACCAGCTTTCTTGGGCTCCTTTACCCTCCAGAGTCTTAGCCCATGGGATTCCTGCAAGTACATCACTGAAGAGTACAAAGTCAGCTCTGCAGAAGTCCAGGGTTTTAATCCTACTTATGACCCTGCTTCTACCCTGTATAATACTCTACCATGTCATGATCACTGTCACCAAGGCTGTTCCTGACCTTAATGTCCCCAAGCAGTCCTTCTCTATTAGTTAATACAAGGTCCAGCAGCGTGTATCTCCTTGTTGGCTCCACCTGCATCAAGAAGTTATCATTGACACACTGCAAGCGCCTTTTGGACTGGCTGTGCCTGGTTGTGTGAGCTTTCAAGCAAATATCAGGGAGATTCAAGTCACCTTTGTGTACCAAGGAGTGTGTACTAGACACTATCTCCACCTGACTGTAGAAGACCTCAGCAACATCATCTGCTTGATTTGGTGGTCTGTAGTAGACGCCCACAACAGTTTCACCTCCCATTCCACATCCCTCAATTCTTAACCACAAGCTTTCAACCTGTTCTACCTACCCCCCTGGATAGAACTTGGCACATTCCAGTTGCTCTTGCATGTAGAGAACACCACCACTGCCTCACCTTGTTGGTCTATCTTTCCTGAACAGTACATAGCCCTCCATGACAGCACTCCAGTCTAGGAGCTGTCCCACCATGTTTCAGTGATTGTAATTATATCACCATCATGCAGCCTAACGCAGATCTCCAACTCCTCCTGCTTATTCCCCAAGCTCCATGCATCAGTATATAAGCATTTCAGAGAGGGAGTTACTCCATTAGTTTTCACTCTTGCCACCTGCCCACCCCTGACCAACTCCATGGCCACCAACTTACCAGTGAGCCCAGCATGTGCTGATGTTTCTTTGTTGGATATTACTACCACAGGCCCTGGCTCATCTCTGTGAAACTTAGATTGTGTTGCAGTCTCCCTAGCATGCTGCATGGCAACAGGCTGAAGGGCCTTACAAGCTCCCCATCCCTCCCACCCTGGTGTGTCATCCCTCACCCTATCACATGAAGGCCTGCTAATATCATCCCCCTTCTCTTTTGCATCTACTTGATCGTTCCCAGGTTCTCCTGTGAGTCCTAACTCCTCAGTAGCTCTTGCATCTTCCCCAACACATCACTCATTATCCCCTACCTCACCTGAAGTAGCAGTGGAGCTGGCACACCACCTCACAAGCATCCCAAGCTTGTTCCCAGCAAGCGTGTTTTTTCCCCTTCCTCCCTTCAGATCTAGTTTAAAGCTTGTTTAATGAGCCCAGTCAACCCCTGCAATATAAACCTTCTCTCCCTTTGACAGAGATGCACCCTGTTTGCCACCAGCAGACCTGGCATCATGTGAGGTGACCCATGGTCAAAAAAACCCGAAGTCCTGTTGGAGACACGAGGCTCAAAGCCAAGAATTGGTCTGGTAAGTTTTCCTCAGTCTTTCTGGGTTGGTCCCTGCAACTGGGAGGATAGAAGAGAACACTACCTGTGCTCCCACTCCCTTGACCAGTTGACCCAAGTCCCTGAAGTCTCTTTTGATAGACCTCAGCTTTCTTTTTTCAAGGTCGTCATTACCTATCTGGAAGGTTAATAATTGGGTAATAATCTGTGGGCTGTACCGGGGTAGGAAGCCTTCTTACCACATCCTTAACCCAGGTCCCCAGTAGACAGCAGACCTCCCTTTGAAGTGGGTCAGATCTGCATATCTGGCCTTCTGTTCCCTTCAGAAGGGAGTCACCTATAACAATGACTCTTCTCCTTTTCTTGATAGAAGATGTTTGTAGATCTTGGTAGAAGATGTTTTCTTGATAGAAGATGCTTGGGCTTCCTTAATCTTGGGAATACTTCCAAAACAGATGATTCATCTTTCTCATTGCCTTGCTGCACTTGCAGTACATCATATCTGTTCTGCAAAGGCACATGGGGGGCTAGGGGAATAACTGAAGTGATACTCCCACCACAGAGGGCAAGAGTGGGTGGGAGGAGGTGGGCAAAGCAGGACTTTGTTTACTGCCTTGACCATGGACTTGCCTCCACTCCCTCCTTTCCCTTAGGTTACTGCCACCAGTCTGGCAGGGGAAGGCTACAGGGGGTACTTGACCTTCACTACTTTTTAATGGGTGTTCCTGACTCTTGTTCAGGGCAGTCAGAGCCTGGCTCCCAGTCAATCTCATCCTCAGCTTCCCTAATGCTCCTAAGCCTACCAACTTCATCTTTCAGGCTTTCAACCTTGCTTTGAAGCTGTGCTGTGCGGCTGTGTAGAAATTCCTCCTGCTCACGGCATGCACAACTCCCTGCTACCAGGGGGAGACTGAGGCATTCACTACAGCCAGCAACTTGTCTCATTGCATCCTCCTGTGGGAGCTCTGTCTGGGTTCCTACCTCCATTTTGGCTGGCATCAGGAGC
>VXBD01008089.1:0-17049 GCA_013399975.1 Indicator maculatus | reverse complement strand
TTCTCTTCCCTTCCCTTCCCTTCCCTTCCCATTGGAATGACCTTGTGTACCAAACATTCTCAATTTGCAGAGCTGACTGAGAGAAATGGCTATGACTGAGGGCCTGTGACAATCAAACGTGAAAGCTGACCTGCCACCAGGATCTCCTGAGGCTAAGAGGAGGAATTCCTGACACATTTGCCTTGCAGTGATTAAAACACATAGTCTGCCTCCCATCAGTTGCTCAGTGAAAATGTAGGTTTTCTGGTAATAGAGCTTGACAGACACTTGTCTTTTCACAGTGATTATGAACCTGCAGCATATGGTCAGCTACATTCACTTTGCATTCACTTGCAGCAAGGAATGAAAAATAAATTTTGAAAGACCTGAAACTGACAGTTTTCTAATGAAGAATGTTGTGGTTGCACCATTTTCTCCCCTGAGAATTTTACAGTAATGTTACTGCTTTCAGTGTCACTTTGTACACTGTAAAGATGAATATGATCCTCTTAACTGAAGCTGCTTTTTCATTTATAATTAATAAAATTAGTATAATTAGTATAAATTGGAGAATCACAGAATTGCTTGGGTTGGAAAAGGTATCTAAGTTCATCAAGTCCAACTATTGACCTAACACCACCATGGCCATTAAACCAGGTCCCCAGGCAGGCTGACATTGTGCCAAGGTATAGGTTGGATAGTAGGAAAACTTCCTTCACTGCAAGAATGGTGAGTAGTGTAGTCACCATCCCTGGAAGTGTTCAAGAAATGTGTGGCCATGGCACTTGGGGCCATGGTTTAACGGCCATGGTGGTGTCAGGTCAACTGTTGGACTCAATGACATTAGAGGTCTTTTCCATCTAAAATAATTCTATGATTCTATAAACCAGACACTTCCTGAATGTAAAACCTTGATGTTCAGTAACACAAAACAAAACAAAATGATGGCAAAAGAGTTTTTTATCTGATGGCTGCACTTCACAGCATTGGGTTAAGGTGACCCCGCACTGCCTTCTTACCTGGTACAGCGTAGTGAAATTGCTTCCTAGAAACAAAGAAGTGCCACTCATGTCTCATAGAACCTTCAGAAAAGTGATTTGGCACATCTGCTTCCCAAATGCTCAAGGAAGCTGAAAGTGCACTCATTTCCAAAAGAATTTCTGGCCAGCTAGGTTGTGCAGGGACAAGCACTGCACAAGGAGCAGCTGTGGAAGAGCTCTTTGTCTGGCAAAGTGACATATCTGATGTGCAGACATCACAAGAACTGCCTTGTCAGTTGAAAAATACTTCCTCTGCTCCTTCAAAATGCCAAACAGCTCTCAGCTTGTCTGATCAGAAGTCATCATCAGATCAGGCTGTTAAGAGGACAACTTTTAGCAAGGCCTACAGAAATTTGAAAAGTTAGATACAGGGGATTCCTCCCCAGACTTCCATTAAATAACCTGCCCCCTCAGGAACCAGGAACATTACTTTTTGAATTTTATCTTTCTTTCAATTCCCTATTTTCTGCTTTTCTAAGGCTCGTATTTGTGGCTGGGCAAAAGTTGTGTTCAGGGCTCAGTACTGGGCCTTGATCTCTTTAATATCTTTATCAATGATGAAGTGTGGGATCAAGTGGGGATTGAGGGCACCCTCAGTAAGTGGTCTTGTAGGTGAGAGCAACTTGGGTGGGAATCTAGATCTGCTTGAGGGTAGGGAGGTTGTGCAGAGCGACAGGAATGGTTTGGATCAATGGGCCAAGGACAATAATATGAGGCTTAACAAGGACAAGTGCTGGGTTCTGCACTTGAGTCACAACAACCCCATGCAACACTATAGGCTCGAGGAAGAGCAGCTGGAAAACTGCCCAGCAGAAAAGGACCTGGCCTGCCCTAGGTGACTGTTCAAGCAGGGGGGTTACACTGGATGGTCTCTAGAGGTCCCTTCCAACCCCTAACATTCTGTGATTAATCTGCTCCACTTTCACAGGAAGAAATATATGGACTCTCTACAACTACCCAAAAGGAGGTTGGAGCGAGGAGGGGGAAACCTCCTTTCCTTGTTTACAAGTGACAGGACTAAAGGAAATGTTTCCAAGCTGTACCAGGGGAGGTTCAGTCTGGATGTTAGGAAATATTTCTTTGCTGAAAGGGTTCTCAAACATTGGAATGGTCTGCCCGGGGCAGTGGTGGAGTCACCATCCCTGGAGGTGTTTAAGCAGCTGTGGACCTGACTCTTAGGGACGTCATTCAGTGGTGACCCTTCAGTGCTGGGAGGGTTGGACTGGATGAGCTTGGAGGTCTCTTCCAAACAGATATATTCTGTGATTCAGTGCATGTTGATATAAATGACACTAGTTCATCCTTCAAGCAGGATAATTTGTTTATATGACCATATTTTCAAAACTTGAGTGGATGTAGCAACCAAAGATGCATAAATAAACCATTATGCACCACAGATGTCCCTTGTGTCTGAGAGCAGAGCACAAAAAAGAACAAACAGCAATTATCTAAGCAGCTGCATTTTATGAATACAATGCAGACCCTCAATTTGGAAACCATAATGAAACCCTCAGTTGTTTTCACGTGTCTTCCTAATCATCTGTTGACAGCAGCATGGTAGGAGATGGTAAATTCTACACCATAATCACTAATGGCATATCTGAAGTGTAACACTTCACATATTATAGAGTCATAGAATCATAGAATGGTCCAGGATGGAAGGGACCTCCAAAGATCATCCAGTCCCACCTCCCCACAGTCAGCAGGGACATCCTCAACTAGATCAGGTTGCCAGGCCTTTGCTGAGCCCCACCTTGAATACCTCCAGGGAAGTGGCCTCAACCACCTCCCTGGGGAACTTGCTGCAGTATTTCACCACCCTCTTGGTGCAGAACTTGTTCCTAATATTCAATCTAAATCTGCTCTCCTCTAGTTTGAAGCCATCGCCCCTCGTCCTGTCACTGCAGGCCTTTGGGAACAGTCTCTCTCCATCCTTCATGTAGGCCCCCTTCAGGTACTGGAAGGTCAGTATTGGGTCTTCCTGGAGCCTTCTCTTTTCCAGGCTGAACACCCCCAGCTCCTTCAGCCTATCCTCAGCAGAGGTGCTCCAAGCCCCTGATCATTTTTGTGGCTCTCCTCTGGACCCTCTCCATCAGGTCCATGTCCTTCCTATATTGAGGGCTCCAGACCTGTACACAGTAGTTCAGGTGAGGTCTCACCAGAGCAGAGCAAAGTGGATCTGCTGGCAATGCATCTTTTGATGCAGACCAGGATGTGGTTTGCCTTCTGGGCTGCAAGCTCACACTGCCTGCTCATGTCCAGCTTCTCATCCATCAGCACCCCAAGTCTTTTTCCACAGGCCTGTTTCTAACACCTCCTGTATTGATAGTGAGGGTTGTTCCTGCCTCACTGTTCTTTACAGGGAGCACCTGTTTGGAAGCAGAGGTTAAACTATCAAAATCTGATTATTCTCTGAGATGAAGACAGCAGTTTCAAAGCTAATCCATCTTTGAGGGAGATAGTGTTCAAAATTCAGACACCATTATTAGTAATCCTTTTAAGGCTTAAAGACACAGAGACAGAACTTAATTGGAAATCAAACTGGATGAAATAGTAAGGGAAATATGCAAATCCCTTTTTACTAATCCACTTTGCTAATTTACCCCCTTGAGTCTGACAAATAAAAATATATCTAGAATCAGTGCAATGTCAATACGCATACTTCACACTAAGTACAAGTTCTTACATTTGAAGGAGCCTGGTAAGAAATGCTTCCAATGAGCATTTCATTTAAATTTGTGAAGACAGCTCCTCTGCTAATTAGAAACCAATAGATTGGTAAGAGTGTAGCTACCAAACATAGCACAGTGCTGACGAATGACAAGTTCAGCTCTCCTGTAATCAGATCAAGGCTTAATAGAAACAATAAACCTAAAAGGTCATATCCTCAGGAATTTGGGCAAATTGCCTTGTGCTTGTGTATTTGTGTTCCCTGTGATGGTTTCTGCAAAGCCTGAGGACTGTATACTCACATCTTCATAGAATGGTTTGGGTTAGAAGGCACCTTGAACATCATCTAGTTCCAAGTCCCTGCCATGGTCAGGGACACCTCCCACTCGCTCAGGTTGCTCAAGGCCTCATCCAACCTGGACTTGAACACCTCCAGGGAGGAGGCATCTACAGAACCAGACAATTAATTGCTTGTAACAGCACCATTAGAGGCTGCCTGCTTCTAATGTCAGCAAATGATGTAAAGGTATTTAATGCAGGAAATGTCAAAGCCTGTTTTGATTTGACAGGGGAAATAACTGAGCTCAAAGAGGCCTGGTTTTGTTTTGACAACTCTTTTTGTTTCGTGCACCAGTGTCCATCTGAAATTTCTGCTGCTCCATAATCACAAAATCAGAATGTTAGGGGCTGGAAGGGACCTTGACAGATCATCCAGTCTGACCCCTCTGCCAGATCAGGATCACCTACCAGATCACACAGGAACACATCCAGGTGGGTTTGGAATATCTCCAGAGAAGGAGACTCCACAACCCCCCTGGGCAGCCTGTTCCAGTGTTCTGTCACCCTCACAGTGAAAAAAATCTTCCTCCTGTTTCCATGGAGCTTCCTATGCCTCAACTTCCATCACTGCCCCTTGTGCTGTCATTGGGCATCACTGAGCAGAGCCTGGCTCCATCCTCTTGGCACTCACCCTTTATGTATTTATAAACACTAACGAGGTCACCCCTTAGTCTCCTCCTCTCCAAGCTACAGAGCCCCAGCTTCCTCAGTCTCTCCTCATGAGAAAGAAGTTCCACTCCACTCGTTTTTGTGGCTCTGTGCCACTGTGGACTCTTTCAAGCAGTTCTCTAAGGTCCTTCTTGAATTGAGGGGCCCAGAACTGGACACAATACTCCAGATTAGGCATCACCAGGACCGGTAGAGGGGGAGGAGAACCTCTCTCGACCTAATAACCAAAGCCCTTCTAATCCACCCCAGAATGTTATTGGCCTTGGCCACATGAGGACATTGCTGGCTCGTGGTCAATCTTCCATCCACTAGGAGCCCCAGGTCCTCTTCCCCTTCACTGCTCTCCGGCAGGTCAGTCCCCAACCTCTACTACTCCATGGGGTTGTTCTTTCCCAGGTGCAAGACTCTGCCCTTGCCCTTATCAAATTTCATTCAATTTCTCCCTGCCTAGCTCTTCATCCTGTCTGTTGCTGTTATTGGGAAAACAGGAATGGTGAGGCACTGCTTTCTGCTCCCCAGCCTGCTGCCATTCCAGGAGATGTGTCAGAGCTCTCTGTTCTCTTCAGCTCTAGTGCTACCTATTGCAGGAAAACAGCCAAAACAAAAAGGATTTACATTAAAAAAGGCTGAATACCTTCTGTAATGATGAGTGGCTTCTTGGCTGACACTGCCTGCTGCTAGACTATGACTGCAGCCCTTACAAACAGGTGTCACTGCTGAAATCTTCAGGTTGAAAATCACTCTCAGCAAAGCAAAAATAAAAAATAAATTAAAAATTGTCACTTCCTTACTCTTTGAAATAAAGCAGACAAGGAAAAAAGAAAAAAAAATGAAAGATGGGCTGTTTTAACAAGCAACATAATGTAAGAATAATCCTTCCATAGAGACTGATTTCATGTCAAATTAATTTGCGGTCCGTGTTCAGACTAGAATAGGGTAGAATAGAATCAACTTTTTGAGGAGAAAACATGAGACATTCTGCCTTGCATTAAAGTCAAGTGATTCTAAGTTTCTTCCCTGTTGACAAATCCTGGTTATATTGATGTGCCATGCCCTGTTAATTGGCAGGGAAAGGATAATGTCACCTGATTTTTCTAAAGCTGAACTGAAAGATGTCTATCTGGCTCGTAGCATAGCAGCTGAGCTCAAACCAGAGTGTTTGGCAAAAGCCTGGGCCAGACTGTTAGCTCAGGAGTGAAAAGTCCCTGAATGCTTCCTTTCCCAACATGTTTATGATTAAGCCAACAAGACCTATTTCTTCTGCTAGTAATATTTGTAAAGCTTTATACTTAAGCAATAGAAAATTGAAACACTATGCCAATGGAACAAACTTTTGTTTCTTTGCATCTGCTCTGCTCTGGTAAGACTCTACCTGGAGCACTGCATATAGTTCTGGTGCCCCCAGAATAAGAAGGACTTGGAACTGCTGAAGAGGGTCCAGAAGAGGCCATGAAGATGATTAGAGGACTGGAGAAACTCTCCTATGGGGACAGGCTGAGAGAGTTGAGGCTGTTCTGCCAGTAAGTCAAATCCCCTTTCAGTAAACCAATGTTGTTATTTAAGACACATAATTCCAGCTATTGGTGTATAATTTTGATGTATAACTGATATATCTTTTTTTTTATGCTTAAGATTAAACACATGCATCTCATCTATGTAATTATGAGTCTAGAAGAGTCATGATACCTAAGACTTGCAAGTCAATTATTTATTTTTGCTTTATAAAGCAATTGGTGCAGCAACAAAAGCAGCTGAAAAGAATAAATACTATGAAATTTTTATATTTCAGAGGTCAGGACTGAGAGAAGAAAAAAATTTGTGGGGTTTGTTCTTTTTTTTTTTTCTAAATAGCTTAATAAGCTTATATAGATTAATTTTATCACAGAATCATAAAATGGTTTGAATTGGAAGGGACCTCCAAAGGCATTTTGTCTAACCTCCTTAGAGTCAGCAGGGACATCTTCCACTAGATCAGGTTGCTCAGAGCCTTGTTGAGCCTTGAATATCTTCAGGGATGGGGCTTCAACCACCTCTCTGGACAACTTATTGCAGTTTTGCAGCACTCTCATGGTGCAGAACTTCTTCCTAACATCCAATCTAAATCTGCTCTGCTCTAATTTCAAACCATTGCCCCTCGTCCTGTCATTTCAAGTCCTTTGAAACAGTCCCTCTGCAGCATTCTTGTAGCCCCCTTCAGGCACTGGAAGGCTGTTATTAGGTCTCCCCAGAGCCTCCTCTTCTCCAGGCTGAACAACCCCATCTCTCTCAGTCTATCCTGTTAGCAGAGCTGTTCCAGCCCCCTGATCATTTTGATGGCCCTCCTCTGGACCCAATCCACCAGGTCCATGTACTTCTTGTGTTGAGGGCTCCAGAGCTGGACGTAGTGCTCCAGGTGATGCCCACCAATTACATCAACCAGCACTGAAAGAGAACTGGTAGGTCCAGTAGCTCACAAAAGGTTTTCCAGTTCAGATAAAGAGAAAACTCTTGAAAGAAGCCAGGCACACTAATGGATATTGCTAGTGAAATGGAAAGAAACAGATCATACAACAGATTTAAAAGGCAAGATCTTAGAAACACCTTTTTTTGCTATTTTTAAAGGAAAGTTTGGCTCCATTACCCTGGCATTTAAAAGACAGAACTACATTTTCTTCTGCTTAGCTCAAATAAACCTTTAACATCAATAAGGATAGAGGGCCTTAAAGGAAGAACCTGGTTCTAGCTTTTACCAAAGAAATAATAAAGATATAAATAATGAAATCTCTATTCACGGTGTTCACTCTATCTCAGCTAATGAGGAAATGAAACCTTTGTTACAGAAGAGTAAGTTCTTCTTGAATGAGAGTGGTTTGCTCTGTACTTGTTCATGGATGACCTGAGATGATTTCTAGGTGCTGATGCAGAAAATCTAGAGAGCAAAGCTGCAGGTTAGAGACTGCTTTCCCATATTTTGCTATTAGCTTCAAGGATAATTAGTGGCTTGATTTAAAGACAATTAATACTTTAGATCTATATTTTCACTGTCACATTGACAACAGTAGTTTATATTTCTGATGATACAGATTAACTCCAAGCAACACCTCTGCAAAGTACTGTTCTGTTAAATTAAGCCCTCCTTATTATTCATAAAACATAACCAAAATTTAACTTCAAGGTAATTAGTTAGATCTACTCTGGCTATGCAAAATTCTCCCATAATTCTTCCCTGATGTTAAATACCTTAAATTTCTCACTCTAAATAGAATTACACTCAGTATCTTTATGTCTAACATGTTAGAGTCTTAGTACTTCAGAGTGGCACTAGAGAGTAGTCTTACTACTCTGGAAAGTGTCCAGAGAAGGGCTACAAGCGTGACCAGAGGGCTGGAGAACCTCTCCTATAAGGACAGGCTGACAGATTTGGGGTTGTTCAGTCTGGAGAAGAGAAGGCTCTGAGAAGATCTTATTGTGGCCTTCCAGTATCCAAAGGGGGCTACAAGAAAGCTAGGGAGGGACTTTTTAGGGTGTTGGGTAGTGATAAGAGTGGGGGGAATGAATGCAAGCTAGAGGAGGGGAGATTCAGACCGGGCATTAGGAAGACGTTCTTCACCATGAGGGTGGTGAGACACTGGAATAGGTTGCTCAGGGAGGTTGTGGATGCCCCCTCCCTAAACGTGTTCAAGCCCAGGCTGGATGAAGCCTTGAGCAACCTGGGCTGGTGGAAGGTGTCCCTGCCCATGACATGGAGGTTGGAACTGGATGATCTTCAGGATCCTTTCCAACCCAAACAATTCTATGGATCTATGCACTACTGTATGCTTTTGACCATTTACCTCAAGGAAACCAGTTTCTGCACCACTGAAAAAGATATCTTCAAGAGGCAAAACACTTGAAGCAGAGCAGCAAAGGAAAGGTAAAGCTTGCTAGCCACAACCATTAACATTTCCTTCTGAATTTTTATCATTGGTGTCACATGCCAAGACCTTCTTTCATTTTCCATCCTGACTTTGAGGTGGTTTAATTTAATGTAGATTGTTTTCCACCTTTCAAATAAGACCTCATGAAATGTGTTCTCCCCTTTACCATTCATTAGGGATGAGCTGTGTACGCTCCTGGGGACAAAGAAATCAGTCTAAATAAGGTGGCTGATTATCCTTCTATGTTCTGTACATAAGTAAATTGACCATAGCTAATTTAGTTTTCACATGGTTGGCAAGAGGGTAAATGTTTTGAACCAAGACCTTAAATATTCCACTTCAGGAACTGGAATCATGCCTGGTGCAGCTGATGGTGCCAGCTGGCTGATCTTCAGAGCCAGGGCATGTGTTCACTCTTTGTCTCATGGCATTGAATTAGCCAACTGTCTGTTGTCTGCTTTTGAGGTACAAACTAATAAGTGTGATTAAAGGAAATGCTTTATTTAGCTGCTCTCTGTCTCCAAAGCAGACAGAAATCCCATGCCAAAGGTGAAATTTCTCTCCTTGGTTGCTCTCTAGGCTATCAGTTCAATTAAAAACTGAATTATGAAGTAACAGGCAAAGTTGTGGTGCTCTAATGCATTTGTCTTGCCCTTCTGTGAGTGTCTGAATCTTCACATATGTCACACATGAGTGCCATAATTGGAATCCTCTACTATTATTTATATAATAATACTCAAATACTCAAATATAATAATACTCAAATAATACTCAAATTCCACTTAAGAAAAAAACCCACACTTTTTCTTTTTTTCTTTTGTTTTGTTTTCTTTTTGTTTTAATGTGAGGATGTCCAATTACTGGAATAGCTTTCTTAGAGAGGTTGTGGAGTTTCCATCCTTGGAGACCCTTTTACATAACCCTGAGCAACCTGCTGTAGCTGACCTTGCTTGACAGAGTTCTTGAACAATCTTTGAGATCTCTTCCGCTCTCAACCATTCTGTGCTGCTGTAGTTCTGTGGTATCGAACAAGAATTCCGCAAGGAGAAAACAAAAGTGATCAGTTTTAGCTGGCATTTGAGCTGTCTTGTTGTTGTTGTTGTTGTTAGTGCTTTTTTTCTCTCTCAGAATATGCTAGCAGCTGAAATCTGAACTGCACAGGGCAAGGTTTGTGACCCTAAAACAGGGGTCTGTGATGCCTTGCTTTAGGGTAAGTTTTATTTGGTCTTTTATGGGACATCTTCACAGAGATTGATCCATACTAGGCATTCTGAAGAATTTTAGTAAACCAACAATGTGTTTTATTGTTTATCTTTACACCTACTTCAGACCCAGATTTTAGACTCTCAACAGACCTTCTGCGAATTGAGCTTAGTAAGAAAATAAAATGCAGGTTGCAATGAATGTTCTAATATTCTGCTGACTGACATTAAGTGGGGTGTTTTAAAGACTAACACTCTTTATGTCACTTAGAGCTTTCCATGAATTCAACCTACAATGGATGGTGTGGGAACACTGGCCTATGGGAGTGTGGCTAATTGAGCTCCTCAGATGATTGTTTTGGATGTTATCCAGCCCTGGCAGGAGACTTGGACTGGGTGATCTTCTGAGGTCCCTTCCAGCCCCTAACATTCTGTGATTCTGTGATTAATAGAAGCCATACTGTCTGAAAGAAACGTTTGTGCCTCTCCAGAAATGACACCAGATAAGGATGAGAAGACAGGGGCTGCTCAAGTTGGCATGAATAACAGTCACAAAGAGATTAAATGGCATCATCAGATAGGTGCAGGTATGAGGTGGCAGCTCTTGAAACAGCCTGCTCTGATTAGGTGCTGTCATCCCATTCTCTTACACAAATTGAGGTTAGGGAAAACGCTGGAGAAAAGAAGGCTCCAGGGAGACCTTAGAGTGGCCTTCCAGTGCCTGAAGGGGGCTACAAGAAAGCTGGAGAAGTGACTTTGTGCAAGGGCTTGTAGTGATAGAATGAGGGAATGGATTGAAGCTTGAGGAGGGCAGAGTTACACTGGAGATTAGAAAGAAATTCTTTCCAGTGAGGGTGGTGAGACAGTGGAACAGGTTGGCCAGGGAGGTAGTGGATGCCCCCTCCCTGAAGGTGTTCAAGGCCAGGTTGGATGAGGCCTTGAGCAACCTGGGCTAGTGGAAAGTGTCCCTGCCCATGGCAGGGCAGTTGAGACTGGATGATCTTTAACTTTCTTCCAACCCAAAGCATTCTATGAATCTGTGAATGTACTGTGTATGAAGTTTAAAATTCAAGGTATTTCTGGGAAACTGCTCCATATATTTCTTTCCTATGGTAATGGAGGCAGAATGATTGGTAGCAGGCAACTTATACATAAACTGATGCTACATATCAGTGCTGATGCCAACGCATCACACCATTGCAAGATTTCACTGGCTAGATGATTATCATGTTGCTTATTTTGCTTGCTGAAGGTTTATTGGAGACAGAGATTCACACTGAAAAATCAGCACAGCAGTTTGGAGAAGGAACATTAAACAATTTCTAACCAGTGCTGTCTTCTAGCAATTTAGTTGCTTCCCTGCTGCAATATCTCCCAGCACTTTGTAAATATTGTATGAGGTAGTTAAAGGTGAAGACACAGCTGTGGTGAATATCCATATCCATGAATCATTATTAATGATGTTGCTTACTGACAGAGTTCTCTGGGTGACTCTTGGGCCTGCCTCAAATGGGACTGACAATCCCTTTAAAAATGCATCACTTCTTGTCACTCTTTACATTGTGCAGGGCTTATCAAACATTATTAACCCTGTTATTTCTTGGGCAGACTGGAATAAATGCTCTAGCACTTTTTCCTCTCTCCTGGGGCTCCTGCAAAATCTGCTTTTGCAGAGTGACTGAAACATAGCTTTCAAATTAGAAGTCTAGGGAAGTAAGAAAGATAGCTGCAGATGGAGCTTGTCCTGAGCTCCAAAGTAACCACCTTTATAGCAGCCTGTACAGTTAGTAGTGATCTATAATATCTTTACATGTACTTCCTGATAGCCTCCTAAGCCACCCAGTGCTATCAAGGACTGGATTTCTTAAGGAAAGATGTCTTAAGATTGACACTAAGAACATAATCTGGAAGCCAACTCTGTGGAAGCTGATAGAACCTGGATGTGTTCCAGGAAAGATGTCCTGGGTGGGATATATTGAAACTACCCCAAAAAACCAAACCAAACCAAGCTAAACTGAACCAAACCAAAAAGCCCAAACAAACCAAAAAATCAAACAAAAAATAGTAAGAAATATTTCCCTTCCATTGCTGAAATTTCATTTATTTGGAGATTTTCAGGCCTACTCTCATGAGATTATAGAGAATAAAATATTTGATGGTTTATTGTCTGCTTTCTAGTTGAATGTTGTGACTGTCTTAGGTCACAATGTAGCTCACTGCCGTTTGTTTCTTATGTTAGGTTATTGTGTCCAGCTTTGGAGCCCTCAACACAGGAAGGTCATGGACCTGATGGAGTAGGTCCAGAGGAGGGCCACAAAGATGATCAGAGAGTTGAAGCACCTCTGCTGTGAAGTTCTGATTTATACTTGAAAGATTATGCTCCTTAAATTTTTATGGTGCCCAAAAAGGGGTTTACCAGGAAAATGATTTTCTAGAATACTGGGAAATACAGGAAATTGATCTCATGCCAGAGAAATCATTGCAGAAGAGATTTTGGTTGATGCCAACTCTGATTACTCATAATTTATCTTCCACCATTTCTAGTTTCCCTTTAAAATCCTGCCTTGCAATTAACATTTAGTGTGTTTAGAAACTATTTTAGGGTGTTAGATAACATAGTGCTTAGGTCTGCAGCACTTTCATACTCAGAAGACACTGCTGATTTCCAAATGTGGCTCAAGCAGCTTTGTATCTTGGGATTTCACAAAGAATTGATCTCCTATAACACATGTAGCAACTTTTCATTTTTCTTCTGGAGGGGAATAAAAGCTTGTCATGCAATCAGCTAATTGCTTGCATCATTACAAAACATGGTCCCAAGGGTTATTTACTGAGCAAGAATCCCTCAGTCTCACACAGATCACAGAATCATAGAATAACCTGGGTTGGAAGGGACCTCTAAAGGTTATCTAGTCCAACCCCCCTGCAGTGAGCAGGGACATCCTCAACTAGATCAGGTCTGTCATGAACCTTTTAAGCTACATTAACCCAGTGGAATATACTTTTTCTTGTCAGAAAATGTTTGAAAGGATAAGTATTGATGAGCACATTGTCAAAATCTGATGGGGAAATAAGGCATCAGCTAATTAATAAGCAGGACCTAGAGTCACACGCAAACTGCAGGAAAAAAGAAAGGATGAATAACTTGTAGAAACAGAGGACTCTGTATCAGTTACTGAATATGCTGAGTACCTGTTCAATGTGAAACACTGGATTAAAGAGTCAGACAGACTGGAATCTAAAGAGTGGAATAAGAGGTTCATACAAGACATTTTGACACTGACAAAGAAAGCTTAAGGGTCTGAGTATGGATATGAGTACCATGAGTACTCTGTGTTCCTCATAATCACCAGACAAAACCCCTCCAAACACAAAACCCAAACCAAACCCTACCCTACCACCTTTGTTTTTCAGTCTGTTTCTGTATAATTGGTCTCAGAGTCAAGAAGCTGGGTTCTCAGGGATGTTGTTTCCTTCTGCTCAGAAATTTCCCTGTCTTCTCTTCTGAAAGAGCTTGAGAATTCTTTTTAGAAAACATAATAATAAAATAGCTTGAACAATTTAAGGTTTTGCAAACAAAGTCTTCACAAGCTTTCATTTTTGTGGAATATCACAGCAGGTGGTAGGAGCTAGTGCAGCATAATCCAGATTTCACTGTGCTGTGTTTTCAAGGCTGGTATTTAATAAAAATAACATATTGAGATATTTGTAGGCCAGCTTCTAGCACATAATGTAATAGACTGAATGCAGATGCTTTGCTTTTAAAGGCAGCTACCAAAAATAGCCAAAATTTACTGTACCTTTGTCCAGTATGTCTATGATTCTTTATCAAAGAAAAATATTCCTCTTTGATAAAGAATCATAGATTGGTCTGCGTTGGAAAGGACCTCTAGAGGTCATCTAGTCCAAGCCCCTGCAGTAAGCAGGGACATCCTCTACTAGATCAGGTTGCTCAGAGCACCATCAAAGCATTTGCAGGATGAAGAGCATTTATTACAAGACTAAAGTCATGCTAAATCTGCTATAAATATACATAAATAAATAGACAGTAAGTCCACTCTTCCAATAGAAAAGCAATAAGAGAATTTGCCCTATAATATTAACATTATCCCACTGCAAATCAACTATTTAAACCTAAAGCACAAACATAAAGGTCGATTTTGATCTAAGAAGAAAAGCTTCATTCAATATAGCAGTAAGGACTTCACAATGATTGGCCTAGAGGTTGAACCTCATTATCAGCTTAATTTCTTTGTCCCTAAGAAGGGGAATATTGCAAACACAATTGAAAAAGTTTTATGCTTTTAGGGAGGAAGGTGAATGCTGAGCCAAAAGAATTTAAGTCTGTGATTCGCATGCAGAGGCTTTTCCTATGGTGTGGAGTCAGGAACTGTCCAGCAGGTCTAGGGATGTTCTTCTCCCCCTTTACTCTGCCCTGGTGAGACCACTCCTGCAATACTGTATCCAGTTTTGGGCTCCCCAGTTCAAGAGAGACAGAGATCTGCTGGAGAGAATCCAACAGAGAGCCATGAGGATGATTAAGGGATTTGAGCATCTCCCCTGTGGAGAGAGACTGAGAGCCCTGGGACTGTTCAGTCTGGAGAAGGTTGAGAGGAGAGCTGATCAATGTCTATTTATATCTGAGGGGTGGATGTCAAGTGGAGGGGGCCAAGCTCTTTTTGGTGGTGCGCAATGACAGGACAAAGAGCAACAGGTACAAGCTTGAACATAGAAGATTTCACCTCAATGTGAGGAGAAACTTCTTTACAGTGAGGGTACTGGAGCCCTGGAACAGGCTGCCCAGAAAGGTTGTGGAGTTTCCTTCTCTGGACATTCAAAACCAGTCTGGATGCATTCCTGTGCAGACTACCCTGGGTGATCCTGCTTTGGCAGAGAGGTTGGACCTGATGATCTCTGGAGGTTACTTCCAATCTCTAGTGTACTGTGATACTGTGATGCTGTGAACTCCTCACCTTACTGCCACAATGAAATTACATTTTCTAGCATCTATCTTTTGGGGGTGCTCAGCGGTTTCTTTGCACAGGCCTCAGCCTCACACCAGCTGCTCAGCACTTCCAGAGTTAAAGCAATAATGACTTTACTAATTTCCAATGTTGGAAGATTAATAGGAGACCCTTAAACATCCTGATAGTATAATCCCTCATCTTTAGTGTGTGCTGTAGAGCAGGTTGTACAGATGCAGCCAGGAGAAATGCTAGGTGCACCCTCAGGCTGACTAGTTAATCTAGTTAAGAACCTGTTCCAAAAGGATATCTCTCAATCCTGATGTATGCAGCAGGAAAATACTTCTTTATTTTTTATTGCCCTGCTCTTAGGTATACCATATTGGGAAGACTCTGGGTGATATGTTGAGACCAGTATTTGATGAATCATAAAGACTGGGGCTGAAATGTTTTAGAAAAATGATGCATTCCATATATTTTATCTATTCTTATAACTCACATGTGTTGTGCAGACATATCCCCATATTAAAATAACATTTAATGACCTTGGAAGCAGAGGTTCTGATTTATTTCAGTAAACAACTGTTTTATATACCTGAAAGCTAATCCCTACCCTCTCCAGTATCTGAAGGAGGCCTACAAGAAAGCTGGGGAGGGACTTAGGGTGTCAGGTAGTGATAGGACTGAGGGGAATGGAGCAAAACTGGAAGTAGGTAATTCGGGTTGCATGTTAGGAAAAAGTTCTTCCCCATGAGGGTGGTGAGACACTGGAACAGGTTGCCCAGGGAGGTGGTGGAAGCCTCACCCCTGGGTGTTTTTGAGGCCAGACTGGATGTGGCTGTGAGCAACCTGATCTAGAGTGAGGTGTCCCTGCCTGTAGCAGGGGGGTTGGAACTGGATGATCCTTGAGGTCCCTTCCAACTCTGACAATTCTGTGATTCTTTTTTTCCTCAACTTCCTACTGCAGTGGACCTTCAAAGCAGAAAGACTCTTCTTTAGCAGCATTGATATTATGTCCAATATACTACACTCAATCCAAATCAAGTGCAGGGCACTTTCATGAAATGATTTATTACCTCATGGATAGAGGCACCTCTACTGCTGCTGCTAAATACAGTCCTTAGATGCCACCTTTGGATTTTAAAGGAAGATCAAGTTTGGGTTTTATCTGGTTTGGCATACAGTGGGTAATTTAATGCTGTCTTCTAGTTAATGTGTATGAGTGATGTTCAATGGATTAAGAAGCAATGAGCTGAATTTCTGAGTACTGTTCACATTGAATTTATCTTTCTGCCCCTGGTTTATTTGAAGTTATTACCAGCAAGAGGAGGTGGCACAGTTCCATGAGGGTTTTCTCTGAATGATCCTTAGAGATGTTCAACTAAATGCATTTGTACTAACTAAAAGAAAATCCATCAGCATATTTCCATGGTAGACTTAGAATTATTGCAGAATCATTAATATTTGAACCCCTTTTTAACCCTGGTGACCCCTAGGAAATCATACCAAGGGTGTGTAAAGTGGAACATTCTCACAGGAAAAGAACAAATGTGAGAGGTCTGGGTGGTCAAATACTACTTATGGCTATTTCATGTCAATGGCATTTTCTGCTGCCAGACTGATGTTAGCATGACAGCAGCCTTAACGAGAAGCTTGACAGCTTCAAAGGATAAATGCTGTCAACATCAGTGTTCTCTCTATGTTACAAGATAAAGACTCTAGAGGAAAGGCTGTGAGAAGTGATTTTTTTCAGCCTTGGGAAAAGAAGGCTTAGGGGTGGCTTTGTTACCATGTTCTAGCATTTAAAGGGTGGCTACAAAGAAGAGGGAGACTCCCCCTTTACAAGGATTCACCTCTCTTAGAGGTAAGAGGCACAAGTTCCTCCTGGGGAGACTCCACCTGGACACAAGAGTAATATTATTTAATGACAATCAGCCATTGGAATAGTTTCCCCAGGGAAGCGATCAATTCTGCAGGCACCTCCTGGAGAGAGTCCAGTGGAGAGCTACAAGGATGATGAAGGGACTTGAATATCTCTCCTATGAGTAAAAGACTGAGAGCCCTGGGCCTGTTTAGTCTGGAGAAAAGAAGGCTGAGAGGGGATCTGATCTATGTCTATCAATATCTGAGGGATGGGTGTCAGGATGAATGTGCCAGGCTCTGTTTGGTGGTGCCCAGTGATAGAACAAGGAACAAGAGGTACAAGCTGGAACAGAGGAAGTTCCACCTCAGCATGAGCAGGAACTTCTTTGGTGTGATGATGCTGGAGCCCTGGAGCAGGCTGCCCAGA
>VXBD01008088.1:0-13099 GCA_013399975.1 Indicator maculatus | reverse complement strand
GGCTGCTGGCCCCACAGCAACCCAGGCTTTGGTTGTGTCTAAACCTTGTCCAGAGCACCACTGGCTGCTGGCCCCACAGGACCCCAGGCTTTGGTTGTGTGCAGAGCACCACTGGCTGCTGGCCCCACAGCAACCCAGGCTTTGCTTGTGTCTAAACCTTGTCCAGAGCATCAATGGCTGGTGATCTTATGGGAACCCAGGCTTTGGTTGTGTCTAAACCCTGTCCAGAGCACCACAGGCTGCTGGCCCCACAGCAACCCAGGCTTTGGTTGTGTCTAAACCTTGTCCAGAGCATCACAGGCTGCTGGCCCCACAGCAACCCAGGCTTTGGTTGTGTCTAAACCTTGTCCAGAGCATCACAGGCTGCTGGCCCCACAGCAACCCAGGCTTTGGTTGTGTCTAAACCTTGTCCAGAGCATCACAGGCTGCTGGCCCCACAGCAACCCAGGCTTTGGTTGTGTCTAAACCTTGTCCAGAGCACCACAGGCTGCTGGCCCCACAGGAACCAAGGCTTTGGCTGTCCCCCCTGCTTGAGGAGCAGCTTGCTTCTCTGGTGAAGCATGCTGATTTTCTTTTGGTCTGCTTCATCCAGCTGCTTGACTTGCTAAATAATTTAGAAGAAGTTCTATTAAAGAGCCATTAAGAGGGGGGAAAAAAAAAAAACAAGAAAGAAAGGGAAACCTTCTGGGAGAAGCCTTGTTAGGAGCAAGTCCACACATAATGAGATCTTGGAATCTGTGCCTTTGCTGTCAGAAGGTGTTAGGAGTGCAGCTGGATGTGCCCAGCTGGGTGCTGTTGCCCTAACAAGACAGAGGTCATCCAGCTAAGCATGAGAAGCTGCTTATCTGTGTTTCAATTTCATGTGATGCCTTCTGTAAACACGTTTTGTGCTGTCATCTGTGGGTGGCTTGGTGGTAGAGGGTTGCTGCTCTGGATTGATCAGTAATTGCCCAGAGATTGACAAATGGAGTTGACCAGGAAAGGGAGTGGTGGTAAATGGAGTCCAAACAGGACCAGGCTGCTTCTTCACAGTCTGTTTTGTGAGGTGGTTGAGGATTGCACCAAGTGCTGTGTGCAGGATGTGTCCAAGCTCCCAAGGCAGAGCACAGCATCTGTCTCATCTCTGGCAGCTCAGATCTGCCTCTCCCACTGTGGCTGCCCAAGCTGCACCTCTGGACCCAGGCTTCCATCTCCAGAGGGCAGGAGAAAGGCTCCTGCCTTAGGGATGTGCCCAGGCAGTGCTTGGCAAGCCTTGTGCTGTCCCTTAGCAGGCTTCTCCTTTTTCTCTTCTTGCTTTCTAATGTTTTCCTGTGGCACACAGCTGGCTGGCCATGGCAGAGTCACAGATTGCACTGGGTTGGAAAGGACCCTCAAAGGGCATCTTGTCCTACCCAGCTGCAGGCAGCAGGGACACCTCCAGCTAGAGCAGGATGCCCAGGGCCACATCAAGCCTGATCTTGAATGTCTCTAGGGTTGGGTCCTCAACCACATCCCTGGGCAACCCGTTCCAGTGTCTCACCACCCACACTGTGCAGAACTTCCTCCTGATGTCCAACTTAAATCTCTCTTGCTCCAGTTTCAAACCATTGCTCCTCATCCTACCCCCACAGGCCCTTCTGAACAGTCCCTTCCCATCCCTTCAGATGTTAAAATGCAGCTCTAAGGTCTCCCTGGAGCCTTCTCTTCTCCAGGCTAAACAGCCCCAACTCTTTCAGCCTGACCATGACCCAGAGAGACCCTTGAGTGATCCTGACCATAAACACTGTTGATTTTCCAGCCCAGTGTGGAGGAACAGCAGAAGAGATGGAAGGAGTGCTCCTGAGTCCAGGATTCCCAGGAAATTATCCAAGCAACCTGGACTGCACGTGGAGGATATTGCTGCCAGTGGGATTTGGTGAGAGTCACAGATTGCATCAGGTTGGAAGGGACCCTCAAAGGGCATCTTGCCAAGTCCCCTGCAGTCAACAGGGACATTTCCAACTAGATCAGGTTGCTGAGGGCCTCATCAAGCCTAACCTTGTGGTGGGTTGAAAATTCCACCCCCCCACCCCCTCCCCCAACATTAAATTTGCCAGAGCAGCTCAGTTGGAAGCAAACAGAAGCTGTACTTACAAGCAAAACTACAATCTCCAATGAAATACAATGAATGTGTACAAAGTACACAACGTTCACAATGTTCACAATGTTCATAATGTTCACAATATTCACAATGTTCACAATTAATAAACAGCACAAGGACCTCCCCTGGCCAAAGACCAGGGGAGCTGCAACAGCTTCTCCCTTCCCTGCCTCCTCCCCTGTAGAAAAGGGACAGGAGGCAGAAGCAGAGAAGGTAAAACCAGTCACAACAAGGCAGCCAAGGTCAAGCAGAAGCAAGTTAGTCTCTCCCAGAGTGAAAAGGCAAGAAGAGAGAGAGGTTGTTTGGGGAATCAGACCCTGTGGTAGATATCTCTCCCATGGGATCGTGTAGAGTTGTTGTTACTTTCCTTCTGACACCCAACAGTGATTCCTTTGCCTTCTACTACTCTGTTCAAGACCTGTAAAAATGTTTTCAAGGCATAGCCTAAAACTACCACAGACCTTGGATGTGTCCAGGGCTTGGGCCCCAGCCCTGAGCAACCTGTTCCCAGCCCTTCACCCCCCTCACTGCAAAGCACTGCCTCCCTTCGAGGCTACCCCGGGAGCGCCGCTGGGGATCCCCCATCCCTGTCCAAGCTCATCCCCTTGGGCAGGGAGGCAGACTCTTCGTTCCTCCTCTGCAGACTCTTCATTCCCCCTCTGCAGACTCTCCATTCCTCCTCTGCAGGTGCTCACATCCAGTTCCTGAACTTCTCCACGGAGCCCAACCACGACTACGTGGAGGTCCGCAACGGTCCCCACGACACCAGCAGCGTCATCGGGCGCTTCAGCGGCGCCGACCTCCCGGGCTCCCTCCTCTCCACCTCCCACGAGACCACCATCTACTTCCACACTGACCACTCCCAGAACAAGCCTGGCTTCAAGCTGGAATACCAAGGTAAGGAGGTCCCAGCAGCAGGGCAGTGACAGCAAAGGTGGGGAGATGGAGTGATGGAATCGATCAGCCAGGCTGGAAGGGACGTCCAAGGTCATCGAGTCCACATTGATCACCCAGCCCAAGCTAATCAACCAGACCATGGCACCAAGTGCCTCATCCAGGCTTTTCTTAAACACCTCCAGGGACACTGGCCCCACCACCTCCCTGGGCAGCCCATTCCAAAGGGCAGTCTCTCTGAGAAAGAGAGATCTAAGATCTCTCTAAGCTCAAGCCTGAACTTCCCCCTGCGCAGCTTGAGGCTGTGTCCTCTTGTTCTGTTGCTGCTTGCCTGGGAAAAGAGCCCAACCCCCACCTGGCTGCAACCTCCCTTCAGGTAGTTGTAGACAACAGTGAGGTGTCCCCTGAGCCTCCTCTTCTCCAGGCTGAACAACCCCACTCCAAACTCGTCATAGGGCTTGGAACAGACACTGGAACAGGGAGGTTGTGGAGGGGTTCAAGTTCAGGCTTTTTCCAGTGGTGCTCAGTGACAGGACAAGGAGTAGCAAGGCACAAATTTGAACACAGAAAGTTCCATTTAAACAGGACAAGGAACTTCTTTATTTGAGGATGGTTGAGCACTGGAACAGGCTGTCCAGAGAGGTCCTGGGTGCTCCCTCCCTGGAGGGGTTCAAGGCCAGGCTGAATCAGACCTTGAGCAACCTGGGCTGGTGGGAGGTGTCCCTGCCCATGGCAGGGGGGTTGGAACTGGATGAGCTTCAAGGTCCCTTCCAACCCAACCCATTCTATGAAAAAGAAAAAATCCTGTCCCCAGGTGCTAAGGGTGAGAACAGGCTTCATGGTTGTTGCTGTTCTGTTGGGTTAATTCCATGAGGACTTAATCCTAATGAGTGGAAAGGTGTTAGATGAAGGCCATGCTTAATCCTTAGAACTGGGATCTGGTCCCCCTAGGGCAAACAAGAAATGTTCCTGGAGTGCTTGGAATTAATCCAGCCAGGTTCACTTAGACCCAGGAGCTTTTGCTCTGCAATTGTGCAGCTGCTTTTCAAATCTCAGCTGAAGCCTGAACAGCTTCTGCTGAGGCTGCTGCAGGGAGTTGGGAACAGCCAAATGAGCTAACAAGGGAGCTGCCATGGCTACCTGATAGGAAGATCAAAAGATGCCCTCAGCACAGCTTTTGGAGAGGTTGGGGGAATGGAGGTGTCTGCCCTTCCTACCCAGCTGGAGTCCCCAGGCACCAACCCCACTTTGGAATGGGATGTCCTCTGAACAGCCTCTGAGAGAGTGGAGTGAGGCCCTTAAAGTCTGCTTCTCTGGGTGGAGTTGCTGCTCCTTGACCTGGATTTGCATTCCCCTGACCTGGGAATGCCCACAGCAGCCCTTGGCCCTGTAGAAAGAGAAAATGAACTTTTCATAGGATCACAGAATTGGTTTGGTTCTCAAAGCCCTCTAGGATCACTCAGTCCAACCATTCCCTCACTCTGCTCATGCTGGTGCTTCACCATGGCCCTCAGCACCACATCTCTGCCTCTTTGAAACACCTCCAGGGGTGGGGACTCCACCACCTCCCTGGGCAGCGTGTTGCAATCCCTGACTGCTCTTGCAGCAAAGAATTTTTTCCTCATGCCCAACCTGAATCTCCCCTGGTGCAACTTGAAGCCTTTTCCTCTTGTCTCACTGCTTTTCCCTTGGGAGAAGAGTCCAACCCCCACCTGTCTCCAACCTCCATTCAGGGAGCTGTAGAGAGGTGTGGGGCTGATGGTTGGACTCAGTGATCTTGGAGATCTTTGCCAGCCCAAACACTTCTCTCATTCTGTGATTTCTCCTTATGTTTGGGGTTTTGTTTTTTCTTTTCTCAGCCTATGAGCTGCAGGAGTGCCCTGACCCTGAACCCTTTGCTAATGGTGTTGTAAGAGGAGCAGGTTACAACGTTGGCCAGTCCATCTCCTTTGAGTGTCTGCCTGGCTACCAGCTGATTGGCCACCCAGTCCTGACCTGTCAGCATGGCACCAACAGGAACTGGGACCACCCATTGCCCAGGTGTGAAGGTATGGCTTTGGGGGTCACCTTGAGAGCATTTCTGGGGAGGGAAAAGGCTTCAGCTCTCTCTCCTGGTCTGGAGTTGTTCTGTGATTGGGCTGAAAGCTGCTCTGCAAACAGAAGCATCACTGGAAGCAGGCTGGGAATCATAGGATCACAGAATCAGTCAGGGTTGGGAGGGACCACAAGGATCAGCCAGTTCCAACCCCCAGCCATGGGCAGAGACACCTCACACCAGATCAGGCTGGCCAGAGCCTCATCCAGCCTGGCTGCAAACACCTCCAGGGATGGAGCCTCAACCACCTCCCTGGACAACCCATTCCAGGCTCTCACCACTCTCATGGGGAAGAACTTCTTCCTCACATCCAGTCTGAATCTCCCCACTTCCAGCTTTATTCCATTCCCCCCCAGTCCTATCACTCCCTGATAGCCTAAAAAGTCCCTCCCCAGCTTTCTTGTAGCTCCCTTCAGACACTGGAAGGCCACAAGAAGGTCACCTCGGAGCCTTCTCTTCTCCAGACTGAACAGCCCCAACTCTTTCAGTCTGTCTCCGTAGCAGAGCAGCTCCAGCCCTCTGCTCATCCTGGTGGCCCTTCTCTGGACACCTTCCAGCATGTCCAGATCCCTCTTGTAATAGAGGCTCCAGAACTGGATGCAGTACTCCAGGTGGGGTCTCACCAGAGCTGAGCAGAGGGGGAGAATCCCCTCCCTTGACCTGCTGGCCACACTTCTCCTGATGCAGCCCAGGCTCTGCTTGGCTTTCTGGGCTGCAAGTGCTCACTGACAGCTCCTGTGGAGCTTCTCCTCCCCCAGCACCCCCAAGTCCCTCTCCTCAGGGCTGCTCTCCAGCCAGTTACTGCCCAGCCTGGATTTGTGCTTGGGAATGTGTTCCTGCAATGAAGCCTCAAGCCCTGAGGTGCTGAAGCAGGTTCTCAGTGGGCTCAAAATAGTTCAGCCTGGTCCAAGCAAACATTTTTGAACAGCTCCAGACCAAGGTGTGTGCTTGGGGCTGTTTGAATCTCATGGTGTGGGTGAGGACCTTCTCCAGCTGTCTGCTGATGCACTGCAGGGTGATTGTCATCATCCTTGTGGGCTGGTTTCTTTCTCCACCAGCTTTCATCTTCCCTTCATCTGGCACTGGTAAATAAAAGCAGGCCCTGGTCTTGCAGCTCTGGGAGCTCTTAGTGTGGGGAGATTGTGTCCCTCTTTAGTGTGGCAGTGGTGGCATCTCCAAAGTGATCCAGAAGGGAGTTCTTCAGGAGCTTTGCATATTCCCATTTCTGAAGACCACACATGCCAGGAGGACCTTGCAAGCTGAAGGATCTACATGCTGGGCACTGAAGCTCAACCTCAAATCCTCTTTTCAACCCCCAGCACTGGGCTGAGTTTTGTGTGGTTTGCTCTAGGAGGTTTTCAGATCAACCTTTTAGAAGTTCAAGGCTGCTTATTGAAGATTTCCCACCACACTTCCCAGGAGCACTGACCTTTATCCCAGCCTCTTTACAGCACTTGGTCTGCAAGCACTGTGCACTGGGGGGAGAAAGGGAGAGGTGATATTTATCCTCTTTTCAAGGCTTAAGTCCTTGAACTCTGGGAAAACACAAAGCACAAAGAACTAAATCCTCAGCTGCTCTTTTCCCTGACCCTAGCAGTGCACCAGAGATGTGTCAGCTGGGAACTCCTCTCCTGTGCTCACCTGGGGAACTCCTCTCCTGTGCTCACCTGGGGAACTCTCCTGTGCTCAGCTGGGTGCTGCTGGTAGGGTTGGAGCTAGCAGGATTATCATGGAATCAGTCAGGGTTGGAAAGGACCACAAGGCTCAGCCAGTTCCAACCCCCCTGCCATGTCCAGGGACACCTCACACTAGATCAGGCTGGCCAGAGCCTCATCCAGCCTGGCTGCAAACACCTCCAGGGATGGAGCCTCAACCACCTCCCTGCACAACCCATTCCAGGCTCTCACCACTCTCATGGGGAAGAACTTCTTCCTCACATCCAGTCTGAATCTCCCCACTTCCAGCTTTGTTCCATTCTCCCTGGTCCTATCACTACCTGATAGCCTAAAAAGTCCCTCCCCAGCTTTCTTGTAGCTCCCTTCAGATCCTGGAAGGCCACAAGAAGGTCACCTCAGAGCCTTCTCTTCTCGACTGAACAGCCCCAACTCTCTCAGCCTGTCCTCATAGCAGAGCAGCTCCAGCTCTCTGCTCATCCTGGTGGCCCTTCTCTGGACACCTTCCAGCATGTCCATAGCCCTCTTGTAACAGAGGCTCCAGAACTGGCTGCAGTACTCCAGGTGGGGTCTCAGCAGAGCTGAGCAGAGCAGAGGGGGAGAATCACCTCCCTTGCCCTGCTGGCCACACTTCTCCTGCTGCAGCCCAGGTTCTGGTTGGCTTTCTGGGCTGCAAGTGCTCACTGCCAGCTCCTGTTGAGTTTCTCATCCACCAGCAAGAAGATTATGCCCTTCTCTACCCCAGGTATCATCTCTGCCAGCTACAACCATCCAGTTCTTCCCTTTTTGTTGTGTTTTTAAGTAGCTTTCTTGCTCTGCAGCCCTTCCGGCAGCAGAGAGGGGTGAGGGGTTAGGTACATTTTGGATCATTTGCTGAGTTTGCCTCTTTGTGCACATCTGGAGAGCTGCAAACTCCATTAGAGTCAACTCAGAACTGCCCTTTTTTTTTTTTTTTTTTTTTTAGCTTTTGCCTCAAATGGTCCAATTCTTTGCTTTTTGCATAGCAGCAAGCAGGCAGCACTGGCAGCCTCAGGCTAACCACCTCACCTCTCCTCTGCAGGTCACCACTGCAAGTCCTTTTAATTAAAAGAGAAGCTGTAATTCCAAAAGGAGTGCACAGAGGCCAAGCTTTCCAGCATGGCTCCAGGGAGGGTTTTTTTTTTCCCAGTGATCAGCAGGCTGCCTGCTGCTTTGCAAGGCAGAGAGAAACTTGGCCCTCAAGGGACTTTGTTTCAGGAGATGAGTGTCTGGAGTGCCATAAACACATCTTGGCAGCCCACATGAGAGAGCAGAGCAGAGCCAGGTGGTGAAGGGAAGGAGCCAGGCTCTCACCTCACCTCTGGCACATCAGCTCAGGGTGCTGGGAGGCTGGGGGGGAGCTGCTCCTGTGCAAAAAAAAAAACAAAAGAAGCAGCAGAGTGTTCAGCACAGAGCCTGGATGAGGGAGTTGTGCTGAGGGGGAGGATGCCTTGCTCCAAGCCAAGGGTTGGGTTAAGGCTGCTCTGGTCAGGTCTGTGCTTGCCCTGAGCCTTCAGGTGTTGCAGCTCACCAGGAGCACTCTGCAGGTGTTGTCATCAAACTTCCTTGCCAGGGAGGGCCAGAAGCTGATGTTGGTACAAAGGACTTCCAGACCTAGGGACCTGCTGTAGCCATCCTGCACTGCCTTCAGCAGTCACAGATTGCACTGGGTTGGGAAGGACCCTCAAAGGGCATCTGGTCCCCCTCCCCCTGCAGCAGCAGGGACATCTTCAGGTAGATCAGGCTGCCCAGGGCCTCTTCTTGGACCACATCCCTGGGCAGCCTGTTCCAGTGTCTCCCCACCCTCACTCTGCAGAACTTCCTCCTGATGTCCAACCTAAATCTCCTCTGCTGCAGCTTCAAACCATTGCCCCTCACCCTACCACCACAGACCCTTCTAAACAGTCCCTCCCCAGCCTTCCTGCAGGTCCCCTCCAGATATTAAAATGCAGCTGTAAGGTCTCCCTGGAGCCTTCTCTTCTCCAGGCTGAACAGCCCCAGCTCCCTCAGCGTGTCCTCAGAGGAGAGGTGCTCCATCCAGAGCCCCTCTGCATCCAGCAGGATGCCATCTTCCTCTCTCTCTGTTTCCAGTCAGCTCTCTTTAGTTTGTGAGTTCCTCTGGACCTGGAAGATCCCTGGTGCAAGAGACCTGTCATCTTGATTAATGGATTGGATGCTGCTGTCACACAAATCATCATTCTCCCCCTGCTTGGATGTTCTCAGTGGAAAGCCAGCTGCTGAGTGCTCCTGGGCCAGGCTCTGCTGGCTGAACAAGTGGACAGGTTTGCCCACTGGTGTGAGCTCCTCAGGAGCTGGATTTGCCATGCATGGCTGCAGACAGCTGGTGAAGCCCAAAGACTCTTAGCAGATCTTGAGAGAGAGAGAGAGAGTTTATTTGTTTGCACACCTGGCCCCCACATCTGCCCTGAGCAGCCTCCTTGCAGCTCCTGCAGCACTTCATGAATGTATTGGGGTGGAATTAAGCTGAAAAGGTTGGCTGTGGTTCTGAGAGGCAGGAATCAGACAAGATTGGGGGGGGGCTGGAGCCTCCTGTGCCTTTGCTGTCTTTCTGTCAAAGCAAAAGGAAGGAGCCTGGCAAGCTGGGGAGGTCTGGTCTGGGGTCTTGGTGCTTCTTCATGAGGTTTGTGTCTCTTGTCTGCTTCCCTGCAGTGCCTTGTGGGGGGAACATCACCACCCAAAATGGTACAGTTTACTCTCCTGGCTTCCCCAACCAGTACCCCAATTCCCAGGACTGCACTTGGCTCCTGACAGTGCCAGTGGGGTATGGAATCCACCTCAACTTCACCCTGCTGCAGACAGAGCCCTACAATGATTTCATCACTGTCTGGTGAGTGGAGCAGAGGGCTGAGGGCACCAGGGGGAAGCTCTTGCTGAGAAATGGAGCAGCCCAGTGCTGGAGGCAGGGGGAGGTGGTGACAGAGTGGGAGGAAATATCCTCTGGTGACACTGGGATGAGGGTTTGGAATTGTTTTGGGTTTTTTTTTTCAACTCCAGGTGCTTGGTAAAGGCTTTAGGTTAAGGGCCAGGTGCTGCAGAATGGGGAATGCCTCCAGAGAGTTCATGCTGTGGGCAGGGAATGGAAGGCCAGGGAAGGGAATGGTCCTGCAGCACTGCTGCTCCCTTGCTGACTAAGCTGCTCCTGCCAGGGGATGCAATCCTTAGCCTTCAGGGAGCTTCTGCCTCCTTGCAGAAGTTATCCCACCCCTGGCCACACAGCAGCACCTCTGAGACCTTGCAGATCTTCCTGGCCACTGATGTCTGTGGTCAGGCAGCAGCCACAGTCCCACTGCTGCAGTCCCAACCCCCAGGAGCAAAGGGCTGAGCTGCAGGGGGGATGCAGAGCAGCATCTCAGCTGGGCTGGGTCAGCCTTGGGGAGCTGGGTCAGCCTTGGGGGGCTGAGTCAGCCTTGGGGGGCTGGGTCAGCCTTGGGGGGCTGAGTCCTTCTCAGCCTTCTGGCTGCTTTCAGCAGCCTGGCCCAAATTCCCTGCTGAATGGAATAAGGAACTTTTCTTGGGAAGCCCAAGGGGCTCAGCTTGTGGATGGTTCATGTGGTTGACTTCAGCTGAAATGAATCTTGTTCAGGCTGCTGGAACAGGAATTGCTTTTTGTTTCTGATTTCTCTGATGGACATTTTGGAGGTTCTTTGGAGCTGCCTTTTTTCCCCCACCCCCTCCCCTTTTCCTCTCTTGTCTGTGGCTCCCTGGCTATGGAGAGAGGCTGAAAGAAGGGAAATGAGTAAATCATTTACCAAGGTCCTCTTTGGGTTTTTCCTTTTGCAATCAGAGATCCTCAGCCCTGCCATCCCAGCTGGTCTCCCTTACAGGTTGGGAGCAACTTTTCCTGTTTGGAGAAGGGAGTGGCCTGTCCCCAACTTCAGTCAGCCAAGGGAGCACAGAAAGATGCACTGACCAAAGAGTTTGTGGCCAAGTTCTGGAGCTTTGCAAGTCAATATCTGACTTGGAAAAAAAACCTCAGTGTTTGCTGTGCTGAAAAAAACTCCCTTGGGAAACTGCCCTTAATTCTTCAGCTTCTGAAGCCGAAAATGGAGTTCAGCCTTGTAACTGTCTGCTGGGTGAGCCCTGTGCTGCCAGAAGAGCTTATACTGGTTATAATGGAGTGGGGAGGTCCAGGCCACAGCCCAGGAAGCTGCTAAGGCTGTGTTATGGATGGAGAAAAGGGAGGGCAAGGCAGGAAGAGCATGGAGGGGCTCCTGTGCATGCAGTGTAGGAGGCTGGCTGCTGCCTAGGGTTGAAGACATGTGCTAATGCTCTTGTCTGGCCTTTCTGACATGACTTTAGGGATGGCCCCCAGCAAACAGCCCCACAGCTTGGTGTCTTCACTGGCAACTCTGCAAAGAAATCAGCCCAAAGCTCTTCCAACCAGGTCCTGATGAAGTTCCACAGCGACGGAGCCAACGGAGGGATTTTTGCCATTTATTTCTATGGTCTGTAACCTGCCCCCCAGCTGCTCCCCAGCTGCTGAGGGGGGTGTGGAGGGGCAGGGAGCAGCTTCTTCTGGGGGGGGCTGGCTGTGGGGAAGAGATGTGAGGGGATAAAAAAGCCAACAAAACCCACACTTTTACCTGGGGACTTCCCCAAAGAGTCCAGAGGAAGAATTGGGACTGTGCAGCCTGGAGAGGAGAAGGCTCCAGGGAGACCTTAGCATTTCAATATCTGAAGGGGACCTTCAGGCTGGGGAGGGACTGTTTAGAAGGGCCTGTGGGGATAGGATGAGGAGCAATGGTTTGAAACTGCAGCAGGGCAGATTTAGGTTGGACTCTAGGAGGAAGCTCTGCACAGTGAGTGGTGAGACACTGGAAGAGGTTGCCCAGGGGAGTGGTGGAGGCCTCATCCCTGGAGACATTCAAGATCAGACTTGATGCAGCCCTGGGCAGCCTGCTCTGACTGCAAGTTGCTTGGCCAAGATGTCCTTGGAGAGTCCTTTGCAACCCAAAGCCATCTGAGAGGTTGCTCCCTCTTCCCCAGGCTCTCGTTCTGTGTGTGGTGCCCTGCAGAGCAGGAAAGGTGTGGGGAAGGAGGGGAATTTCCACACAGGGCCCAGAGAGTGCAGTCAGCTGCATCTTTGCCATCACCCTTTGGGCTGTGACTGCAGGAAATACAATTTCCTGAGGACCTCCAGCAATGCACATTCTAACTGCTGGCAGATCTAGGACATGGGAGATGTCCTCCTTCAGCTTTCAGTGGCTTCCTTTTGCCCCATGCAGTGCTGATCAGCACTGTGTCAGAGAACCTTTGTCCTTGTAAATGCCAGCAAAGAGACCTTTCCTTAGTGGTGGAGGGAGGGAAACCAAAAGGAGGCTTCACAGAGCTGGAAGATTCAGCAACACCCCTTGAAAAATGGACAATGCTGCTGCAGCTCTTAGGGAATGGCTTAGTCCAGGTGGCAGCAGGAGCTGAGGTGTGAGCCTGGTGGGAAAGAGGTTTTATGGCACAGTAACCCAAGGGGGTCCCAGTGTGCTCTCAAGGACAGGGCTCTCTTTTGTCCCCCTGAGAAGAGGTGGATGTGCTGTGGAAAGGAGCTCCCCTGCTGCTGCATCACCCATGTGCTGAAGACATCCCAGTCACACTTATGGCCCAGCAAGGAGAGGTTCAGCCTGGAGCTGCTGAGTTATCTTTCCACTTCTCCAGAGGCTGCCAAGGACTTCTTAAAGAGCATTTAAGTTAAATTTTGGTTACAGTTTCCTTTCCTCCCCCTTCCCCCCCTCTTCAAGCATCTGTTTCAAAGATTGCAAGTGACTGTGTCCCCTCCTGGGGTGGCTCTGCTGTGGAGCAGGATTCTGCCCTGCTGCCTCCCATGGAATCCCAGAATGGGTTGGGTTGGAAGGGACCTTAAAGCTCAGCCAGTTCCAACCCCCCTGCCATGGGCAGGGACACCTCCCACTAGCCCAGGGTTGCTCAAGGCCTCATCCAGTCTGGGTCTGAACACCTCCAGGGAGAGGGCATCCACAACCTCCCTGGGCAACCTGTGCCAGTGTTCCACCACCCTCCTACTAAAGAACTTCTTCCTAAAGCCCAGTCTAAATCTCTCCTGCTTTAGTTGGAAACCACTGCCCTTTCTCCTATAACCACAAGCCCTGGCTCCTGCTGCTCCCCCATGCCATGTTTGGGTTCTCCCAGCTCATTTACTCCTCCAGTGCCTGTGCTGCTGTGGTGCATTGCAGGGAAGGGGCTGGCTGCCCACATCACAGAGCTGCCACTTCCTTTTGACCTGCCCTGGCTGAGCTTAGCTCACTGCACTGGCACAGGCTGCCCAGGGAG
>VXBD01008087.1:479223-489427 GCA_013399975.1 Indicator maculatus | reverse complement strand
TGCCAGAGCAGGACCAGAGAATCCAGCACAGGGCACACAGGAACACATCCAGACAGGGCTGGAAAGGCTCCAGAGAAGGAGACTCCACAACCTCTCTGGGCAGCCTGCTCCAGGGCTCTGGGACCCTCACAGTCAAGAAGTTCCTCCTCATGTTGAGGTGGAACCTCCTGTGCTGGAGTTTCCATCCATTGCCCCTTGTCCTATCTCAGGGTGCAGCTGAGCAGAGCCTGTCCCCTGCCTCTTGACCCCCAGCCCTCAGCTATTTATAAACATTTCTTAAATCCCCTCTCAGTCTTCTCCTCTCCACACTAAACAGCCCCAGGGCTCTCAGCCTCTCCTCCCCAGGCAGTGCTCCAGTCCCTTCAGCATCCTTGCAGCCCTCCCTTGGACTCTCTCTCCCTCTTGAACTGGGGAGCCCAGAACTGGATGCAATATTCCAAGTGAGGTCTCAGCAGGGCAGAGTAGAGGGGGAGAAGAACTTCCCTGGATCTGCTGGGCACACTCCCGAATGCACCCCAGTGTGTAAACTGACAAGTCACCTGCTCTTTGCTCCTGTCAACAGCCCCCAGGCTGGCTGATGGCTGCTGGGGCTGGAGCTAAGCAGCAAAGAGAAGGAGGCAGAGCTCCTGTGGCGGTGGGGAAGCGCTGCCCTTTCACCTGCTGAGCAGGCAGCTTCCACGCAGCACCTCGGGGCTGGTTTGCTTACCTTCGACCAGCCCGGCACGATCAGCCCGGCACCACCAGCCCGGCACGACCGGCCCGGCACAACCAGCCCGGCACGACGAGCCCGGGACTCACGGTGAAGGATGAGCACTGCAGCCCCGGAGGAGGGCTGAGATCAGCTCCTCTGTAACTTGGGGCCCCCCTGGGTGACACAGACACAGCGAGCCAGGTGTGCAAATAGCAGCGTTCAAAGTGAGTGCCTTCAAAGTGACCTGTGCACACTGCAGCAAAGCTGAGGAGGATGATGAATGCCTGAGGAGAGCTATTTAATCTGTGGCCATTCCTGGGTAACTTTTTTTGTTTTTTTCTCTTCTCTTCCTCTTTCTGTTTCATTGCTTGAAAAAGAAAAACGTTTTGCAAGGCCAGCGTGAAGCAGACCAAATCTGGAGCAAAGAAGGATTTTATGCCGTGGTCATCTTTCTCAGCATCTTTGTCATCCTAGTAACTTGCTTGATGGTAAGCTTCCTTTTTTTGCTTGTCTTGGCTGTTCTTTGCTCCATGCTTTTCTCAGTCTGAAGGGTAGAGTCAGATGTTCTTTACATGAGAGGGATTTTCTCAAAGCTATTAAAAACTCACTTGCAAGGTAAGAGTTGGGCACTTTCGTCAGGCTGTAAAGCCAGAGTTTGAAGAAGCACATTTCTTGATCTGAGGCCAGCTGAAAACTTTAACTGGAAGGAAGCTGAAGAAATAATTAATGGGCTCTTCACCCTGCAGGGTAACTGTGTAGTGACATAAATCTGGGGGTTAACTGTGTAGTGACATGAGTGATGAATTCTCATCCTTTTTTACTAAGCTCTCAGGATCCCTGAAATCACATTAGCTGCCTGGATTTCAGTTTTGTTGCCTAGGTCTGCCTTTGTCTCTGCCCTGGTGAGACCACACCTGGAATACTGTGTCCAGTTTTGGCCTCCCCAGTTCAACAGAGACAGAGACCTGCTAGAGAAAATCCAAGCAAGAGCCAGGAGGGTGCTTAGGGGACTTGAGCATCTCCCCTGGGAAGAGAGCCTGAGAGCCCTGGGGCTGTTTAGTGTGAGAGGGGATCTGATCAATGTCTCTCAATAGCTGAGGGCTGGGGGTCAAGTGGAGGGGGCCAGACTCTTTTGGGTGGTGCACAGTGATAGGACAAGGAACAATGGGTTACAAATCGAACATAGAAGATTTCACCTCAACAGGAGGAGAAACTTCTTTACCGTGAGGGTGACAAAGCTCTGGAACAGGCTCCCCACGGGGGTTGTGGAGTCTCCTTCTCTGGAGCCTTTTCAACCCCACCTGGATGCATTCCTGTGCAGACTGCCCTAAGTGATCCTGCTCTGGCAGGGGGGTTGGACCTGATGATCTCTGGAGGTCCCTGCCAACCTCTGATATACTGTGAGACTGTGATTAGCTGCCTGGATTTCAGTTTTGTTGCCTAGGAAAAACACACACCACACTGCTACAATCCTGTCAATGCACAGCTGGAGTGTGTGTTGGGATCCATGTATTGACCATACAAATTCTCAGCTCAAATGAGCAGTAAGTACACAGAGAAGTCAAAATAGCTTTTAACAGTTTGCTGTTCACATTGTCTGAGTTTCATGGCCAGGGAGGTGTCCCTGCCCATGGCAGGGGGGTTGGAACTAGATGATACTTGTGGTCCCTTCCAACCCTGACTGATTCTATGATTCCATGATTCTATGATTCTAATATACTGAATGTGAGGTATGCAAGGGTCACACAGCACATGAACTATCATAGGATCATAGACTCACTTCTAATATACTGAATGTGAGGTATGCAAGGGTCACACAGCACATGAACTATCATAGGATCATAGACTCACTTCTAATATACTGAATGTGAGGTATGCAAGGGTCACACAGCACATGAACTATCATAGGATCATAGACTCACTTCTAATATACTGAATGTGAGGTATGCAAGGGTCACACAGAAGATGAACTATCACAAAATCATAGAATCATTTCTGATATACTGAATATGAGGTATGCAAGGGTCACATAGAAGATGAACTATCAGAGAATCACTTCTAATATATTGAATATGGGATATGCAAGGGTCACACAGAAGATGAACTATCACAAAATCATAGAATCATTTCTGATATACTGAATATGAGGTATGCAAGGGTCACATAGCACATGAACTATCATAGAATGACTCTATGATAGTTCATCGTCTATGTGACCCTTGCATACCACATATTCAGTATATGAGAACTATGCTTTCATATGGTGATGTTTGCATTTTTTCCCCAATGTTGTACCTCAAATGTTTTCCTTCTCTGAATTGTGTATCTCCACTGCAGTGTAAAATAGAAGGCTTCACTGAATTCTCTGACAGTTCTCAGCATTTATGAGCACGGAGCATCTTGGAGTTTTTTGAGATATTTTGCATTCAAAGGCATTTAGTTTTCTTTAGCTTAGATGTATTTCACAGTCACAGATTGCATTGGTTTGGAAGGGATCCTCAAAGGTCATCTTGTCCAACCACCGTGCAGTGCACGGGGACACCTACAAATAGAGCAGGCTGCCCAGGGCCACCTAGAGTCTGACCTTGAATGTCTCCAGGGATGGGGCTTCTACCACATTCCTGAGCAACCTGTTGCAGTATTTTACCACTCTCATTGTGAAGAACTTCTTCCTTATGTCCAGCCTAAATCTACCCTGCTCCAGTTTCAAACCATTGCCCCTTGTCCTATCACTACAAGCCCTTCTGAACAGCCCTTCCCCAGGGGGAAATAAATCAGTGACAAGAAGGCATGGTTAACATTGCCATGACAATTAATGAGCTGTACATCTTTGGGTTACCAGAAACAAATGGGGAAAAAGCAATCACTGGAGGAAACTAGGGTTAAAATATTTCAAGCCCTTGTTTTATTTCTACTGGAACCTGTGTCCTTGTTTCACAGTGGGGCTATTTTCTCTGCAGAATGTCAAAGAGCACCTTATCTTATCCATGCAATTTAATTCTAAACTCTTCTGAATGAACAGATGGTTTCTGTAGCTGAGTCTTGTTTAATGGTTGTATTGCTAATGACATTAGGTCAGTTCCCAGCTAAACCTCTAATGCTAATCCTTGAAAAAACAAACCCATCAGATACATCCACTGGAAAGCTGTGGAGTGATAGATCTTTATGTGGTGCTAGTCAGGCAACAGCTGTCAAAGGGCTTTTGACTTGCAGCAGAAGAATGCTTTGGTCTAGGCTTTTTCTTTTATGGCTTTGCAAACCAGAATTCAATGTGAATGCTTCACAGCAACAGATAAGGCAGAGTAGAAGGTGGAATCTGCAGACACCTTCAGAAAGCTGTGTAAGTGCCTCTCACCCACCTCCACAACAATGCTTGTGGCAGTAATTCTCACAAGTTTCAGAGGTTGTAAGGCACATTTTGAAAATGGCACAACTACAATTCAGGAGAGATAATTTGTGTTAAAGAGGCCCAGCACAGGTTCCTCTGGAGTGCCATTACTGAGCAGATGCTACCTGACAGCCCTTGCCAAGCTAGGTGGCTAGGTGGGAGAGCAGTGGTGCAACTTCTGAAAAGCTTTTGCTGCAGTTGTCCGACATCCACTTTCATGAGCAGGAAGTGGACAGATAATCCTGGTATTACAGTGTGTTCAGGTGGCAATGTCTTACTAATTGTGAAACACACTTCTATGGACAGGTGCTTAAATAGTTTCTTAGGCTGCTCATCGCTTCAGCTTTACTCTGGAACAGGTTCATTTTCTCTGAGGATAGTGAGGGATAGAGGAAATGGTTTCAAGCTGTGCCAGGGGAGGTTCATGTTGGATGTTAGGAAATATTTCTTCACTGAAAGGGTTTTCAAACGTTGGAATGGTCTGCCCAGGGCAGTGGTGGTGTCACCATCCCTGGAGGTGTTCAAGTGCCGTGTGGACCTGGCGCTTAGGGACATGGTTTAGTGTTGGCCCTTCAGTGCTGCATCAAGGGTTGGACTGGATGAGTTTTGGGGTCACTTGCAAGTGGATGTACTCTGTGATTCTATCATTCTGTGATACCCTTATCCTGAGGGCTATTTCAGAGTAGTAGCAGCTTCTCATTGCAAAAGTGGCCTATTAAAGTTACTGTGTTCAACCATCACAGAATCACAGAATTAAGCAGGTTGGAAAAGACCTTCAAGATCATCAACTACATGCAAAATGGTCTCTCCTGTGTTAGAATTCACACAATCTTTTCTGCAATGACTTATGAATCAGTGACTCCTGCTTCACAGTGTCTTTTGTAAGTCTTGTCCTTTCTATGTTATTTGCCCCTTTGATACTCAAACTGCTGGAGTTACAAACACTTACTGGTTCCCAATGAGAGCTGTTAAAACCCCTCCCACCCACGTGTGTACCTTGTGTGGTTTGTGTCATGGAAATATTGATCCTGTTGTGGCAAACACCGTGTAACACAACTTGAGGCTTACCTTCTAGGAAGGAAAACCACATCCAGCAATCTTACCCACCCTTGTTTACCAGGGAATTGAGACTGGGCTTTCCTCGTTATTTGTGTAGGTTCTGTACAGATTAAAGGAGAAGATCCAGTTGTCACTGAGACAAGAGAAGGAAAAGAAGCAGGAGATCCACCTCTCACCCCTTCCCCTGCAGACATCTCAGTCTAAGACTACCAACAGCATGGTCCAGCCTGAACAGGCTCCAAAGGTTGTCAGTGTTGTGGTGGACCCTCAAGGGCAGTGTGTTCCTGAGCACAAACCTCCCCTGTGTGCCAGTCCGTCTCCTTTCAGAATGAAACCTGTGGGGCTCCAGGAAAGGTAGGATGCTGCCTGATGCATTCAGGATTTATTTTGCTTTGTTATTTTGCTTTATTTATTTTGCTGCATGATTTCATCTGTGTTTCTTCTGTCAATTAATGGGAGGTTTTGCCACATGGACATACAAGGAGTGGGGTTTTGGTGTGTTAATATCTATCTCTGGGATATATTCTCTCCTTTCCTTTCCATGTGAGCAAAGCTCCAGAAGTTTGGGATGAGTTAACTGCAGTGCTGGAATTCTTTTTTTTTCTATTTTCCAACAATTTCCTTTCCAGCCATTACTCCAAAGAAAATGCTTTTTTATTTTCCATTGATATTTGCCTGTTTTGATCCTGGAGATGCTGGCAGAGGGCACAAGGTCTGGCTATGTTTTGTCAGCAACGAATATTCTCATTGTCAGGGAGTCCCCAGCACAAGGAAAGGATGAAATATTTACACTGAGTGGATTTACCGATCTCAAGCACTGTTTTCATTATCACCTTTAATAATTTTTCTTCCTGAATCCAGCTTCCCGTGATGGTCAGGAGAGAGCCCAATGTCTGTATGCTTTACAAAAAAAGAAAGCAGTGGTTAGTAATGAAACTGACCCTCACATGCAGCTCCCCAGAAACACTTGGGCCACTCATTGTACCTCTCCAAAACTGGGCCACTGCTCTTTTTATGAAAGCAGTTATTCTTCCCACAGGAGAATGCACACTGACATCTGTCTCTCCTCTGCTACAAACCTGTATAATTTCTTGCCTGATGGCTGCAGGCCACTTTCATAAAGCATCAGTGCTCTGAAAAACTAATGCAGCATGCAGCCACACAACTGAACTCTTCAACCCCGCCACAGACAGCAAATGAAAGAACAGACACCATGCAGATATGATGGGAAATCAGAATGGAATGGAGACCAAGCAGAGCCTTGTCTGTGAGGACTCTCAGAGTTGAGCAGCAACCCTGATTCGGCTTGAACCACAGGACCTTCTTGTGGCCTTCCAGTATCTGAAGGGGGCTACAAGAAAGCTGGGGAGGGACTTTTTAGGGTGTCAGGGAGTGATAGGACTAGAGGGGAATGAAGCAAAAATAGAAATTAGTAGATTCAGATTGGATGTTAGGAAGAAGTTCTTCCCCATGAGGGTGGTGAACCACTGGCACAGGTTGCCCAGGGAGGTGGTGGAAGCCTCATCCCTGGAGGTTTTTGCAGCCAGGCTGGATGTGACTGTGAGCAACCTGCTGTAGTGTGAGGTGTCCCTGCCCATGGCAGGGGGGTTGGAACTGGATGAGCCTTGAGGTCCCTTCCAACCCTAACAAATCTGTGATTCTGTGATTTCAATGACAGAGATTTTGTCAATGGCTTTGTGAGCCACAGACAGGGCTAAAGGCAGGGGGGGTTGATTCTTCCATAAGTAAAAGATGCTGAAAGGCAAAGCTGTCATAAAATATGTAGTGGTATCACTGCAGCTAAAAGAATAAGGAATGAAGCAAGTAAATATGCTTTGATGGTTGCTCTCATTCCATAGGACCCTAGAAATAAAGCACACAAGCATGGGGATCAACTAATTAGTTCACAATACCTAGTACCTAACACAGCACACATAACAGTTGAGAGGGATTGGAAATTAAGGAATTTGTAGGGCGAGTTAAGGAATATGTAGGGGAAGAAATTTTTCCATTGCTTAAACAACAACAAAAAAAAACACTATTGATGAAGGATCCTAATTTCCACCACCACAGATAGGAACTCAGCATTTAATACTCCTAAACGAAATTACATCCTCTGGAAGGGCAAAGTTCTGAGTCAGATGTGTCAAAATGGAAAGCTGAAATAGAAAGAGGAAACTAAACCTGATATCTGAGCAAATAAACCAGGCATTGCAGCTTATTACTAAGGAAAAAAAGCAGCTGAAGGAACTGAGCACTTCAGTTTCTGACGTAAAAGAACACTAATGGGCGGCTGTGGAAAACTCAAAGCAATTGTGGCAACATCCCATTTTTGCAGCTCATTTTCTCACATTTCTCACAACACAGGTGCACTTTATCAGCCCAAATCCACTTCTAAGAAATTGTGGTTTAATCACAGAATCACGGAATGTTAGGGGCTGGAAGGGACCTTGAAAGCTCATCCAGTCCAACCCCCCTGCCAGAGCAGGAGCACCTAGAGCAGATCACACAGGAACACATCCAGGCANTTGCTGTTGTACCACACAGCTATCTCAGACCAAGAATAAAGCAGTATTTATAGCTTTAGTGATCTTGAAGGAGGAACAGAATGTCTAACAGGAGGGCAAATAAAAACCCATTCTCACCCCCTGCTCCAAACTTCACTACACAGACAGACACCTTTGGGGTGTTTTTCCCTGCCTCCAGCACTGGAGAGGGTCTCAGAAGTGTCAGACCAGCAACATTGCAAACTGCTGGTTTCAGCTTCCTCACTCACTCCTGGTGGTTTCTTCCAGAGCTGCTTTCTAGTAAGCATGAGAGAAAGTACTAAAAGATAAAGACAAACAACAACTCTGAAGTCTCTGCCCCATCACCTAACCTCTGTCAGCAGCATTTCTGGGATCCATCTGGGAAGCAATGAGCCATTTGCCAAAGAAAGGAGTTACAAGTGCACAGCCTACAGCCCTGCTCAAAACAAGACCCTTGGAAAACCTCTTTTAAAACAGTTTTTCAAAGTTGAAGGCTGTAAAAAGCTCTTCACCCCCTCCCAGAAGGTCATTCAGGTTGCCCTTCACAAAGGTTGATGAATCATAGGATCATAGAATGGTCTGGGCTGGAAGGAATCTCCAAAGCTCATCCAGTCCAACCCCCTGCAGTCAGCAGGGACATCCCCAACTAGATCAGGTTGCCCAGAGCCTTCTCCAGCCTCACCTTGAATATCTCCAGGGATGGAGCCTCAACCACCTCCCCAGGCAACCTGTTCCAGTGTTCTACCACCTCATTGTAAAGAACCTGTTCCTCACATCCAATCTACATCTGCCCTTCTCTAGTTTGAAGCCATTGTCCCTCGTCCTGTCACTGCAGGCCTTTGCAAACAGTCTCTCTCCAGCCTTCTTGTAGCCTCCTTCAGGTACTGGCAGGCTGCTATTAGGTCTCACCAGAGCCTCCTCTTCTCCAGGCTGAACACCCCCAGCTCCCTCAGCCTGTCCTCATAGCAGAGATGTTCCAGCCCCTTAATCATTTTGGTCACTCTCATCTGGACCCTCTCCATCAGGTCCATGTCCTTCCCATATTGAGGGCCCCAGCGCTGGAAGCAGCACTCCAGCTCAGGTCTCACCAGAGCAGAGCAAAGTGGCAGAATCACCTCTCTGGATCTGCTGGCAACACTGCTTTTGATGCAACCCAGGATGTGATGTGCCTCCTGTGCTGCAAGCTCACACTGCCTGCTCATGTCCAGCTTCTCATCCTTTGGCTGTGGCTCCTGGAGGAGGGAAGGTATCCAGGGTGGTGCCTGTCCCAGTGGCCTCAGGAGGTGAGTTATTTTCCTGCAAGCTGACCAGAGATGTGCACCCACCTGCAATGTGCAGTTGGAGAACGTGGTGGTCAAGAGTGGAGAATGGACCAACAGGTGTGGAGGTGAGAGGGCTGTTAAAGAGGCACTGATCCCTTTCATTGCAATCAGTGAAGGGCTGTCTTCAGAGCTTCCTGGCATCTTCCAGATCATTCAGCACAGAATGCTTCAGAGTTGCTCTTATCACAACTGCTGCTCCTTTGCAGCAAAACCATTTTCCATTAGCAATCCACACATTGCTGTGGCTGACCAAAGGAGTGGGAGAGCTGATGTTGTTCTGCAGTGGGTGTCTCTGGTGATGAGCTGTCAAAAATATCACAGCACCCATGCCTGACTTTGGAGTGTAAATGATCTTTTCCTCTTCCATCAGTGTATCCATGAACATTGCTTCAGCATGTATTTTTCTACTCAGGTTTTTATAGTTTCATATGAATAATACATACTTTTTCATTTTATTCCTCTGATTGTCCCAAAATTCATCTTGATACAAATGGTTCCAGGCAAAACCAGAATTTGAAGGAGTGGGGGTAGAAATATACATCTTGCCACACCAGCACAGTGATTCACTTGTTTTAACAACTAAATGTACTTCTTCCTCAAGCCACTGCTGCTGTGAGGTTTAGTTCTGGAATTATTTGCAGCTAGGACAACTATATTTCAACTAAATGGTGCACAATATGCTTGACTAATCTGATAGCCTTCTGTGGTGTCATAACAGAATGGGGAGATGCAGGGAGAGCAGTGGATGTAGTCTACCTTCACCTTAGTAAGGCTTTTGACACTGCCTCCCATACCATCCTTGTAAGTAAGCTCAGGGAGTGTGGGATGGAAGAGCAGAGAGTGAGGTGGATTAGGAACTGGTTACAGGATGAGGTTCAAAGAGTGGTGGTCAGTGGTGCCAAGTCCAGCTGGAGAGCTGTAACTGGTGGAGTCCCCCAGGGATCAATGCTGGGTCCACTCCTGTTCAGCATCAATGACATTGATGAGGGGACAGACAGACAGAGTCTGCTCAGCAGGTTTGCTGATGACACCAAACTGGGAGGCTTGGCTGAGACACCTGAAGGCTGTGAGGCCATTCAGCAAGACTTGGACAGACTGAGAGCTGGGCAGAGAGGAACCTAATGAGGTTCAACAAGGAGAAGTGCAGAGTCCTGCAGCTGGGGAGGAAGAATAAACTGCAGCAGGACAGGTTGGGAGGGGATCTGCTGGAGAGCAG
>VXBD01008087.1:466519-479208 GCA_013399975.1 Indicator maculatus | reverse complement strand
TTAGTGTGGAGAGGAGAAGACTGAGAGGGGATCTGATCAATGTCTCTCAATACCTGAGGGCTGGGGTCAAGAGGGAAGAGGACAGGCTCTGCTCACTTGCACCCTGTGATAGGGCAAGGGGCAATGGATGTCAACTCCAGCACAGGAGGTTCCACCTCAGCATGAGAAAGAATTTCTTTACTATAAGGGTCCCAGAGCCCTGGAACAGGCTCTGCCCAGAGAGGTTGTGGAGTCTCCTCTGGAGCCTTTCCAGCCCTGTCTGGATGTGTTCCTGTGTGACCTGTGCTGGATTCTATGGACCTGCTCTGGCAATGGGGTTGGATTCAATGGAAGGTCCTTTCCAACCCCTAACATCCTGTGATCCTATGAGGCTAATTTGAACAGTTCTGTTGAAATTAGTTACTATCTAGCATGCAAAAGCATATGTAAGAGAGGAAACTGTGGAAAACAGCTCTTCTGCTGCATGTGTTAAAAAACACAAAAGTGCTTTGAAAATGCTTCTCAATCATTTGTATTCCATCCTAACCACAAAGACCTAAAACTGTGGCCACTACATCTAAATAATCAGTGAGAAAAAAATCACAGCACTGTGGTCTTTTGCAGTCGGTTACATATTCATTGGAAAATTATTCTGCCTAAAAGTAACAGCTCCTCATGTTCACCTCTCAGAATGCTAGGGGCATGCAGGACCCTCGTTCAGAGCAAGTACAATTACATCTGCTTCACGCTCAAGTTTTTTTTTCCTCTGCAAATAAATGCAAGAGAGGGAATACGACAGAATATAATAGCAAAATGTTTGACAAATAAGAGGAAAAAAATGACAGATAAGGGAAATAAAATACTTTTTAAATGTGAAACAAAAGAATTCTGCAACGGTATGGAAGCAGTGCTGGGACACAGAAGATGTCCTGGGTTTGAGCCATGAGTTGCCCAGGGCAAAAGGACAGAAAAGATATTTTACCCCTTTCCAAGGACTAAAATAAAAATGCTCCACACTGGACTCGAAGTTTAAATGGAAAGTCTGCTTAAAAATACATACAAAAGGTATTCAGGTAAAAGGAATGCATTCACACATTAGGTTCAGTCCTTCAGTGAAGGACCTGGACAGGCTGAAGGGGTGGCCCAGGGGAATCTCCTGAAGTTCAACAAGAGCAAGTGCAGGGTTCTGCACCTGGCCAGAACCATCCTCACTATCAATACAGACTGGGGGAGGAGATGTTAGAAAGCAGCCCTGAGGAAAAGGACTTGGGGGTGCTGATGGATGAGAAGCTGGACAGGAGCAGGCAGTGTGAGCTTGCAGCACAGAAGGCAAATCACAGCCTGGGCTGCATCCAAAGATGTGTGGCCAGCAGAGCCAGAGAGGTGATTCTGCCACTTTGCTCTGCTCTGGGGAGACCTCACCTGCAGTACTGTGTACAGTACCTTAATATAGGAGCCCTTAATACAGAAAGGACATGGAGCTGATGGGGCAGGTCCAAAGGAAGGCCATGAAAATGCTCAGGGGTTTGGAGCAGCTCTGCTACAAGGACAGGCTGAGGGAGCTNGAGGTAGTCATCGCAGAATCAGGATCACAGGATTAACCATGTTGGAAAAGATCTTCAAGATCTTATCAAGTCCAATCTATCACCCAACACCATCTAATCAACTAAACCATGGCACTAGGTGCCTCATCCAGTCTAATTTTAAACACTTCCAGGGACAGTGACTCCACCACCTCCCTGGACAGCCCATCCCAGTGGCCAATCTCTTTCTGGGAAGAATTTCTTCCTCACATCCAGCCTAAACCTCCCCTGGCACAGCTTGAGACTATGCCCTCTAAAGAAGCTCCATCCCTGGGGATATGCAAGGTGAGGCTGGAGCGGGCTCTGGGCATCCTGATCTGTTTGAGGATGTTCCTGCTGCCTGCAGGGAGGTTGGGTTGGATGAGCTTTGGAGGTCCCCCCAAAACCATAAGATAACAGCACACGTCCTGAGATGGAGAGGAGAGAAAGAGATTTGCTGTAGGCTCCCTTAAATAGAGAGGCACAGGAAAACAGAATGGAATAACAGATACAATATCCTGGGACAAGCTGCCCCTCCCCCTGGGACTCTCTAGCCTCTGGAGGACTTTTCTTTATGGTTGTACCAATTAACTCTGGATTTCCCTTAACCTACAACAGAAGAACAGAAGATACTCTGCAAAAGGGAAAGCAGCAATGCCAGTGTGAGTAACACTGGAGGGGAGAGAGCTGCTCTCTACTCACAGAGCGTAGCTGCTGCTAAGAAAATGATGGTGGTGCTGACCTGTTCTCTCTCCTGCAAACTGTTCAGTGTGAGTAATCATTTGAAGTAGTGCTCCGAAGGTAGCACCTTGCAGTTGGGCTACTGTAAACATGCCAGGTTTTGTAGTTTATGGCACAAGTGTGGGAGCTTGATGTATTTACAGGAAGGGGCCTTGAATTTCCTGGCTAAAATACACTGGCTTTGCATAGATTTGGAGGATAAATTTACCCTATTGTGTGGAGCTGAATATGCTTTCTGCATTCTTCATTTAAATGCTAGGGATTGTTTTCAGGAAAATGTCTGTGTGGCTGTTCAAAGCCAACACAAAAGTACTGGAGAACAATTTTATGGTGGTGTCCTACCAGAAGGAGTTTGCAAAGCACCAGGGACCAATAAACTGGTTCCTGGTGAAACCTCACCTGGAATGTTGTGTCCAGTTTTGGGCTCCTCAGGTCAGGAGGGACAAGGATCTGCTGGAGAGAGTCCAAGGGAGGGCTCCAAGGATGCTGAAGGGACTGGAGCACTGCCTGGGGAGGAGAGGCTGAGAGCCCTGGGGCTGTTTAGTGTGGAGAGGAGAAGACTGAGAGGGGATCTGATCAATGTCTATCAATAGCTGAGGGCTGGGGGTCAGGAAGGAAGGGACAGGGACAGCCTCTGCTCACTTGTGCCCTGGGATAGGATAAGGGCTAATGGATGGAAACTCCAGCACAGGAGGTTCCACCTCGTCATGAGGAAGAACTTCTTCACTGTGAGGGTCCCAGAGCACTGGAACAGGCTGCCCAGAGAGGTTGTGGAGTCTCCTTCCAGGACACCTTCTCTGGAGCCTTTCTAGCCCTGTCTGGATGTGTTCCTGTGTGCCCTGTGCTGGATTCTCTGGTCCTGCTCTGGCAGGGGAGTTTGACTTGATGATGTTGAAAGGTCTTCTCCAACCCCTAACATCCTGTGATCCTGTGATCCTATAAACTGAGTTTGAGAGTCAGGAATTTTTGTGCTCAGGTCCATCTCTGCCACCAGCTCATTAGAGCATTTTGCATATGGCAAATAACCTCCTCCAACCACACTGCTTCCCACTGGATTGAGACTGGCTGGATGGTGGAGAGGTAGCAAAGATGAGAACCTTAACCTGAAGCACAGTTTAACTTCTACATGCTACTGTTTGTCTATCTCATTTAAGAAGATTGGGAGAATACAATTAAAAGATATAAAAACCACTTTCTGAACAAAAAAAAGAAATAAACCAAACCAACACTTTCTGAAGGACCTAAAAATGCCTTCCTGCCATTTGATAAAACTCTCACCTGGCTGCTCTCCTGCTCTGTGAGGGGCACTAATAAACTCAATGCACCCAGAAACACTTAACTGTTTTGGGATCAACAATCAGAGATTAGTTTGTGTCCACACTGCCAAACTCCTCCAAAAGAGGGAAAGAGGCTGGATGCTGACTGCCTGCTGGGAGTGGTCTGTTCATGTGCTACTGTTAGTGAATAGCTTTGGAGTGTTCTTGCTGGCAAAGGCTAAACACAAGGCAGGGCTGCCAGGTTTGGAGTCAGCAGTATCAGTTACCAAGTTTCAGTGCATGGGGTTGTCTCCTGGCACTGTTTCATTTCTTTTTTCTAGATGTGGCATACAGCTGCTGTAAGCAGCTGACGTGAGGGGGTTAGTTCTGATCATGGGGAGCTCCTTTCAGTGCAGGGTGTCCCTGTGGCCCAGCATTGTGCCTTCCATCTCCCTAGGGCCATCTCAGCTAGCAAGAGAGCCACACTGTGTCTGGTGGGTACCTGCACTCTGGGTCACAGAGTAGGGGCAGGGGCTGAAGACAGACTGAGAGAGTTGGGGTTGTTCAGTCTGGAGAAGAGAAGTCTCTGAGGAGACCTTCTTGTGGCCTTCCAGCATCTGAAGGGGGCTCCAAGAAAGCTGGGGAGGGACATTTTTGGGCATCAGGTGTGATAGGACTGGGGGGAATGGAGCAAAACTAGAAATGGGGAGATTCAGATTGGATGTTGGGAAGAAGTTCTTGACCATAAGGATGGTGAGACACTGGCACAGGTTGCCCAGGGAGGTGGTGGAAGCCTCATCCCTGGAGGTTTTTGCAGCCAGGCTGGATGTGGCTCTGAGCAACCTGCTCAGGTGACCCTGCCCATGGCAGGGGAATTGGAAGTGGATGATCCTTGAGGTCCCTTCCAACCCTGACAATTCTGTGATTCTGTGGGAGAAGCTGGTGTGAAGTGGGATCCAGCTCTAAGGGTCTGCTGCTCAGTGCCTGGGAGGTCTGTTTTAGCATGTGGATTCATGACTAGAAACACAACAATGCTTTACCTCCTACTTGCATTTGTTCAACATTTCCAGTAGCGCAGGGCCACTCTGAAAACTTTTTACAAGTGCTGGACCTCTGAGGTGTACAGATGTCTGTTCTGCCCTGCTCATTACAGATGTCTTTGCTTATCTGCTGTGTGGGAAGAGGCCAGGAATGTGAATTGTCCCCTTTCTCTGGAGGGGAAGGCAACTCAGGCACTAGCCTAACAAAGACCCTTTTAAAAGCTGGCTGGTTGAGAAGATCACAGAATCACAGAATGTTAGGGGTTGAAAGGGACCTCCAAAGCTCATCCAGTCCAACCCCCCTGCCAGAGCAGGAGCACCTAGAGCGGATCACACAGGAACACATCCAGGTGGGTTTTGAATATCTCCAGAGAGAGAGACTCCACAACCCCCCTGGGCAGCCTCTTCCAGTCTTCTGTCACCCTCATAGGGAAAAAATTGTTTTGGTTGAGGACTTTGAAGCAGAACTCTGTGGGAGTTACCTGCCGCAAGAAGGGGTCAACACAACGATCTCTGAGATCAGTCGAATCAATTTATTGAACAGCAGACACTTATATTTATACCAAACAAGACAATTATGCCTACGTGTCATGTTCCTATTGGTCAAACACAAAACGTCAACCCCTCTCCCTGCGGCTCCTCCACCCGGCCTCTCCGACCACGAGTTCCTGCCTCTTAACTTCCTTTGGACCTCCCGCCAGCTTCAAGGTCGTGAGCAACTTCGAGGTCACGCTGGTTCAATTAGGTTCTTCTCAGTAAAGTCAAGGGCCTTGTCCAGGCCTTTCGCCTTAGACCATTCCTCTACAGTTACCATCTAAATAAACAGATGCAAGTAACTCTGTGCTAGCTCCCAAACCTACACCCACTGTCCATTTGCCTGTGTCTCTAGCACCTCCTGCAAATTACTTCAGATTAGTGTGGGTAGAAAGGACCTTTCTGCTCCTAGCTCCATCTCTCCTTTAAACTGTCCCACGTGGGGTTTGGGTTTTATTTTGTTGGGTTTTTTTCAGCTGTTGCAAAGAGCTGAAAGCTCTCCAAAGCATGCGCCCTTCATTTCTGGGAGTGGATAATTGAGGTGGATTCACCCACCCTCCTTTGGAGAGCTTTGGAAGGCTCCTCTCTGAGAAGCCAGGGAGCGCTCAGTTCAGCATGCAACCTGTGCCTGCCCTAGCTGTTGCCTTTGCTGCCTTCTGAGGTTTGGTCAGGGCTTCTGTAAGGATTTTATTCTATTCCCAGGTCTCTTATCTGGGGTTTATTCTTGTTACTCCAGTTGCTACTGGTTTTAGCTTGTACACAGGAAACCGCAGTGCCAATCAGTGTCGTTCCCAAGGTGACAGGAAACCCTGTTTTGTCGGATATTGATTGTGCTTGTCTTTGCTGCTCCACCCATCACATTTTCTTCCTTTTTGGCTTCAGTTAAGAGAAATTAATCAGTGGCCACCATCTGGTAGACAGTTTTGGTGGCTTTGCAGTGATTCGTCCAGCTGATCTTCTGCAAAGTGAGGCACGGCACAAGAAACTGAGGGGAAATAGCCACGTGAAGGTTTAAGGGATTCTCAGGCCTAGGATCAAAAAAGCCACTGCTGCCCTGAGCACATGAGTAATTTGAGTGGTGTGAGTAATCCTCTTGTCTTGTCCAGCAGCAGGTTCAGGTTTTTAAGCACCAGATGGTTAAACAAGGATACAGCTTTCCAGTGACCGATTTCCTTTGCTCCTCTCTGCCTCTGCTTCGTTTCTGTGGCTGTGCATCCCAGGCAGGGTTTCTGTGAACGCTTCACCAGCAGGCCCAGTGTGCAGGCAGAGTGGGACATCTGGGAAAGTGAGGAGAAGCACATGAGCTGAACTTGAATGCTCCAAGTGTCGTGGCTCAGCCCCTGGCAGGATATGTCCATCTGTGAAATTTACAACCAAATGCGTCGCCTTTCCTCGTCGGCAGGTTGGAAATGCCAGGCCAAAGGACAAAGAGAGGAAGGAGAGAGCCAGGTTCATTATGAGATTGGGTTAGAAGCAGGATGGAGTGCATTCCATCTAGTGAACCCTTGACAAGAACCCCCAGGTACTGATTTCAGTAAAATAAACAGCTGATGTAGAAGGAAGCATCCCTATGAGATACACGAGGTTACACTGGCAAGGTTGCTTTCTCAATGTTTGGGAGCCTTTATAAAAGTCTTCTGGAATGCCTCTATTATTGTCTGGAAAAGGCCAAAACAGAAATATTCACCTCCCCTCTTGTTTTGGAATTTATTTCTTACTGATCATGCTGTTCATGTGGAGTCTCCCTCTCTGGAGATACTCAAAACTCACCTGGATGTGTTCCTGTGTGATCTGCTCTAGGTGCTCCTGCTCTGGCAGGGGGGTTGGACTGGATAAACTTTCCAGGTCCCTTCCAATGCCTAACATTCTGTGATTCATTCTGGCCAGCTGTTCTGCAGGGCAGCCTAAAGCTGAATTTAGCTCAGCTCCCCTTAAGTCAAAATGCTAGGAACAAACACAGAAGACCATTAAATAAAGAAAAATCTCAAAGCACCTCCAAAACTGCACCATAAAATAGCCAAGTATATCCTTGAATTGCAGGAAGTACTGCACAGTACTTACTAAGCATCTGGCTTATATTGGAGCCATCAATTAACATTCCAGGACACAAATCTCTTCTTTGAATGCAATCATAATTCATTTTGGGTTTGTGTGTTGTTACAAGTTCTGACTCTGGATAAATGATCACTGCTGCTGTTCAGAAAACACCTGTGCTGGAAATCCAGCAGAGACTTCTTACACAGGCAGAGCTAACATGAACAGAAAGCTTACCAGTGCTAAGGAGCTGAAGTGTCCCTTCTTTGCAAATACACCTCCCCTCACAGAATACCACAGACAAATCTGTAGGTCAGCCTATTTCTCAGCTTCTGTGGGAAATTCTCTTTAGCACTCTAATTAATATAGCACCTGAGAGCCATGGGCACAGATAAGGATCCCTCTGTGCACAGCTCTGTATACACACACACACAAAAGAAATGATCCTCCATCCAAAAATCTTAGAATCTAAACATCAGGCAAGAGGGGAGATGCAATACAGACAATCAGGCAAGCCTCAGGAAGCAGAGAAGCCATAGCATCATGGCAGAGATGAGACTGCCCAGAGTATGCTATGAGAATGGCTCAGCCCCAGAAATACTGCCCAGGGGCAGCAGCTGATTTCATATGACACTGACATGCCAGCCAGGTCCTTGCTAGAGTTTATATGCTTGGGTGTCATCACATCAGTTTGGTTTGGCTTTGAACCTTAGCTGATATCACCAACATGTTTCAGGAAGGCTGTGAGGAGACCTTCTTGTGGCCTTCCAGTATCTGAAGGGGGCTACAAGAAAGCTGGGGAGGGACTTTTTAGGCTGTCAGGTAGTGACAGGAGTGGGGGGAATGGAGCAAAACTAGAGGAAGGAAGATTTAGATTAGAGGTTAGGAAGAAGTTCTTCCCCATGAGGGTGGTGAGAGACTGGCACAGGTTGCCCAGGGAGGTGGTGGAAGCCTCATCCCTGGAGGTTTTTGCAGCCAGGCTGGATGTGGCTGTGAGCAACCTGCTGTAGTGTGAGGTGTCCCTGCCCATGGCAGGGGGGTTGGAACTGGCTGATCCTTGAGATCCTTTCCAACCCTGACAATTCTGTGATTCTGTGTGATTTTCAAACTAAGGCAAATGAGCCATGACTTGGTTGAGTGAGTGATCCAAGCTGATGCTGCAAGTCTTCACAGAACACCTGGGCTCCTGAACTTGGCATTCCGTTTTTGAGCCAGGAGTGTGTGTAAAAAACCTACAGCAGTGGAATTTCTTTCTGCTACAGGAACTTCTCTTATGTTCCCTATCTAAGACTATACTTTTGGTGGTGAAACTGTGTGTATTGTTGCTATTAATTTATGGTAGCTATAATTATCCTTGTTATGTTCATAGTGTGATGTGATAACAAGGAGCAAAACAGAGCCCTGCGACTTCAAATGACCGCTCAGCTATGCGATAGGCATCAGCAGGGGAAGCAGTGTATATAATTCCCACACAGAAAAATGTCGTTAAGGACAATGTTTCTCTAGGGAACTCAGTCCTGATGCTGCAGAATGACCAATGGTAGCTCTCTGGAAAGCCAGGATGCCAGAGTGCTGGGCAGGAGGCAGCTGAGCCTGCCCCTCTTCCAGGGCTGGCACTTCCGCTTCCCACCGTCCCCCTGGCAGCCCCAGGGCTTGACTTTGAGATGTCTCCAATCCTTCCTGAGTTGTAGCCAAGTCCACCAGGGGACTGCTGCGTAGTCAAGAGGCTCTCAGTTCCTTTCCCTGTGTTTGATGGTGGATGTAACAGCACAGCCTTACAACAAATGAGGGAAAACAATCAGAACAGCAGGAAAGCCCTATGAGGAGAGGCTGAGGGAGCTGGGGGTGTTTAGCCTGGAGAAGAGGAGGCTCAGGGCAGACCTCATTGCTGTCTACAACTACCTGAAGGGAGGTTGCAGCCAGGTGGGGGTTGGGCTCTTCTGCCAGGCACCCAGCAGCAGAACAAGAGGACACAGTCTCAAGCTGTGCCAGGGGAGGTTTAAGCTGGATGTGAGGAAGAAATTCTTCCCAGCAAGAGAGATTGGCCATGGGATGTGCTGCCCAGGGAGGTGGTGGAGTCACTGTCCCAGGAAGTGTTTAAAATAAGACTGGATGAGGCACTTAGTGCCATGGTTTAGTTGATTAGGTGGTGTTGGGTGATAGGGTGGACTTGATGATCTCAAAGGTCTTTTCCAACCTGGTTAATTCTGTGATTCTGTGAAAGTACACAGGAGCTAATAAATCCAATTTGCCTGGGCTGGTTTCACTTTAGACTCTGGTTTGTTTTGCCTCAGTGGATTTAGAGAGGCATTTGGGAAGAGATTTTGGCCCACTGAGCAGGATACTGAATAGGTGTGTGAAAGGAAAAGGCATTGTGAAAAAGCAGCAAGCTGCTATTGTAATTAATCCCAAAGGTAATCCTCTGGATGGGGCGAATGCATTTGCAGTTTACAGAAACACAGAATTAACCAAGTTGGAAAAGACCTTCGAGATCATCAAGTCCAACCTGTCACCCAAACCTTCTAACTAACCAACCCATGGCACCAAGTGCCTCATCCAGGCTGTTTTTAACCACTTCCAGGGACGGTGACTCCACCACCTCACTGGGCAGCACATTCCCATGGCCAATTTCTCTTTCTGGGAAGAACTCCTTCCTCCAGCCTAAATCTCCCCAGTGCAGCTTGAGACTGTGTCCTCCAAATAATAAGATTAGAACAAAATAAATATATTCTGCTTTGTCCCAAAGGTTTTCCTAAATGTAGATGGCCTGAATACCTCTCAAATCTCCATGTCTAGTGTTCACTATTGCCTGGCTCCCAGCTACAGAGCTCATTGTCCTGGGGCAGTGAAGAGGTCATAAGTCAGGCTAGGAAAGCTGTAGGAAGGAAAAATCACAGAAGACACCAGACACAAAGACATGGAAGAAACCTTTGGTTCTGGATGTTCCTAAACTCCAGATTATCAAAAGCTGGAGTGCATAGTAAAAGAAGAGTGTTAATTCATTAAATAACCAGCAATTCCTGCTTGCTTTGTTCTTGCATTCTTTCCCTAAACCTCTTCTTGCTGGTGATTGTTGAGAACTGGATGCTGGCCAACCTTTGGTCTTACATAGTACCCCAAATGTCTGCCTGTACTTCTCCATCACTCCCTTCACTGTATGCTAATCTAACCTGTGTTGCATCATTGGCTGTATGGAGCCCTGGGTGTTTGCACTGAGATAGGTGGGGTGGAGGTCAGGTTGGGAGGGAGTTTGGTTATCTTCCAGATATGACTTTTCCTTTCTCTTTATTTCATAATGCAATGTGCATTTAGAGGAAGGCTGCTTTTATCACAGTCCTCACATTTCCCTCTTCTATTCAAACTAATAGAAATGAAGTTAAATCAAATGATTTGTTTCTTATGCCATTCTTTTCTAATGCCACAAATACTTTGCTAATAGAGAACGTTGAAGCAATTAGAATTATTTCATTCTGAAATTGTCAGTCTGTAGTGACTTTAGTGATTGTGTGAGGAAAAATAGATCCAAAGAGCCTGTGCTCTGGCCCACACCTTCATCTCTGAGCAGAGGTACAGATGCATTTTGCTTCTCTAGAACCCAGCCTATGCCCTCCTCTATAGAACTGTCCCTGATGAAAGCAGACAGTGGCCAGGGCCCTACCCTTCCAGGGAACTGCTGAGCTCTGTGAGAAGGAGCTCTAGCTCACTTACCTGTCTGTTTTCATCAGATACTGGGCTCTAAATGGGACTCTGCATCTTGACAATACTTCTTTTAAAGGTCTGTCTAATCTCTGAATTGCAAGACAAAGTACATCTTGCATGCAGACATTTACAGCTGTCATTTAAAAGCATTCAAGCCTTGCTCCATTTCAAATTGCAAGCCTAAGTGGATTTCCTAAACTTCATTTCAAAAGGGAATGCAGGCACATACCAGTATAGATACCTCACCAGGAGTGCTGTGTACAGCTCTGGAGCCCTCAATATGGGCAGGACTTGGGCCAGATGGAGCAGGTCCAGAGGAGGGCCATGAAAATGCTCAGGGGGTTGGAGCAGCTCTGCTACGAGGACAGGCTGAGGGAGCTGGGGGTGTTCAGCCTGCAGAAGAGAAGGCTCCAGGGAGACCTAATAAAGACCTTCCACTACCTGAAGGGGGCTACAGGAAGGCTGGAGAGAGACTGTTTGCAAAGGCCTGCAGGGACAGGAGGAGGGACAATGGCTTCAAAGTACAGCAGAGCAGATTTAGATTGGATGTTAGGAACAAGTTCTGCACCATGAGGGTGGTGGAACACTGGAAGAAGTTGCCCAGGGAGGTGGTTGAGGCTCCTTCCCTGGAGCTACTCAAGGTGAGGCTGGAGAGGGCTCTGGGCAACCTGATCTAGTTGGGGATGTCCCTGCTGACTGCGGGGAGGTCAGACTGGATGAGGTTTGGAGGTCCCTTCTGTGGAGCATTCTATGATTCCCTGATTGTTGCTGTGTACAGGCAGCCCTGGATGCTTTGTCTGCTGTGTGAAGGAGTGGAGCAGTCTGTGGGCTGCCTTGAGCGCTGTCCATAGATGGCGCAGTGCTGTTGAGCAGCGGCGCAGGTCGGGAGGTTTCCCACTCCTCAGGAGCTGCTGCTCTACAGCCACTTCTTCAAAGTGCACTAACAATTCATTTGTCTGCTTAGGAATCTTCTGTGTGACACTTGCAGGAGTTTAAAGATAATGAAGACCAAGTCAAATAAACATGGAATGTGCTTTTTTATTATCTGAAGGTTGACAGGGCGTAGTAAACGCCTCTTTTCCCAGATGTTCCTTCCTGTCTTTCCCAAATGGCAAACTCACCAGGAAGGAACTCCTTGTACTGATTAGTCTTCAAGTCACAATCAAAAAAAAAAGAAAAAAAATTCTCTTACTGATACTGTCTGAAGACATGGCCCATTTACATCAAGAGCACTCCTACCCATGTCTTTTTGCAGGACAGCTGATTTTGGTTAAAGCCTCAAAAGAGTATTGAAGAGCACTAATGTGTGAATAGATGATGGATTTATTCCTCTGGATTTAAGGTGTAGATTATATTCCTCAAATCAGCAGCAGGTGCAGGATGGAGGTAGAGTTTGTGCTTAAGAGCTTAATTAGCATGGAATACATGATGCTAGATCACAGAATCACAGAAACATTCAGGTTGGAAAAGCCTCTCAGGATCACTGAGGCCAACCCAGAACCCTCCTCTACAAGGCTCACCCCTAAACCACAGCCCCAAGCACCACAGCCAAACCACCTTCAAACACAGCCAGGCTTGGGCACTCCGCCACCTCCCTGACCACTCCTCCACCTCCAGTTCCTGACAACTCTTGCCCTGAAAAAATGTTTCCTACTGTCCAGTCTAAAGCTACCCAGTGGCAGCTTGAGGCCATTCCCTCTTCTTCTGTCACTAATGACCTGGGAGAAGAGACCAGCACCAACCTCTCCACAACCTCCTTTCAGGGAGTTGCAGAGAGCCAGGAGGTCTCCCCTCAGCCTCCTCTCTTTCACACTAACCAGCCCCAGCTCCTTCAGTCTCTCTTC
>VXBD01008087.1:453004-466446 GCA_013399975.1 Indicator maculatus | reverse complement strand
CTTGGCCCCCTGGGCACACTGCTGGCTCCTCTTCAGCTGCTTGTCCATCAGCCCCCCCAGGTCCCTTTCTGCCAGCAGCTTTCCAGCCACACTGCCCCAAGCCTGTAGTATTGCTTGGGGCTATTGTGACCCAAATACAATAGACTTATTGATAAGGCTCCTGTTACAAAAGAGACAAACTGTCAGACAAAATCCCAGCAAAACAAACCGAAAAAACAAACCACAAATCCGCAATCTCAAAGATGGAAAATCTAAGATCAGTCTATTATTTATTTATTTATTTCCTTACCCTAGAGCTGAGCATTTAAAAAGCAAAAAAAATCTCAGTTATGCAGTCACAAAAAAACTACTTCCTAGAGGCTATTGCTGTAGAGTTGCACCTCTGCAATCTCCTTTATTAGATGAGTTCACTTAGGCAGGGTAGAGTTCTCTGAATACTCTCTGACCATGCTGTAGTGCTCAGCAAAGAGGCGAGCTTTGCATGTGCTGGGAAAAGCATACCAGGCTTTGTACCTGGACAAGAAGTCTAAATGGGAAATGATGGTGCCTGGCTTAAGCTCCTCCAAGGCATCATGGAGGTACATATGAACTCATAGTGTAGAGGGGCAGGTCACAGGCTCAGAGGTCACAGGATGTTAGGGGTTAGAAGGGACCTCTGGAGATCTTCAAGTCCAACCCCCCTGCCAGTGCAGGACCACAGAATCTAACAGAGGTTGCACAAAAACACATCCAGTTCATACAAGCATGACAAAAACATTTTGAAAATTGATATTTTTTCCCTAATTTTCAATCAAATGATACAGGAAAGAGGCTCTATGGAGTTTTTTAACAGTTCCTGGTTGGCTTACATAAATAAGGGCATGATCTGAGCTTGTTAAATTGAGCAATTGTTTAATCTATGCAGCCCTAGTAGGCAATTGTTATTCTTCCTTTTCACTAGTCTTTTAATCCCTTTGGTTTCAACTCTTTTTAGCTTGGTTTGAATTAGCATGTGCATTAACTGGGGAGAGAACAGGTCACCCAGTATGTTTGTGCAACAAGGCCTCCAGGATCACAGTACCACAGTACCTTAGAGGTTGGAAGGGAGCTCCAGAGATCATCCAGTCCAACCCCCTGCCAGAGCAGCAGCACCCAGTGACTCCACACAGGAACACATCCAGGTGGGGTTGGAAAGTCTCCAGAGAAGGAGACTCCACAACCTCTCTGGGCAGCCTGCTCCAGGGCTCTGTCACCCTCACTGTAAAGAAATTTCTCCTTATGCTGAGCTGAAACCTTCTCTGTTCAAGTTTACGAACAGGATGAAAGAGAGCAATGCTACAACACAAGCAGATAATACCAGCCATAAACAAGACTGTCTTCAATTAAAGCTCTACCATCTAAAGCAAATTAACCATAAATCAGTAAAAATCTTTGAGACAAAAAATAACAACAGTTGAAATAAACACAACAAATTAGCTTCTCCATGTATTTTCCCTTCTGAGCGTTTAACTCTGTTTTCACTCATGCTGAAAGCACACATGTGAGTATGAGTGGGAAGGAGAGCTTTATGCTAGCACTCAAACTGTGCTGGAGAAGGAGGATTGCGTGACAAAATGCAATTTGACTGTAGAAATAATCTACAGGAAAAGAAGGGAGGTAGCCTGAGCTTTGCATTTCTGAACAGGCAGTTCCCGTGGCCGAGCGGCGCAGCGTTATCGAGGGCAGAGCAGGAGTGAATTGGCAGTACATTAGAAAGCCTGATTAAAAGAGGGAAAGTTGAAACTACTCTCATGTCAGCTGTTTTCCTCTACAGGATATTGAGCCATTCCTGTCCTAACCAGATACTGATTGCTTCAAACTTGGTCCAGAAGTACTTGTCAAAACCGTTTCCTCAGCTCATTTTGATGCGCTGGGCTGTGAGTGGGTTCCTGAGAATTGTTTGCAATTTAGTGCTAGAGGTATTGGTCTGCTCTCTGCTCAGGGCTGTGGGAACAAAATCAGATCCTCTGGGGCAAACATCAAGTGCCTCTACTTTCCTGAAAATGTATTTAAGACTTATAGCTGAGGCTCCTGATCAGTTTCTATGCACTTAGAGAGGAGTGGAAGATGCTGCTGGGTGGTTACTGGCAGCTAGGAAGCTGCAGAGGATTGGAAGAATTGCCTCACAACAACCATCTATCCCTCTTCACAGAATCACAGAATGTTAGGGGCAGGAAGGCACCTGGAAAGCTCATCCAGTCCAACCCCCCTGCCAGAGCAGGAGCACCTAGAGCAGATCACACAGGAACACATCCAGACAGGCTTTGAATATCTCCAGAGAGGGCAGCCTGCTCCAGTGTTCTGTCTTTCAGTAGGCACACAGCTTGCTGTTGTCACTTCCAGACTACTTCCCCAGAGTGTGAAGCAGGAAGTATCAGTTTTTCAAGTGACAAATAACTGGGAAAAAATAATAATGCAACACTGGAATCCTCTGAGGAGAGCGGTGTGATAGAGCAAAGGTGAGCAGAGATGGCAGACATTCTTGCCAGGAAGATGCATAGGATCAGCACACTTCATCCTATGGCCTCCCTTGTAGTCCTTAAATATCTTCCATCTGTGGCTTTGTGGTGATAGGTATTAGATTCAGTGTTCTATCCAGATTACTCCTCTTGCACTGTAAATGAGGTCCTCTGGTTGGTGAGATTGGGCTGCACACACAAATGACTGCAGGATTCATCTTGGGTGCAGGTAGATGAGACAGAGTAGAAATATTGTGTCAGTAATATGAACAGTGGAATTGGTAAGCATTCGTGTGGAAATATTGGCTTAGTATCTGCCTGTCTGTCTGGGAGCTCCCTCTAAAGAGGAAAAGTCAGCCAGAGGTAGGCTAATTGTGAGAGGCATATGGCTTTGGAAATGTGGCCAGAGGCTTATAGAAAAAGAGAGGTTTTCTGTTCTAGGCATGACAGAGGTCAGCAGGTAACTTCTGGTGGTTTTTGTGGCACTGGTATGCCAGGGGACAGCAGAAGACACGGGAAGATCAAGTCTGACCACCTGCACACCACACTTCTGAAGGTGTAACTCTGGTCTGGGTGTGGAGCGTGTCCAGAGAAGGGCCATGAGGATGAGCAGAGGGCTGGAGCTGCTCTGCTGTGAGGACAGACTGAGAGAGTTGGGGTTGTGCAGTCTGGGGAAGAGAAGGCTCTGAGGAGACCTTCTTGTGGCCTTCCAGCATCTGAAGGGGGCTCCAAGAAAGCTGGGGAGGGACTTTTTAGGGAGTCAGGGAGTGATAGAACTGGGGGGAATGGAGCAAAACTAGAAATGGGGAGATCCAGATTGGATGTTAGGAAGAAATTCTTCCCCATGAGGGTGGTGAGACACTGGCACAGGTTGCCCAGGGAGGTGGTGGAAGCCTCATCCCTGGAGGTTTTTGCAGCCAGGCTGGATGTGGCTGTGAGCAACCTGCTGTAGTGTGAGGTGTCCCTGCCCATGGCAGGGGGGTTGGAACTGGATGATCCTTGAGATCCCTTCCAACCCTGACAATTCTGTGACTCTATGATTTTTTATTTCCATGCATAATAAAGTTGTTGTAAAATGATCAAACATGAGCTGAGTGGAATAGGTCCTTTAAGGTATCAGACAGTATCAATTTAGACTGGACAAAATACATCCTTTGCAAAGTAAATCACTCATTTCATATTCATAGTTACAGGTTTTCTATGAAAATTACAGTTTGTACTCCTTTGCTGTTTGGTTTTTAGAGTAAATAATTGTTGAATCTGAATCCTGAAGTCTGCCAAAGAGTAATTTCCTTTAGAGAAAAGTACCTGTGATGACTGATTGCAAAGTTACTAAAGGTAATGAGAAATCACCCAGCTTTAGAGAGCCTCAGATTCTAGTCCTACTTCTTACACTAATTCTTCTTTTGTTCTGTTGGTTGATCACAGTTTCTGATTGTTCAATAATTCAGTCTGGGATCACAGGATCCCAGGATGTTAGGGGTTGGAAGGGACCTCTGGAGATCTTCAAGTCCAAGCCCTCTGCCAGAGCAGGACCACAGAATCCAGCACAGGTCACACAGGAACACATCCAGACAGGACTGGAAAGGCTCCAGAGAAGGAGACTCCACAACCTCTCTGGGCAGCCTGCTCCAGTGCTCTGGGACCCTCACAGTCAAGAAGTTCCTCCTCACGCTGAGGTATGAGGAGTTTCTATCCATTGCCCCTTGTCCTATGCCAGGGCACACATGAGCAGAGGCTGTCCCTTCCTTCTTGACCCCCAGCCCTTGGATATTTAGATATAGTTGTTAGGTTCCCTCTCAGTCTTCTCGTCTCCAGACCAAAAAGCCCCAGCAGCCAGAGCCAGCAGTGCTCTTCCCACTAATTAATGAATGGCTTCCTTCCACCTGCATGGCTGACACTGCTCCCCCTGGGCCATGCCCAAGCTTGGCTGAGGGATGTGGGGCTGAGGGTGCAGAAGGAAGCACCTCCTGCATCTGCAGTGCTGGGGTCAGAGGGCAATGGCTCTTGGAGGGCAGCAGCCAGCAGCGCTGCTTCCAAAACCACTGGAGAGAATGAAAAGCCAAGGCCCAGGAATGTGGGTGTAGCATCTGTGAGAGGCACTGAACAAACAGGGCAGTGTGTATTTAAAGGAATTACCCTGCTTAAATAAACAGCTGGGAAAACAGGTCGGGTAATTGGCTTCTCAGAACCACCAACTATGGCTTAATTTTAGGGTCAGGGAAGACCTGGAAATGACCTCACTAATGATTAATAGGCTTTACTAACCTGGTGTCCCTCCAAGGTGGACAGGTGGAGCTTCCTTTTCAGAGTTTTCAAACAAACATTGCATTAATCTTTTTATTTTTCTTTTTTTTAAATCATAATCTGTAATAAAATCTGCCTCTGTCAGTGTATTATTAAAAATACTCCAGTGGATTTTCATCAGCAGACTTGTTCCTCTTGCCCAGTTGAAAAGAGGGTTGTAAATATGTAGCAAGACCCCCTTGTGGGATCGTAGACAATACACAGACACAAGCGGTTTCCTGATTGCACTTCTCCACCCACCCAGGGATGAGGTGGCTGTCCCAGCTGGTGAATCAAGTTAGTCTCGTGCTGTTTTAATGTAGTCTTGTCACCAATGTTTACATTTCCACATTCCTCACATGATGCTCTTCCCCATCAAGACACAGTCTCAAGGGGATGCTGGGGGAGGTGTATGACGGAAAAAATCTTCTCTTTTATGGCCCAGACTAGCAACATGGGAAGCATAAAGAATCTAAAGTTGTTTAGAAGGTTAAAAAGTGTTTTGAACAGTCAGAAATCAGTGAAAAGCCATGGGTATGGCTCCTTCACTTGAATTGGAAATGGAAATATTCCTGGATGTAGTCAGGAGATACAGACACACATAGCTACATAGCTAGCTAGCTAGATATTTCTCTATCTAACTATTTATCTGTCTCTCTATCTCTCTATCTATCTGTCTATTTATCCATCTACCTATCTATCCATCCATTTATCTATCTATCTATCCATCTATCTATCTATCTATCATCTATCATCCCTCTTTCTACCTACTTATCTATCCATCCATCTATCTACCTATCTATCCATCTATCTATCTATCTATATATCTATCTATCTATCTATCTATCTATCTATCTATCTATCTATCTATCTGTCTATCTATCTATCTATCTATCATGTATCTATCTACATCTGTATCTATCTCCAAGACAAATGAGTTGTCTGGCTTGAAGTGGCACTGGTCCAATTGTGATTCCTTTGTTCAAAACCTACTGGAGAAAAGGAATAGTTACCAAAAATGGACTTTGTCTTAGGCAGTACCTCCTTGCTCTGTGACCAGCCTTGTGCAGCAGGAAAAGGTGGACTCACTACCTAATCCTTTTCCAGCCAGGCAGTTTCTTTCTTTCTTTCTACTCTTTTCTACAGAAAGTGAAGAATTTAACTGTTGAAGTTCATAAAGAATCCAAGGTGCCTAGAGCAGGACCTGAGACCATAAGCTGCTTCTGTTAGGACATGCAAGCCCATGATGGGTTCAAACCCTCTCTCATCTTTTGATTGAATGCAGGGAAGAGGTCTGTGTGATAAGTGTTAATATTGGCAATAGTATTGCTAAAGCAAACATCATTAAACCTTTTTATTAACTGAAGCATACTTCTTTGAGATGCCAGTTGTTGTGGAAGCCTTCCCTTTAGAGCTGTTACCTACTGTATGTCCTCTTATGGACTTTCTAGAAAGACCACTGTCCTCTAGGTAATTTTCTGCTCTATATTCAGTTTTTATTCAAGGGTTAGCTTTTAATGTATTAAATATGCAGCTAAAACAAATTTCTTCTTTCCAGGGAGAGTGGTTTCTTTCTCACACTGCAATAATCCCCATAAATGGTAAAAGCTGTGAACTCCAAGTTATAATTAGATCAGGTGTATTTTTGTTGTTGTTGTTAAAAAGGAAATAGCTTTTTTTTTTTTTTTTTTTTTGCCAAGGCTGTCAGTGGTAACAATGCAAAAGCCAAAGAAAATATTAACATTTTCACTGTAATTTGTTACTGAACAATGTGAATCCTTTTCCTCTGTATTAGGAAATCTCAGTAGGCTCTCCCAGAAGTTATGTCTGGGTCTAAATTGCTACCCATTTCTCAACCAGAGGTAGGCTGAATAGCTTTGGAGGGGTTCATCTGAGGATTTCTGGATTGGTTTCAAAAGATTGGTCAGGAGCAGGGAAGTCATTCTGCCCTCTGCTCAGCACTGGTCAGGCCACACCTTGAATCCTGTGTCCAGTTCTGGGCCCCTCAGTTCAAGAAAGATGTTGAGATGCTGGAAGGTGTCCAGAGAAGGGCAACAAAGCTGGGGAGGGGTCTGGAGCACAGCCCTGTGAGGAGAGGCTGAGGGAGCTGGGGGTGTTTAGCCTGGAGAAGAGGAGGCTCAGGGCAGACCTCATTGCTGTCTACAACTACCTGAAGGGAGGTTGTAGCCAGGTGGGGGTTGGGCTCTTCTCCCAGGCAAGCAGAGAGAGAAAGAGAGGACACAGTCTCAAGCTGTGCAGGGGGAAGTTTAGGCTTGATCTTAGAACGAAATTCTTCCTAGAAAGAGAGATTGGCCATTGGAATGTGCTGCCCAGGGAGGTGGTGGAGTCACCATCCCTGGAAGTGTTTAAAATAAGACTGGATGAGGCACTCAGTGCCATGATTTAGTTGATTGGATGGTGTTGGGTGACAGGTTGGACTGGATGATCTTGAAGGTCTTTTCCAACCTGGTTAATTCTGTTATTTTGTGATTCTGTTTTGCAGTATACACCCTCAGCACCACCTGTCTGAGGGACTGCCTTTTTCCATGGAATCAATTGCTAGCTGTGGTCAGGAGAGGTGCTTTTGCAAGAGGAGTGTTGTGAGGCAGCACTCTGACAGGATGTTTGCCCTGAGAAGCTGCCTAGAGCTGGGGGAACTGCCCTAGGGAGCTCAGATGGGTTGGGTTGGAAGGGACCTCCAAAGGTCATCCAGCCCAACACCCTCTGCAGTCAACAGGGACATCCCCAACTAGATCAGGTTGCCCAGGGCCTTGTCCAGCCTCACCTTGAATATCTCCAGGGATGGAGCCTCAACCACCTCCCTGGGCAACCTGTTCCAGTGTTCCACCACCCTCATGGTACAGAATCTGTTCCGAACATCCAATCTAAATCTGCTCTGCTCTAGTTTGAAGCCATTGCCCATCACTCTGTCCCTGCAGGCCTTTGCAAACAGTCTCTCTCCATCCTTCTTGTAGCCCCCTTCAGGTACTGACAGGCTGCTATTAGGTCTCCCCAGAGCCTCCTCTTCTCCAGGCTGAACACCCCCAGCTCCCTCAGCCTGTCCTCATAGCAGAGCTGCTCCAACCCCCTGAGCATTTCTGTGGCCCTCCTCTGGACCTGCTCCATCAGCTCCATGTCCTTCCTCTGTTGTGGGCTCCAGACCTGCACACAGTGCTCCAGGTGAGGTCTCACCAGAGCAGAGCAAAGTGGCAGAATCACCTCTCTGGCTCTGCTGGCCACACATCTTTGGATGCAGCCCAGGCTGCCATTTGCCTTCTCCCACAGAGTCCAGCACAGGTGGCCACCAGGGCCAGCTTGCAGCATTCCCAGGCAGTCACAGCTCTGCAGTTGGGCACAAGCACCAATACCTGACTGGGGCTGTGGTACGAGATCAGTAAATAGTCATTTCTGCTAAGGATGCTACTTCACCTCTGCTTACCTCCTAGCAAAATTAGCAGCATCACACCCCACCTACTTCCCTCTGACAACAAAAATTGTTCCCATCTACCCTGGAAGGCAGCCTGCTGCCTGCAGCCAGCTCGGCTCAATCTTGTCTTCTCCCACCTCTGTGGCTGACTCACTCTTACCACCTTCATGCCTGGGCAGCAAAGCTCTTGCTGTCACCCACACATCACCTAGGCTGAAATAGGCTCATGGACACCATGGCACAATGTGGCATTCACTGATTCCACCAGCTGGCCTTGTCTCCTGGGCATTGTCACTTCGTGTTTCACTAAGTGACAGATGAGTGACTGAAGCCATTTCTGTTCATGCAGACAGGCAGGAGAGAAATGATTTAATTTAAAACAAAATTACTGAAGGATCTGCTGGTGGATACAGAAGGAAGAGAACTACATCAGAGTTGTGTGAGAACAACAACAAAAAATTCTTATGTTTGTTTGGTTACAAATAAGAAAGCAATAAACCCTGAGAGTACTCTTTCAGGTGGCAGAAGAAAATCAGAGACAAGAACAGCAACACCAACCACTAAGTAAGGAGTCACAAAGGCTGAGAAGAGAAGCAATTTACTCCAATATGTGTGCATGCAAGTACCTGTGGGGCACCAATAAACCATGGAAGGGCAATAAAAAGCAACCTTTGATGCAGACTAGAGGAAAACATTCCTCCAATGTTAACAGTACTTGCCTCATGGATGCTATCTGATGATCACAGAGTGGTCTGGGTTGGAAGGGACCTCCAAAGGTCATCCAGTCCAACCCCTTCTGCAGTCAGCAGGGACATCCTCAACTAGATCAGGTTACCCAGAGCCCTGTCAAGCTTCACTTTGAATATCTCCAGGGAAGCAGCTTCCACCACCTCCCTGGGCAACCTGTTCCAGTGTTCCACCAGCCTCATGGTAAAGAACTTGTTTCTAAGATCCAACCTAGATATACTCTATACTTCTCTAGTTTGATGCCATTGCCCCTTGTGCTGTCACTGCAGGCCTACCCCTGGATGTCTTAAGGCCAGGCTGGATGTGGCTGTGAGCAACGTGATCTAATGTGAGGTGTCCCTGCCCATGGCAGGGCAGCTGGAACTGGATGATCCTTGAGGTCCCTTCCAAGCCTGACAATTCTGTGATTCTATAAATAAAACAAATAATAGCTCCCTAGGACACTGTTCTGGCAGCATTGGTTGTTAAATTCAAGAGGCAGGACCATAGGTAAAATCTTGGTTTTCTGACCACCCAGGGATTCCAGTGAATCCAGTCTTGCAGGGCTTGCATACTCAAATCTCCTAATGACTGTACAGCAAGTCAGTGTGCATTCACCAAGTCAGTGTGCATTCACCAAGTCACTGTGCATTCACCAAGTCACTGTGCATTCTCAAGCTGTGCAGGGGAAGTTTAGGCCTGATCTTAGAAAGAAGTTCTTCCCAGAAAGAGAGACTGGCCATGGGAATGTGCTGCCCAGGGAGGTGGTGGGGTCAACATCCCTGGAGGTGTTTAAGAGAAGCCTGGATGAGGCACTTATTGCCATGGTCTGGTTGATTAGATAGGGTTGGGTGATCAGTTGGACTTGGTGATCTTGGTCTCTTCCAACCCGGTTGATTCTGTGATTAGAATCACAGAATTGTCAGGGTTGGAAGGGACCTCAAGGATCATCCAGTTCCAACCCTCCTGCCATGGGCAGGGACACCTCACACTACAGCAGGTTGCTCACAGCTACATCCAGCCTGACTGCAAAACCCTCCAGGGATGAGGCTTCCACCACCTCCCTGGGCAACCTGTGCCAGTGTCTCACCACCCTCATGGGGAAGAACTTCTTCCTAACATCCAATCTGAATCTCTCCATTTTGATCTTTGTTCCATTCCCCCTGGTCCCATCATAACCCTGTGATCCACCTGGGGCTTCCAACAAGACAGTTCTGATGCAGCTGTTTTAATTGTTTTCTCATGCAGACGAGGGTCCAACGTCTCCCTGACTTTGGACATGAGCAGCCTGGGAAGCGTGGAACCCTTGGTGGCTGTGCCAACACCCCGGGAGAAGGTAGCTCTGGAGTACCTGCAGTCGGCCGGGCGCCTCCTGACGCGGCAGCAGCTCCGGGATGCAGTGGCATGTTCTCACCTGCTGCAGACAGAATTCATGGTGAGGCTGGCACCCAGCTCGGAGTCAGGGGCTCCACAGAACTGGGAAAAAAATGTAAATAAATTGAGCAACGTTTTAATGTGAGGTTACAAAATGAGAGGGGCAGGGATCTGCTGGAGAGAGTCCAAGGGAGGGCTCCAAGGTTGCTGAAGGGACTGGAGCACTGCCTGGGGAGGAGAGGCTGAGAGCCCTGGGGGTGTTTAGTGTGGAGAGGAGAAGACTGAGAGGGGATCTGATCAATGTCTATCAATAGCTGAGAGCCAGGTGTCAGGAAGGAAAGGGACAGCCTCTGCTCACTTGCACCCTATGACAGGACAAGAGGCAGTGGATGTAAATGGAGAAGTTCAAGTGACTACATTATTTACATCTGTGACTTCTACCTCTGTGGCAGGACTAGACTGAAACAAGCCACTTCAGGATCTGATGTTATCACACAGTAGCACAGTGCCTTAGAGGTTGGAAGGGACCTCCAGAGATCATCCTGTTCAACCCCCCTGCCAAAGCAGCATCACCCAGGGGAGTCCACACAGGAATGCATCCAGGTGGGGCTGGAAAGTCTCCAGAGAAGGAGACTCCACAACCTCTCTGGGCAGCCTGCTCCAGGGCTCTGTCACCTTCACTGTCAAGAAGTTTCTCCTCATGTTGAGCTGAAACCTTCTTTACAGTGACAGTGACAGAGCACTGGAATAGGCTTCCCAGAGTTGTTGTGGAGCTTATGTATTGTTTTTAATTATACATATTCATAGAACCATAGAATGGCCCAGGCTGGAAGGGCCAAAAGTTGTCAAGCCCAACCTCCCTGCAGTCAGCAGGGACATCCCCAACTAGATCAGGCTGCCCAGGGCCTCATTGAGCCTCACCTTGAATATCTCCAGGGATGAAGCCTCAACCACCTCCCTGGGCAACCTGTTCCAGTGTTCCACCACCTCATAGTCAAGAACTTCTTCCTGATACCCAATCTTAATCTGCTCTTCTCTAGTTTGAAGCCGTTGTCCCTCCTCCTGTCCCTGCAGGCCTTTGCAAACAGTCTCTCTCCAGCCTTCTTGTAGCCCCCTTCAGGTCCTGGCAGGTTGCTATTAGGTCTCCCCAGAGCCTCCTCTTCTCCAGGCTGAACACCCCCAGTTCCCTCAGCCTGTCCTCATAGCAAAGCTGCTCCAATCCCCTTGAATATTTTCTTGGCCCTCCTCTGGACCCTCTCCATCAGGTCCACATCCTTCCTATGCTGAAAGCTCCAGATCTGTACACAGTGAGGTCTCACCAGAGCAGAGTCAAGTGGCAGAATCACTTCTCTGGACCTGCTGGCAATGCTCCTTTGGATGCAGCCCAGGCTGTGACTGGCCTTCTAATGTGTGCATATGCTCAATGAAAGAAATCATTTGCTGTTGCCTGCATAGCTACAGTCTTTAATTTGCACATGTCCATGCTATTTGCAATCTCCTGGCCTTGTTTTCCTCCCATGTTAGCAGGAATGTTATTCCCATAGCATCCTGGCTGTTTTTTTGGAATAATCTCTTGCTTTTCACAGCCAGTTTCAGAATAAATGTCTTGTCTGTAGCTCTTAGGTCTGTGCCCTTGGCCCCTCAGTACTTAGTACTGGGAGGAACCCAGTGACTTGAAAGTGTTTACAGGATGTAGGTGATTAATATTAATAATTGACCTTGTTGGCCCAGAGAGATGCTGTGCTGTTTTCAACTTGGAGGCATTTCTGCATTTGTCAGTAACTCACCAGCTGATGAGCTGTGTTAAAAGTATAGCAAGCATCGAGAGGGAGACCGCAGGGCAGCTGGAAGAGCCCCACTGACCACTGCCTCTTGCTGTGCAGGCAAAGGACTCTTCCTCACATGTCTCTTTCAGTCTCTGTAGATGATAAACTCAGCTCCCATTAAACACAGGCTCAACAGACTGCTCTNCTGGGGAGGGACTTTTTAGGGTGTCAGGGAGTGATAGGACTGGGGGGGAATGGGGCAAAACTAGAAATGGGGAGATTGGGATTGGATGTTAGGAAGAAGTTTTTTGCCATGAGGGTGGTGAGAGACTGGCACAGGTTGCCCAGGGAGGTGGTGGAAGCCTCATCACTGGAGGTTTTTAAGGACGTCTTCCTTCTCTGGAGACTTTCCAACCCCACCTGGTTGCATTCCTGTGTGGACTCCCCTGGGTGATCCTTCTCTGGCAGGAGTTTGGACTCAATGATCTCTGGAGGTCCCTTCCAACCTCTAACATTCTGTGATTCTGTGATTCAGAAAATCAGATTCCAGCTCACCCTAAGGTAACTTAAATAATGGTGGCCAAAAGTATATTTTTTTTAAAATCAGTAAAATATTAAGATTTGTGTCAACTAAAGCATTTTTTAATGTGATTTTGCCAGATTCTTTTGGCTGGTAAAACATAATCAGGAGAAAAGCCCGAACCCTACCAGTCTCATCTTACCATTTTCAAAGGGTTGTTTTTATTCAACTGTAACAGCACTTGACAGTGCCTCAGGACCTCAGAATCCAAATTATCCTTCCCCCACTTAGACAAACTGAAACTTTTTTTTTCCCCAATTAAAAATATTGGAGGATTTTTACTTTTCAGGCTGACAAACAATTTGAAAAAACAGTTCTTTTAAAGCTGATCAGGAGTTTATCATTTGTATAGTGCTTCAAACTAGAGCAGAGCAGATTCAGATTGGATGTTAGGAGTAAGTTCTTCACTATGAGGGGGGTGGAACACTGGAACAGGTTGCCCAAGGAGGTGGTTGAGGCTCCATCCCTGGAGATACTCAAGGTGAGGCTGGACAGGGCTCTGGGCAACCTGATCTAGTTGGGGATGTCCCTGCTGACTGCAGAGGGGGTTGGACTGGATGAGCTTTGCACCTTCCAACCCAGACCAGTCTATGATTCTATATTTTTGGATCTTCAAGCACACTGTCACATTAATTGCTTGCATGTCTCATACTTAGAGAAGACAACACAGAACAGTCACTAAAAGATCAGATGGGCAGAGTTGAATGGAATGAGATTTAACAAGTGGTGGGTTCTACACATTGGCCACAACCACCCCATGCAGTGCTACAGGCTGGGGACAGAGTGGCTGAGAGCAGCCAGGCAGA
>VXBD01008087.1:401701-452954 GCA_013399975.1 Indicator maculatus | reverse complement strand
CCAGGCACCCAGCACCAGAACAAGAGGACACAGTCCCAAGCTGCACCAGGGGAGGTTTAGGCTGGATGTGAGAAAGAAATTCTTCCCAGCAAGAGAGATTGGCCATGGGAATGTGCTACCCAGGGAGGTGGTGGAGTCACTGTCCCTGGAAGTGTTTAAAATAAGCCTGGGTGAAGCACTCAATGCCATGGGTTAGTTGATGAGATGGTGTTGGGTGACAGGTTGGACTGAATGATCTCTGAGGTCTTTTCCAACCTGGTTGATTCTGTGATTCTGTGATTCTGTGAAAATGAGAAGCAGAAGAAATAGCTTCAGATTTTTATCCATTTTGGGGTCAGTGAATGCAAAAGGCTAAGCTCCCTCATTCTAGTGGTTGCTATGAAAAGCAAGAGAGGTTTCCAACTGACATTGGTAAGGACTTCACACTAAATTAAAAAAAAAAAAACAGTGTTGCCTTTGAATATTTCATTATTTGGAGATTTCCTCCCCGAGTTCTGTAAAATGTTACACTTCCCTGCTGCAGGTCTGCACTTCTCAGCTCCCCCTTTTCTAGAACTGTTGTGCATTTTAACCTCTCTCCTCATCCTGTAGAAATCTTTGCTTTTGATAATTCATCAGAAGTGTTCCTTGAAGTCACTCCTTCAGTGTGCAGCTCTGTGTTTATTAAAGGAAGGGTGTTGACAGGCTTGAGGTGGGAACCACTTTTCTCTCTCAATAACTTTGATGTCAAAAGACAGTTGTGTAACAGCAGATGGCCTTCTGGGGATGATTTCCTGCATGGCTCCTTTGGAAACACCAACCTGATGAAACTCATGTTTTTTTATAGGAAATACCGATGAATTTTGTGGATCCCAAAGAAATTGACATCCCGAGCCATGGAACTAAGAACCGCTATAAAACAATCTTGCCAAGTAAGTGACCGACCTAGCCCATGGCTTGCTGCTGTGAAGAGCTCAGGGTGGGGAAGATCGAATTGTCTTTGTCCTGAGTCATTCTGTACCCATTCACAGTGTGCTTATAGCCTCTGTAGAAAGATAACCTGCCTGGATGCCTTCCTGTGTGATCTGCTCTAGCAGGGGGTTGGGCTGGATGAGCTTTCCAGGTCCCTTCCAACCCCTAACGCTCTGTGATTCTGTGAGAACAAAAGCTCAGTGCTGTAGGACTGGCAAATGCACAACTCCCAGACCCAACCACATACTGTTAATGAAGTTAATGAAGTGCAGCCCGGGTGCCTAGGGGTTTTCTCTGGAGAGCAGCTCAGGCAGGTGGCTAGAGAGAGGTCAGCCATGCCTCACATGGCTCCCCTGCTCTGGAGGGTGAAAGGACCAACACTGTTGCCTCCATCACAGCCTACACTGTCTTGCAGTCACTGAATTCCCCCTGATTGGGTCAATCTACTTGGAATCCTGTCTAACATAAGTGCTCCAAACTGAAAACACCAAGTGCATCCTATCCCTGCTTGTAATGGGCTTCCATCTTTGTGAGTCCTCTGATGGCTGAGTCTTTTTTTTCCCTTACCCATGTGCCAGATGGCTTTGTGGAAATCTGTTTACACTAGTGAGGAAATCACTCTGACACAATGCTGCCTCCATGTTGCTGTAAACATGCTACTGCTTTGCTGCTCTACTTCTGTCTTTTTACTGGCCCAAATTATTTCTTTCTGACCAAGGAACAATTGCTTTGCTATAATCAGAGGTGACTGGAAACTTTTCAGTGGAATAGTTTTGGTTCCCAACAAGATCCTCTGAAATGCAACTCTTTTGATAGCATTTGTTGGTGAGATATTCCCTTTCTCTTTTATTAATCACATTGAGTTTGTGTTCAGTCTCAAAACAGATGGCAGACATTTTAACTTTGCACTAAATATAGTCAGGAAGAGTTGAGATTTTAGACATGTTGACATCACCAAAGTGAAAAAGTTCAGAGGTTCAAAATGTTGGAGGACACTCCCACAGAAAAATGTAAACACATCCCTTGGCTTAGGTTTGGAATGAAGAATATTTTGTAAATGGCACCATATCCTATCAACTGGAAATTTCTTTTCTAGTCATCTCTGTAATGTTCTTGTAGGCCTATGCTGTATGCCCAGAGGCTGGAGCCAGGCTCTGCTGGGTGATGCCTAAGGACAGCACAAGGGGCAGTGGTGGAAGTTGAGGCATAGGAAGTTCCATGGAAACAGGAGGAAGAATTTTTTCCCTGTGAGGGTGCCAGAAGACTGGAAGAGGCTGCCCAGGGGGGTTGTGGAGTCTCCCTCACTGGAAATACTCAAAACCCACCTGGATGTGTTCCTGTGTGCTCTGCTCTAGGTGCTCCTGCTCTGGCAGGGGGGTTGGACTGGATGATCTCTGGAGGACCCTTCCAGCCCCTAACATTCTGTGATGCTGGGATGTTAGTCATGCAAACTCACACACTCTACATGGCAGGATGTCTCTCAGCCTGCCTGGACCCACTGTGGTTTCTTCACATCATAGGGAGGCCTTGCAGTGAAGTTAATGAAAACTTCAGCCTTTGACTGAGTTTCAGAAATGTGATATGTAGCTGGGAAAGAGACTCTGGGTGGAATCCTCACTTCCATTTAGCCCCCAGGAAAACTTCCATTTTTTTTTCAAGGTCAGTTCATCTCTTGCGACCAATAGCTGTGTGCGTCCAAATGCAGTTGAGGAGTTTTGGAGGCAATTAAAGAAAGTAAGTAACTGAATGCAGCTTATATGCCAAGTAATCAGAAAATTCAGTGTTCCCTAGAGTCTGGCCCAGTGTCAACAGGATGTACACAGAGGGTGAAATCCTGACCCCTTTGACGACAGCAGGACTTTTGCCTTCAGCTGCAGTGGGGCCAGGGCATTGCCAAGCCTCCCCCTGCCTGATGGCTGGATTTTTGGAAGCAGTTCTCCCTTCCCACAGCATCTTGCATCCCAGCTGCTCCTGCCAGGATCAGCTTTGCCATCAGCAATGCCTTGCAAATGCAGTGAGTCCTGTTTCACTGCAGCATGTGTTTTGAATTGGGACATGACAGCTGGGCTGTGGTTGATGCTGATGAGCTCTGAGAACCAACATACCTTTGTGTTTCTACCTGCAGAGAGCCAGGACGGGCTGATAACTCCACAGCACATTCTCAGTCCAAGCACACCACTGCTGTGCACCACAGCTACTCCCTGCCAGGCATTTTGTCATCTTGAGAGGAATCAGAAGGTCTGTGGTGTGTTAGCACCAGGCTTTTCCAAAGAAGATACTTTGAGGGTTGAGGTGTATGAGCTGACTCAGCACTCTGCCCTTGTGAGGCCCCACCTGGAATATTGCATCCAGTTCTGGGCTCCCCAGTTCAGGAGGGACAGGGATCTGCTGGAGGGAGTCCAACAGAGGGCTACAAGGATGCTGAAGGGACTGGAGCCCTGCCTGGTGAGGAGAGGCTGAGAGCCCTGGGGGTGTTTAGAATGGAGAAGANCTAATGTTCTGTGATTCTGTGACCTAATCAATGTTTATAAATATCTGAGGGCTGGGGGTCAGGAAGGAAGGGACAGGGAGAGCCTCTGCTCACTTGTGCCTGTGATAGGACAAGGGGCAATGGACATCAACTGCAGCACAGAAAGTTCCACCTCAACTTTACTGTAAGGCTCCCAGCATGCTGGAACAGGCTGCCCAGAGAGGATGTGGAGTCTCCTTGTCTGGAGCCTTTCCAGTCCCATCTGGATGTGTTCCTGTGTGACCTGTGCTGGATTCTCTGGTCCTGCTCTGGCAGGGGGATTGGACTCCAAGATCTCCAGAGGTCTCTTCCAACCCCTTACATCCTGTGATCCTGTGAGGTACATGCTTATAATAGTCACACACCCCACCCCACTCCCAGTCTGAGTGGGTTTGGCAATGATTTGAGCAATTGAATGGAACAGTTGTCTTGGTTTCCTGCTCAGTTGGTATCAGCCCACTGCTTGGTCCATCCACATCAGCTTTTCCATTCCCAGCACTGGGTGTGTCTCTGGAATCAGGGCACCTGTGGTGACAAGTGACAGTGGGGCTGATGGATTATCTCCTAAAAATGCCCATTCCTACCAGCTCCACCCTCTGGGCTGTGGAGGATGCTCTTCTTTCCTAAGAGATAATTCCACAACAGGGTGCATGAGGTCAGGTGCACATTCATGGTAGCACCCAGCAGACACACTCATGTGGAATCAAATGAATGCCTGATGAAAATTATTCTATATATGGAAAACTGCAAGGTGCAGGACATGTTCCTCTTCTATGGAAGGTGTTTCAGCTGCAGGACAACACAGCCAGAGCTCTTACACACACACTAGGATGCCTCTTTAAGTGTTCTAAGTGCTGCTTCCTTCATAATAATGTGCTAAATACAATGAGGGAAACGAGTGCTGAAACTCTTCCTTAAAATCACTTTTTCTCCATTTTTCCTCTTGACTGTGACCCTACTCACTGGTCCTGCTAAACCCCTCTCTGTGTCCTTCACCTGCATTCCCTCTGCCATCCACAGAATCACAGAATCAGCCAGGTTGGAAGAGACCTCCAAGATCACCAAGTTCAACTGATCACCCAACCCTACCTGATCAACTAAGTGCCTCACCCAGGCTTTGCTTAAACACCTCCAGGGACATCAACTCCACCACCTCCCTGGGCAGCACATTCCCATGGCCAATCTCTCTTGCTGGGAAGAACTTCTTTTTAAAATCAAGCCTAAACTTCCCCCTGCACAGCTTGAGGCTGTGTCCTCTTGTTCTGGTGCTGCTTGCCTGGGAGAAGAGCCCAACCCCCACCTGGCTACAACCTCCCTTCAGGTAGTTGTAGACAGCAATGAGGTCTGCCCTGAGCCTCCTCTTCTCCAGGCTGAACACCCCCAGCTCCCTCAGCCTCTCCTCACAGGGCTGTGCTCCAGACCCCTCCCCAGCCTTGCTGCCCTTCTCTGGACACCTTCCAGCATCTCAACATCTTTCTTGAATTGAGGAGCCCAGGACTGGACACAGCACTCAAGGTGTGGCCTGACCAGTGCTGAGCAGAGGGCAGAATGACTTCCCTGCTCCTGCTGCCCACACTATTGCTGATCCAGGCCAGGATGCCACCTACAGCATTTCTCACTGCCTCTGAGCAGGTTCCCAGTCCTGCCCACAGGTTTCCCAGTCTTTCACCACAATCACATCCTCCTGGCAGAACACCAGCCCCACTGCTCCCTCCTCATCCTCTTACTCCATGTCTTTAGCTATGCCTGCTTGTCATCTGCAGCCCCCTCTACATGTCCCCTGAGCAGGACCTAAGCTTCAAAGTCCTGTATGTTTTCCCCTTGCTGTCTCATTTTTCCACCTCAAACTAGAAGCAGAATTCCTGTGGTGCTTCTGAGCTTACAAAGGAGCAAGTGGCTTAATGCTATTCACAGAATCACAGCAACATTCAGGCAGGAAAAGCCCCTCAGGAGCACCAAAGCCAACCCAGAACCCTACTCTACAAGGCTCACCCCTAAACCACAGCCCCAAGCACCACAGCCAAACCACCTTCAAACACAGCCAGGCTTGGGCACTCCACCACCTCCCTGACCACCACATTCCAGTCCCTCACCACTCTTGCCCTCAAAAAATGTTTCCTACTGTCCAGTGTAAACCTACCCAGTGGCAGCTTGAGGCCATTCCCTCTTCTTCTATCACTAATGACCTGGGAGCAGAGACCAGCACCAACCTCTCTACAATGTTCTTTCAGGGAGTTGTGGACAGCAGGGCTCCTTAGCCTGGAAAAGAGAAGACTGAGAGGAGATCTTATACATGCACATAAATATCTAGAGGGTGGAGGTCATGAGGACAGGGCTGGGGTCTTCTGAGTGGTGACCAGTGACAGGACAAGGGGCAATGGGTACAAACTGCAGCACAGGAAGTTTCCCTTGAACTTAAGGGGAAACTTCTTTGCTTTGAGAGTGACAGAGCACAGGAGCAGGGTGCCCAGAGAGGTTGTGGCATCTCCTTCTCTGGAGACATTCAAAACCTACCTGGATGCATTCCTGTGCAACCTGGTTCTAGGTGTACCTATGTCAGCAGGGGGGTTGGACTAGATGCTCTCCAGAGGTCCCTTCCAACCCCTACCATTCTATGATTCTGTGATTCTTTGCATGAATGAAACTTTATTTTGTAATGCTGAAGGATGCTTCAAAATGCAGATGCACTCACTATGACAAATCTGTCACATTTTCCATTGAGAAATCCTGGATTATACTGGAAGTGCCAGGACAGGATTCAGATGAGATTGAAAAAAAAAAAAAGCTGCAGAGCTGACAGATGTTTTATACATGAGGTGTTTTGAGGCAGTGGTGGTGTTTACAAGCCTAATAGCCTATTCCTCACCTGGCAGAGATTGGGAATGCAGTTTGGTATGACTCTTCCATGTTCTCTGCTCAAGTGTTTACCAAATCATAGCAGTATCCTTAATTCAAAACCAGGCAAGACAGAGGTGGATGAATTTCAAGATGTTTGAGTATGTGAAAGATTTATGATCTTTGGGGCTGCAAGTGTGAGAACAGTCTGCCTCACAAAAGTTTTGTCTTCCTTTCCTGCTCACAAAGCAGAAATATGGAAAGGAGAGCCTTTCCCACAGTATTTCAGTCCTGCTGCTGGCATGGCCACTGGACTGGACCTGCAGTAACAAATTACTTATCCTGGAAGTGCTACAAATGCACACATGCCTATGTCCTAAAGAACCCAGCAAACAGTAGCAACTGAAACAGAGGGGTCAGAAATGACCACAGCACATCATACCCACTGTACAATGAACTCAGGCTTTGCCCTGGGACAAAGCCCCACAGCTGCACATCTTCATCACCCAGTGGTGTTCGTGGAGTGGATGAATCTTCAGTAATAACAGCAGTGGGGGAGGCTGTCCAGCAGTGCCACCATACAGCCCTGCTGGTTCTCTGCACCTGACAGTCTCGTGGAGGCCATCTAGAGCCCCTTTAACACCCTCCTGTTCCTCCAGGCTGGTAAATTCAGGCCAATATTAATTTGTTAAGGACAGTTAGAGGAAGTTTCTCTGCTCTAATGGGAGAGCTATTCCAGACTTCCTAGATACACAAGAGCAAGCAGCAGTAATTTTGCCTCAGACAAGATTGCAGGAGACATTTTTATATTAGTAACTGTAAGTGCTTAACAGCTCTGCTGTGTTTCAAGATGCTTTACATTGCTGAATTCAGCCTTACAGCCACCATCTGTGTCTTTCTGCTGTAGCTTCAGACTCTCAGGCTTTGCCATCCTTCAGGAAGATTATTACCTCAAAGGTATTTGTCGTTCAGGAGGAAGCTAATTGCTTCCCTTTGTGTCTGATGGTTGCTTAGTGGCTCTGGATATTTAGCAGCACTAAGGTTTTCCTCATTTCAGAGCTGAATTTACAGCACTCACCTCTTTCGTAACTGTTCTTTTAGGCAAGATTCCCTTTCGGAAGCAGCGTTTGTTTTGTTGATTGGAGTTGGAAGGAGGTCTCATAAATGTGAAGCTGATTTAGCTGCTCCTTAGTAACAGAGGGGTTTATCTGGAGCCACAGTAATTGAACTGGCTGTTGAGTCTGCTTGGAAGAGGTTTTTTAAGGTAGGGGTCAAGCTATAGCAGAACCAGAGGCATTGTGTGAGCCAGCGGAAGCCGGGTGTTTTCGCAAGGCCACGTAGCCTGAGGCGTTTGTGGAAATGGCTAATAATCACTCTGTGCTGAAAAGGAATGAGAGGTTTCCTGTCCTCATATTGTGAAGGGGGGGGTGGGGGGGAAAGAGTTGTAAGTGAAAAAGTTGGGAGAGCTAGTACAACGAGATTTTAACACCAGTTAAGTAGGGTTCATGCTCTGCTGTTAAGGCAGAGGCCAAGACGTCCCTGCACAGACCTTGGCATAGAAGCCGTGCATGCAGTTGCACCTTTTAAGAAGCACCCTTCAAAACACCCAGCCTGGGTCCTGCAAAGGCTCCACTCCTGTCCAAGACTCTCCTGTGACCTTCAGTGGGAAAAGGACGTAGAGAAAGTTTGGGGTCATCCCTCCTCTTCCTTTGATTTGCAAAGGTTTTATCTGGTTCTTAGGAACAGGATGAAAAGTAACAAAACAAGTCCAAAACCCACTCTGAAGACACAGGACTTGTACAGCAATTCTACATTTCTTGCACAAACAACAGGGCCATGTAATAAATCATGTTTTCTTATGGGATGGGTTTAAGAACTTGGATGTCTTAACCATGGGGTTGAAAGTCCTCTAAGTACCAGAGAGGTGCAAGGAGGTGGACTGGAAAGTGTCATCGTTTGTTGTTTCATTCCCATAATGCCTGCACTTGCCCTTTATAAAGGAACAGCACAGATTGTTCAGTCCCTTCTTCTTCTTCCTCTCTCTTCTCAGCACAGACTTTCTTAGCTCTGCTATGTGGGGGAAGGTTTGAGGCCTGACTCAGCCTTGGCAGGGCTAATTTTTACTGTGCCATGAATAGGGAGGTATGGGGACCAGGGGGGAAGCATTTGAGGCTTGGGTTGGAGGAAGGTTTTGGGAAGGTTCTGACCCAGTGAGATCTTGGTAAAGTCCAGATTGGAGAGAACTGAGCTGAGGCTAAGTATGAATTGGTGTGTTTGGTGTGGTTTTGTAGTGTTGTATTTAGTTGTGAACAGTACTTCCATTTGCCTCTCCAATTCGATCCAGTCCTGTGGGGAGCATTTTCTCTCACTCCTTTGGGGAGGTGTACAGAGCATCTGTCTGCTCCTTAAGCCCAAGACATCTGACCACCCTCCAGTTCAGCATCCATGGATGTATCCTTGAAGACACTGCCTAGATTGCACTCAGAAAAGCAGCTGTCCAGAGATTATTGATTCTAATTAATCAAATTGCCAGAAGATTATCTTTTTTTCAGTGCAGAAATATTTCCATATAGTTTTGTTAACAGTAGAACTTTTTTTTTTCTCAGAAAAAAGAAGTGTGAAGACAGTAAAAGTGTTGCCCTAGAGAGTCAGAGCATAGGCACCTCACTTGCCTTCACCATATCCCTTTCTGAAATGGAGAATTTGCTGGGTTTAATTCCACAAGGGTTATGCATGGGGAGGGGGGAGGTGTCACATGCTTGCAAGAACATCCTTTGCAGGAGGGATTTAGTAACCCCAGCTCTTTACTCAACAGAACTGCCCCAAGACAGGGAAGGCAAGAAGAGCATGAAGGGAAATATCCTTCTGGTTTGCCATCATGTCTCCACTTCAGTCTACACAAATGGTCACAGATTGTGTCAGATGAGAACAGAGAGACTGAATGGTATAGATTACCTAGTCCAGTCCCTTACAGCAAACTTAAACTGCTATAGAAGCACATAGCTGATTTCAGTTGGAACACAGAGCTTCTCTCAGCTTGAGTCCAGCTGTAGTCATTGAACAGTACAGCTTCAAGCAAGGACAGTGAAGTTGAATCCAGAGGAGTTGGTGTCATTATTTAACACTCTACAATGATAGGAGACAGGTTTCAGAGAAGTCTGGGCTGGATGGTACTCAACACAGGCAGACTGGACCTTGTGGAACACTGCCAGGATCTGAGTCACAGAATCACAGAATGGTTTGGGCTGGAAGGGACCTTGAAGATCATCAAGTCTTCACCTTGCTGTTCATAGCTGCTGCTCCCTAAAGAGACCCTCATGTAGAATAGGTGAGGTGTGTTGGCACAACCTGTTGCCCCCCCAGTTGATAGTGACCCTGCTTCCATGTCCACAGCTTGCTGAGATCCTTGTATGCAGCTCATCACTGTGCAGTATAGAGCTCCTCTAGTTACATGTGATGATCCTTTGCAGAGAGAAGAATTTGATGCATAATTGCTTAGTGCTTGAAACCCCTAATAACAGTAGATTGATTATTTTCTTCAACAAGTCTTTGGTTCTCTATAGAAATCTTCTAATTATGGGTTTTCTTTTCAATTTCCATCTTCCTTGTGCTCTTAGATCCTCTCAGCAGAGTGTATTTGAAACCAAAGAATCCATCTGACTCCTTGAGTACCTACATAAATGCTAACTACATTAGGGTAAGTCAATGTCTACTCTTCATGTGCTTCTGGGACAATATTTGACTTTCCACATGAATAGCTGATTTTGCCAAGATGCCACTCATTTTATTCCTACCCATCTGCACTGAGAATTCCTAATATTTTTTGTCTACATTGGTGTGATAGAAAAAAGCCTCATGAGCTGTTTGCAACAAAGACCACACAGCAGGAATGTACCCAAATGGTTGCACTAAGAAAACAATTTATCAAATAGTTGATAAAAGAACATTAAGAAATTGATGTATTACTGTTTGTTACCATTTGATAATGCCCTACTGCTTTATAGTAAGGAAGAGGGTTGTCTTTTGCCCAGTATTTTGATAGCAAGCTCAGAGTAAAGAGCACTGTCAGCTGTATGGTTGCTCACTGCAGTCATATTATCCACAAACAAATTCAGTGGTGATCTGTATCAACTGATGTCCTAAAGTTATCACTTAAGTAATTAGATAAATACTGCAACAAGCCTGTGAAGTGGAGCATAAAGAAATGTATTAGCTATACACATGTACACCAGCACATACCCTCATTCACATTTTGCTCACTACAACAAATGGTTACAGGATCTAACACCTTTACCAGCATGAGCCCTGTTGAACAGCATCATTTCTGTCAGCTCTGTTATAATCCTTGATAAGACACCAGCACACAGTGCCACACAGTGAGCAGACTACTGAGAAAGTACTACTTGTGGAGTCTCCTTCTCTGGAGACTTTCTAAACCTGGCTGGATGCATTCCTGTGTGGAGTCCCCTGGGTGCTGCTGCTCTGGCAGGGGGGTTGGACTGGATGATCTCTGGAAGTCCCTTCCAACCTCTAATGTCCTGTGGTACTTCAGTCATATTTTTAACAGTGCAGTCCTCCACCTGCAAAATTAAATGTGTTGATTTATGGCCCTGATCCTCAGCTGGAATAATTTGGCTAGGTGAACTGAAATTTGGCCCCAGAGCTCTACAGTGATGTTGCTTACCTAATTGACAGCACATGAGCATACACATCCTTCACCCCCTTTCCCTGCCTCACTTTACATCCTGTGCTTTACAGGTATTGTATGAAAAGGCATCATCATGAAAGTAAGCAAGGCAGTTCTCTTTGGAGAGCAGCTCTTCAGTCAGCCAGGCCATGCTTTGAGTCCTCTGAGGTCTCCCCTTTCCCCATGCCACTACCTCTCAAGTGGTGCTACTAACACTGGTTGAAATGTCAGCAACTGCAGAAAAAGTCCAGCCCAGCAATAAAACACAATTTCACATCCATGTATGCAACATCATGAGGCTCATAGAGCTGTCTTGGACAGAGACAGACTGGGGAGTAGGAGGAGGACTGCTTACACCAGCTGAGGATCTATCCCATTGATGAATGCACTGAGTAACAGCTGTCAGGGAGAAAGGCACCCAAAAGGAAGAGCCATGGCCAGAGGCTCTCCCACACCACCTCCAGCTGTTCACTCATCTCCTTTATACATTGCCAGGCTCTCCTCATCTGCATCGCAGTTGGGCATGCTGCCCCTGCAAGAGCTCACAAGTCCTCCTCCTTCTCACTTGAAAAGTAAGAAGGCAATCTCTTGTTCTGCCTCTTTCTTCTTGCTTTCCCACTTTTTGTCTGACCCTTTTACTACTTCCTACATGTTTGTGTGTCTCAGGACTCCCTATGCTGACCTGCAGTCCCTCCTTTAAGGTCTCATAAAGGTGCTTCTCCCTTAGCAAAGACACATAGCAGAGTCTTTGACTCCCCAAGCATTCATGTATTTGAAATCTTTTTGCTGCCATGGATCTTTGTAGTAAACCAGTTTTGTAGTTGGTTTTTTTTTTTTTTTTTTGGTTGGTTGGGATTTTTTGTTGTTGTTTTATTTTGTTTTCCTGTGGCTTGCTGACTGTAAACTTAATCTTGTAAACACTGCAGCAATATAAATCATGGATGAAAGTACTATTGGATGGTGGAAAGCCCCAATGCTTTGGATTAAAGTACTGCTGGATGATGGAAAGCCCCAGTGCTTTGGATAAAAGAATAACCTAGAAGAAACCAAGGGAGCAGGGAAATGTGAGAGGGATTGATGTATTCTCAGGACCATTTCAGTCATTTCCAGAGGAAAAACTGTTCTGCTGACAATTCCCTGATCTGCTCTACTGTCACTAATAAATGCTTTCAGTTCAGATAACTTCTTTTCTTTCTTGATTTCAGGTCCACTTTTCTACTCTCTCAGCACATTACCTGCAGATTTGGTCAGCCACGTGAATTTAATGTAAATGCTTTTGTGTCTGTTTCTAAACCAGGGGTATGGAGGTAAAGAGAAGGCTTTCATTGCAACTCAGGGACCCATGATTAATACAGTGAATGATTTCTGGCAGATGGTTTGGCAAGAAGACAGCCCTGTCATTGTTATGATCACAAAGCTGAAAGAAAAAAATGAGGTATGACAAGCAGCCAACCTGAAAAATTATTCCTACAGCTCCATACTGTAGAAGGATCCTTAGCAGATTTGGATGGAAGCTAGCAGGTAGCCAGCTCTTAAATAGTCTGCTGATGGACCATGTGAAAAGTGATGCTGAGGTAGCCAAATAGACCAACTGGAACTTTGTCTGCTATTAGTAAATTGGCACCAAACTGGGGGGCAGTGTTGATCTGCTGAAAGGTAGGAAGGCACTTCAGAGAGAGCTGGTCAGGCTGGGTGGCCAACAGGATGAGGTTTGCCAAGGGCCTTGGCCACAATGAGCCCATGCAGCACTACAGACTGGGGGTGAGTGTCTGGAGAGCAGCCTGGCACAGAGGGACCTGGCAGTGCTGGGTGACAACAGCTGAACAGGAGCCAGCAGTGTGCCCAGGGGGCAGGGAAGGCCAAGGGCATCTTGGCTTGGATCAGGAATAGTGTGGCCAGCAGCACCAGGGATGGAATTCTGCCCTGTGCTGGGCACTGGGGAGGCCTCACCTCCAGCACTGTGTGCAGCTCTGGGCACTCACTGCAAGAGAGATCTTGAGGGGCTGGAGCAGGTCCAGAGGAGAGCAATGAGAGTGGGGAAGGGACTGGAGGGAAAGTGATGAGGAGAGGCTGAGGGAGCTGGGGGTGTGCAGCCTGGAGAAGAGGAGACTCAGGGGGGACCTTAGCACTCTCTACAAGTACCTGAAGGGAAGTTGTAGTCAGGTGGGGGTCAGGCTCTGCTCCCAGGCAACTTGGGACAGGACAAGAGGGCATGGCCTGAAGCTGTGCCAGGGGAGGGTTAGGTTGGATGTTAGGAAGCACTTCCTGCTGGAAAGGGGAATTAGAGACTGGAATGGACTGCCCAGGGAGGTGATGGATCCTCCATCCCTGGATGTGTTTAAGGCAGGCTTGGAATTGGCACTTGGTGCCATGGTCTGGTGGTGTGGTGGGGTTAGGTCCTAGGCTGGGCTTGGTGATCTCAGAGGTCTGCTCCAGGCTCAGTATTTCTGTGATTCTGTGAACAGCATAGCAATCCTAAGAGGTGTGTTTGAAAAAGACATAAAGGAATTCCATTTTCTAGATCTGTGCTGTTGCCTTTATGGTTTTACATAACACCTCCCTGCCCTGTGGGTCCCCTCTGTACTTGTTGTTATTTTCTGGTGTATAAAGAGTAGATGGTTACAGCCATGACTGGAGGTTTCCTGACATGGGTGAAGTTTGCAGCATGCTATAACAGCAGGTTTTGAATCCATTCCAGGTATCTCAGGTCTTCTGGAGGACCATGGAGGCCCCCAGCCAGAATGGAAATCCATGGCTCTTTTACTTTAGTACAAAGCAGAGATGACAGCTGGATTTTAATTGCTAATGGCCATCTAACTTGCCTGTTACTCTCTGACTTTGGATCCATTCCCAGCTACATCTTTAATAACTTTATTTAGTATTCATGTAAATTGTTGCCAGGCTTTCCTTGCTAGTGCCAGAGTCCATGTTTGTGACTGTCAGACATCAGGAACAAAAAAAACAATTCACTCTCCCATGCAGAGGGCCAACACAAAGCTCTGTTCTGCAAGATCCTATGTTAAAGGAGTGTCTTGAGAAGAGAAGGCTGAGAGGGGATCTGATCAATTTCTACCAATAGCTGAGGGCTGGGGGTCAAGTGGAGGGGGCCAGGCTCTTTTGGGTGGTGCACAATGATAGGACAAGGACCAATGGAGACAAACTTGAACAGAGAAGGTTTCAGCTCAACAGGAGGAGAAACTTCTTTGCAGTGAGGGTGACAGAGCCCTGGAGCAGGCTGCCCAGAGAGGTTGTGGAGTCTCCTCTGGAAACTTTAAAACCCCACCTGGATGCATTCCTGTGTGGACTACCCTGGGTGATGCTGCTCTGGCAGGGGGCTTGGACTTGATCTCTGGAGGTCCCTTCCAAGCTCTGACAGGGTTCTGTGATACTTTGAAGTGATTTACAGGGCTTGTGGACAAAAGAGAGATGGACATAAAGGAGTTTGACTTTTTCCTTGAGTCCAAACTGCTAGACCTAGCAGCAATTCCCAGTTCTAGGTAGGTGCCTCAATGAAGTCTTAGCACCCTGCCTGCTAAGCACCAGGGCCATCTTGCCCTGCTTCACTCACACCCCTGCTCTTCCAACTCAGCTGCCTGTGATGATAGAGAAGCAAAGTTTATTCAGGTAAAGTTCTCAGTCTGAGTGATCAAGGGACCAAGATCCTTAGGGCATTCCCAGGGCTCAAACTCCCTGCTGCTTCTAAATGTGGACTCAGATGATATTCTCTATTCTTCTCTCAACCACTGCTTGACTTTCAGCCACCATGAGTTTGGCCTACCAGCAAGAACTTAAAATCCAGTGGATTTTGAGGAAACTGTATGTAAAAAGTAGGTGATTGCTGTAAACTCTCCCAAGAGATAATTCCAAAGGAGCTGCCAGTTTGCACTGGGCTGGTTGTGAACAAATACCTTAGAAGCCTACATTAAAAAGATTGCTCCTAAAAACACAGCAAACCTACCCCAGCCTCAGTGGCCAACAGAGTAAGTATTTCACTTAGGAAATGCTGACTCTTTAAACACTCAGAGCCTGACAGTGTGTAAGAAGAATGACTTGAAAGAAGTGCCCAATGTTGCCAGGAAGCCCTGTGTTTACCTGAGTACACAGGCTCTAGGCACTGCTGTTTATCCACATTGTTGTGGCCTGGCAGTGGTCATTTCCTCCCAACAGAAATGCTGAAGGATCTCAAATAGTTCCCAGGCCATACAGAGAGGTTGTGTTTGCACAGCCTGTCCTGCCCTGTCTAGAAACCCTCAGAACTCTCCCACCGTTAGCAGATTCCTCCTAAAAGTTTGTTTGCTATTGAAAAAAGCAAACAAACAAAACACCCAAAACAAAGGCAAACAAAAAAAAATGAATTAAAAAACCCAGAGAACCCTAAAAAATCTTAGCTAGTGACTGTGCTCAGCATGTTAACTGCACTGTTAAAGGATTTGCTCTCCATAGAGAAGGCAAGAGCTGATGGATAACAGAACTTGATATTTTTTGTTGACCTGCTCTATTTCCTTCATTTTCAGGGTACAATTACCTTTCATATTTGAAAGTGTATTCATCCACTCATCCACATCCACCTTTGCACAAAGGTGGAAAGGCCTTGAGGGTGCTGGGGGATGAGAAGCTCAACATGAGCCAGCAGTGAGCACTTGCAGCCCAGAGAGCCAAGCAGAGCCTGGGCTGCAGCAGGAGAAGTGTGGCCAGCAGGGCAAGGGAGGGGATTCTCCCCTCTGCTCCACTCTGCTGAGACCACACCTGGAGCTCTGTGTCCAGTTCTGGAGCCTCTGNTGGTGAGAGACTGGCACAGGTTGCCCAGGGAGGTGGTGGAAGCCTCATCCCTGGAGGTTTTTGCAGCCAGGCTGGATGTGGCTGTGAGCAACCTGCTGTAGTGTGAGGTGTCCCTGCCCATGGCAGGGGGGTTGGAACTGGATGATCCTTGAGATCTCTTCCAACCCTAACAATTCTATGAATCTAAGTAAACTCCCATAAGTGCCTCTCAGGAATAGACCCCTTGCTCAGCTGGTTTAACATCAGTCACCTCTATTTGAGCTCTAAGGAACTGTGGTGTATGATGTGTAATGAAGTAGCTTTCAAAGCAGAGGCACTTGGAAAGCCTTAACCTCAACAATACATTCATTTATTTAGCACGAGTACATTTCTTTGGGATATTAGTGTCCCAGTTCAATAAAATGATGTGCTGAATATGCAGTAACAGTGGGAATTATGAGAAACAATGATATAGAAAGGATTTTGTAGAATTACTACCTTCCAGGAGATGAAGAGGTGGTCAAGGCTCACTGTGGTGACACTTCTTGTAAGAGATGGATGAAGACACAATGGGAAAGCAGAGTGCTGAGCAAAATGTTCATTTTAGCTGCAAGGACAAAAAAGGCGGAGCATTAAATTATTGGATTTTCTTCCTTTTTTAATTTTGAGGTCTGATTTTTGAAAAACAGGATTGATTTGTAAGCAAGAATAATGCTGAAGGAATTAACAGTGCTTAAGGATTTCAGCAGAATTTGCAAACCTTGCCCTCAGAACTACACAATGTCTGAACAGATTGCAAATCCACCAGCACCAGGAGAGGCCACAGCAAAGGAGCTCCGGCCTGAAGAAAACCAGGAGGAACTTGGAATTCTAGGCTATAATGTTAGGGTTACTTATGAGGAAAAACAACTCTGTGGTCACTGAGGAGCAGTAGTCCCCTCCAGAGGGTGATCCATCCTACTCTAAGAGAAGGAGACAAATCACCTCCTTTAGGGCATGGCCATACAAAGCTTTATCCAGGAGGCTCACATCAACTTCATTTATTCCTGAGTTTGGTCAAGACAAATGAGCAGTGGAAATTAGATTCCTATGTGGAGTGCAAGGATTTTATAGACTTCTGTATATCTTTATAGAGAAGTTTATAGGCTTCTGTTGACTTAGTTGGGTTTGTGCTTATGCTATCTACTCCACAAATAATGCAGATTTAGTTTGCCTTCAAAACAAAAAGAATCACAGAATTAACCAGGTTGGAAAAGACTTTCAATATCATAGGATCATCCTCCCTGAGAAGAGGGTCATCAAGTCCAACCAGCACTAATACCTGGTAACCAGAAAACATACTTTGGGAAGCAGAAATAAAGAATACTGTGCAGTATTCTGCCAGAAGAAAACTCACAGAATCGTAGAATTGCCAGGGTTGGAAGGGACCTCAAGGATCATCCAGCTCCAACCCCCTTGCATGGGCAGGGACACCTCACACCATAGCAGGTTGCTCACAGCCACATCCAGCCTGGCTGCAAAAACCTCCAGAGATGAAGCTTCCACCACCTCCCTGGGCAACCTGTGCCAGTGTCTCACAACCCTCATAGTGAAGAACATCTTCCTAACATCCAATCTGAATCTCCCCTCCTCTAGCTTGAATCCATTCTCCCCAGTCCTATCCCTACCTGACACCCTAAAAAGTCCTTCCCCAGCTTCCCTGTAGCCCCCTTCAGATGCTGGCAGTCTGCTGCTGACAGATGCATTAACCAATGCCTGTTTAGCCAGCTCAGCTCATGTGAGGCTCCTTGTCAGCAGTTACCTAGAACAATCTTGTTAAGTCACTCTTCAAAGCTCACACTAAGTTCCTTTTAAGGTTTTTGTTTCATTGAGTGGGTCTGTAGGCACTTCTCCATGCATGGCAGAATAGATTTGGGGACTCAAATCCTACCTTTCACAGAACTGACATAAGCCTCTTTGAAGATTACTTATTAGTTGTCTGTTGGCACCATAGATATGGCTTAGGGTTTGGGAAAAAAGAAGATTTGGTCCTAACTTTGAGGGCCTTTAGTATAAGAAGGCAAATCCTTGAAGCCCCCTCAAAGTATACCTCCCAGGCTTGATTTAGTAGTGACAGTAAATAGAGGTTGGGAGTAAAAAGGAGTATCTGGGACTGAAGATTTGTGGTAATTATTCATTACGCTTGGCCTATATATTTAGACGTTTAATGTGGACATTTGTTGGCATAGCTATATGGGAAAATGAACAGGAAATGGAGGTGAAGTAGAAGAACTGGGCAGGGACTGGCTGAGAGCAGCCCTGAAGAAAAGGACTTGAGGGTGCTGGGGGATGAGAAGCTCAACAGGAGCCAGCAGTGAGNAGGCTGCAAGGAGACCTTCTTGTGGCCTTCCAGTATCTGAAGGGGGCTCCAAGAAAGCTGGGGAGGGATTTTTTACGGTGTCAGGGAGTGATAGGACTGGAGGGAATGGAGTAAAACTAGAAATGGGGAGATTTGGATTCGTTGTTAGGAAGAAGTTTTTTCTCCATGAGAGACTGGCACAGGTTGCCCAGGGAGGTGGTGGAAGCCTTATCCCTGGAGGTTTTTGCAGCCAGGCTGGATGTGGCTGTGAGCAACCTGCTGTGGTGTGAGGTGTGAGGGGGGTTGGAACTGGCTGATCCTTGAGGTGCCTTCCAACCCTGACAATTCTCTGACTAAAGAGAGCCTTCTCAACCAGAGTGTTTGGCTTTTGAACAGTTTTCAAATACACCTCCTTGAGACCAGGGGAATTTTCTTTTAGGTTCATCTGATAGCTTCAGGCAATTTGATCTTTTTGGATGATGCCTCTGGGATTTTCTGTATTTCCTGTGTGTTTTTATCCCTCCCATCTTCACCTTTATCCCTTTCTTTTTTGCAATTAACATTTGAAACCCTGTGAATTCCCCCAAATAACTCTCCTCAGAAGTGCCTGAACCAGCTCTGTTTTCAAGGCTCTTTTTTTCAAAGCAGTAACAAATGGCATTTTTTAAAAGATGCATGGAGACTGTGTTTAAAAATAATCCATTGTGTCTCATTAACTGCAGCCAGCCTGGTAAATGAAAGTTATTTTAACGAGCAGCCCCATTTCATTGTCCACCCAGCAGAAGCTGCCAATTCTAGTTCTGGGAAAGAGTCAAGAAAAACACTCTTCTGGAGGGCCTGAGGGCTTTGTAGTGAGCCTCTCCTGCTGGCATTTATCAAGAAGCCTCAGGAGCTGACTCAACTATTGTGGATTGTCAGGGTACAATTGGGTGTTCAGACTTCTCTCTTTTTTTGCCCTGTTAGCACTGCAAGGCTACACTCCCAGGGAGGGGCATGCCTGGCAGATGATAGTAAGCTCTGGGTGTGTGTCACATGAGGGGGGAACCCTGCTGCTGCGTGAACACTGGTGGGTGTTGTTTTGGGTTTTGTTTTTTTTTTTTTTTTTGCCTTGTGCAAAGTTCTGAGTGTTTGCTTTGCCACTCCTGATGGCTCTGGGAAGACAGCAAAATGTAGGCTGTTGTAGTACCCCTGCAAAAGACAGGACTTTGAAGGAAGCCAGGCAGACTGGCCAGCCACTCTTTCAGAACACCAGGCCTTTCCCACACCTTACACTGCCAAGGTAATGAGCATCTGTTTTCAGAAAAGTGTTTCTCCAGCAGAGAGGAGAGGGTTGGAGCAGCTGGTGGGGTATCAGGCAGCCTCGTGCTCACACCTGGTGGTGCAGCCTCCCATTTCACTGGGTCCTTTGTAGCAGGGCTTACTGGGAACTGGGCTTCATGGCAATTAATTATGTGGGAGGTTTAGTTTCGGTTTGCTGCATAGCTTAAACTACTGCCTGAGAGAGAGAGAAAGAGAGATACAGGGATAGAGATATATAGAGAGATAGATGGAGATAGAGATAGATAGGACAGAGAGAGATAGAGGGACAGAGATAGAGGGATAGAGATAAAGGGATATATATAGAGAGAGGGATAGAGATATAGAGGAATNATTATTATTATTATTATTATTATTTAGAACTATCTGTTCTCTCAGTGTTTCTTTTACCTGTGCATTGGTTATTAACAGGAAGGCTTTCTTTAATTGTTGGTGTGGTTTTTTAATGTATTTCATGCTTGGCCAGCCCTGTTCCAGTAACTATGCCTTTCAACCACCTGACACTCTTCAGGCAGTAAGCATCTCTTCCCAGAGAAGTATTTGTGTCACAGAGATGATGTTTGTTTCCAGGTAGGCTATAATGGAAATGAATATGAAGTTGCAGCTGACATGAAGATAGGCAAACTATTGCAGGAGAAAAAGNAGAGATAGAGAGGGATAGAGATAGAGGGATAGAGAGGGATAGAGATAGAGGGATAGAGAGGGATAGAGAGGGATAGAGATAGAGAGGTGGAGAGGGATAGAGATAGAGAGGGATAGAGTGGAATAGAGATAGAGAGATAGAGAGAGAGATAGAGAAATAGAGAGGGAGAGAGAGGTAGAGAGGGATAGAGATAGAGGGATAGAGAGAGAGATATAGAAATACAGAAATAGAGAGAGAGAGGGAGAGAGAGGGATAGATATAAAGAGATAGAGAAATAGAGAGAAATAGAGAGAGATGAGATAGAGAGGAGATAGAGAGAAGTAGAGAGAGGTAGGGAGAGAGAGACAGAGAGATATAGAGATACCAGCTTCTTCAACAAGAGTTTGTGAGGAAATACAATTTCTTTCTGGGATTCCATTATTATTATTATTATTATTATTATTATTATTATTATTATTATTATTATTATTATTTAGAACTATCTGTTCTCTCAGTGTTTCTTTTACCTGTGCATTGGTTATTAACAGGAAGGCTTTCTTTAATTGTTGGTGTGGTTTTTTAATGTATTTCATGCTTGGCCAGCCCTGTTCCAGTAACTATGCCTTTCAACCACCTGACACTCTTCAGGCAGTAAGCATCTCTTCCCAGAGAAGTATTTGTGTCACAGAGATGATGTTTGTTTCCAGGTAGGCTATAATGGAAATGAATATGAAGTTGCAGCTGACTTGAAGATAGGCAAACTATTGCAGGAGAAAAAGAAACTGTTCCTATTGCCAAGTGCTGTTTCTTCATCCCCCTTTTAGCAGCTATATGTCAGACACAGTGGTGAAATAGTCTAACATTGCTGATTAAGGATTTTGTAGATAACTTTGTGTAGCTCTAGCAAGAATGATGGATTTTATTTATTTTTCTAAATTTATTTTTTATTTATTTTTTTAATTTGCAGTGAGTTGTAAGTAGGCAACTCAGATTCTGCAATATCTTTTAGCATTAAGGCCCATTGAATTCAGGAAGGTCTAAGGGCACATTTACATGGCTTGTTGTGCAAGAGCTCAGGAGAGTGAAGAGGATATAAAGTCTCATGAGGAGAGGGCAAATTCTGAACCTCTTGCTGAGAAGGAAATTCCATGTGGAAGGAGTAAGCATTATAGCTTTAATTCTCTGACTTAAACAATGTTCTGGGGAATAAAGTATTTTTTTTAATTTTTGAATGTGGAAAATAATAGGGTTTTTTTAAACTGAACTTTATTGAGCTTTAAAAGATAAAACAGTGCTAGAGATCCATATTTGAAAACTCAGATGCTGAAAATCAGGCCTAAGTCCTTCATCAAGAACCCTTCTGACACAAGTAACAGCTCCACTGAATTCATCTGAATTTTCTGGAGAAATGAAATCTCAGTATGGCTCCAGGGTCTGGTTTGTTGATGACACTGTTGCTTGCTTTCCAGAAATGTGTGCTCTATTGGCCAGAGAAAAGAGGAATCTATGGGAAGGTGGAAGTCCTTGTTAACAGTGTGCAAGAATGTGAGAACTACACTGTCCGCCAGCTTACAATAAAGGTAAAATCTGCACCTCTGAACCATTCTTCCTAATTCTATCATCTATGATCTCATGCTTTCTTCAATTGTTTTTTTTATGTTAAGTGAAGCTAAAGTGGTTGTTTTGTTTTGTTGTTTTTTTCTAAATGGCATAAATGTTTACAGGAGGAGTAAGTGAGCTGTGAAGCTTGCAGCTACGAGGTATGACAGAGACAAAAGCACTGGAACGCAGCTCACATTGCTGCTTGGTGTAGCTCTGGCAATAAGAAAAAGGCTTCCAAGAACAGTGCAAGTTTCAGTCTCTTCAGTTAGCTTGTTGTGAAGCCTTTCTAGCATTGCCAAGGCAATGCAAAGAGATTTCAGGGAATGAAAGAACCAGCAGAGCAACATTCTGAAAAGGAGATGCTGCTCATGCTGTGTGCTGAGTTCATCTCAAGCCCATTTAAGCTGAAAACATAAGGAGTAAGTAAGGAAAGCCTCATGCTCTTTCCATGGTTCTGACTAAACATTAACCATGCAAAATAAGGCAGATGCTTCTCTTCTGAGTTACTCCCCACGTTACACATAAGTGCTCTTGGACTGCATCACCTGCTGCTCCTCACAGAGCATTGCAACAAACAATGAATCAGGAAGATTTGTTTGGTGTTTCAGCTGAAGTGGGCAGAAGCCATTGTCACTGAACACAAATGACTCCAGCCTGTATTCAGCCCCTTTGCTAGTTGAAGGAAGTGGTAGCAGCTTCTGGTGGAGAGAATAACTGGATGGATGTGGCTCTGAGCACACCTGATCTGGTGTGAGGTGTCCCTGCCCGTGGCAGGGGGGTTAGAACTAGATAAGGTCCCTTCCAACCCTGACACTTCTATGATTCTAATTGGTGTTTGATTCATGTAGAAGGGCACTTCTCCTGCACCTTTAACTTAAATATTCTTTCTAAATTCAGTATCAAACTTCTAAGATAATGTCCTTCAAAGGTAGTGGACATATGTAATGATGTAGAGATCCAAAAGGCCAGAGCAAGCAATCTCTCCACATCTTATTGCTGAGCTGAGCAAAACCTCTGACAATTCCCAACTGACAAGACAGTCAGCAAGTCAGGAGTCAGCTGGACTGAGCAGAGCAAACCCTTCTTGCAACTGGGTCCCTGGAAGCATGCCTGTGTTCCCTGCATTTGCATCCTCTGAGTCTAGTAAAGGAAAATAGAAATAATTGTTACATCTCTCAACATTTTGACTGTGTTTTTACCCCAGCATTGAGAGACATGCAAAGAATGGTTGACTGCAAAGGTGCATATAAAATCCTCCTGTTATTTTCAGCAAGGGAGTCAGTCTCAGAGTGTGAAACACTACTGGTACACATCCTGGCCAGACCACAAAACCCCTGACAGCGCTCAGCCCCTGCTGCAGCTGATGCTGGACGTGGAAGAGGACAGGCTGGAATCAGCAGGCAGAGGTCCTGTCGTTGTGCACTGCAGGTAAGGTGCAATCTCTCTCTGACCTGACTACCCAAAGCAAACCCACAGCAAATCACATCAAACACTCCCTCCTCCTCCTCCACAAGGAATCTACTTGGAGAAGAGTAAAATTCTCCAGACCCTCTTCAGGCTAATTGACTTTTGCCACTCATGTTTGAGTTGTAGAGAGAATTCCCTCTCTGCTAGCAAATGGTTGCTGAATTATTCTCCATTTCTGCTAAGGAACTCTGGTTTTGAAAGCCCAGCTGGACAAACTCTTTTGCTTCTGTTTCTTATTCATAATTTGCTTTCAGTTTGCTTTTTTTTCATCGTGGTTGCATAACTGTATCACTAAATTCTGACACAGTGCTCTGTGTCTGATTAGCTAAAACCCTGGAAAGAAAGTCAGTTCTGACCAGCAGGCAGCAGGTACAAATCAGGAGGCCAAAAACATCAGCACTAGAATTTATGAATGTCTTCACCAAGGCAGCTGGCTTGATACTCAAGAGCAAAGTGTTATTCCTGATCTAGTTGGGGATATCCCTGCTGACTGCAGAGGGGGTTGGAATGAATGACCTTTGAAGGTCCCTTTCAACCCAGACCATTCTATGATTCTGTGATTCAGTACTCAAAAGTTGGTCACACAAATTCCCAGAATCACAGAACCATTCAGGCTGGAAAAGCCCCTCAGGATCACCAAGGCCAACCCACAACCCTACTCTGCAAGGCTCACCCCTAAACCACAGCCCCAAGCACCACAGCCAAACCACCTTCAAACACAGCCAGGCTTGGGGACTCCACCACCTCCCTGACCACCACATTCCAATCCCTGACCTCTCTTGCCCTCAGAAAAGGTTTCCTAATGTCCAGTGTAAACCTACCCAGTGGCAGCTTGAGGCCATTCCCTCTTCTTCTATCACTAATGACCTGGGAGAAGAGACCAGCACCAACCTCTCCACAACCTCCTTTCAGGCAACTGTAGAGAGCCAGGAGGTCTCCCCTCAGCCTCCTCTCTTTCACACTAACCAGCCCCAGCTCCTTCAGTCTCTCTTCATCAGATTTCTTCTCCAGGCCCTTCCCAGCTTCCTTGCCCTCCTCTGCCCTGGCTCCAGCACCTCCACATCTCTCTTGGACTGAGGTGCCCCAAACTGGACACAACACTCCAGGTGTGGGCTGAGCAGAGCTGAGTCCCAGGGGACAATCCCCTCCCTGCTCCTGCTGGACACAGCATTGCTGATCCCAGCCAGGATGCCTTTGGCTTTCTTGGCCCCCTGGGCACACTGCTGGCTCCTCTTCAGCTGCTTGTCCATCAGCACCCCCAGGTCCCTTTCTGCCAGCAGCTTTCCAGCCACACTGCCCCAAGCCTGGAGCATTGCTTGGGGTTGTTGTGACCCAAGAGCAGGACCTGGCACTTGGCCTTGTTGCAGCTCATCCTGCCAATGTTGGCCAGGGATCCAATCTACCCAAGTCCCTTTGCAGAGCCTCCCTACCCTGGTGCAGATCCACACTTGGTGCCTTCTGCCAACATACTGCTGACCCTCTCTGTGCCTTCATCAAGGTCATCAATAAAGATGTTAAACACAAGTGGAACCAGAGAATGTCCTTCTAATAATTCTAATTAAATTCCATTTTCTTGCTTTCTACTGATTTGTTGCCCCCCTCTGCTGAAGTCTCAAGTAGTAGGAAGCAGCACTGGTGTTGTTTATATTGCTAAAAAGAAGTAGGTGAAGCAAAATGGGAAAAAATTAGAATAATTATTTTTTATTACTTGCTTTTTCTCATAGCTGTGGTGAGACAGCTCTTACACTTAAGAAAGTGATATTTTTTTCCCCTAAAAGTACATCAAACTTTTCATCTTGAACTGCTTCTTTTCATCTCCATATTTAGGAGATTGAGAGAAATGGAAGCCAGATTCAAACCACTCAGCTTTTTTTTTTTCTTTTTAAGCAGGATGTGATGAATAAGGAACTTTCTCAAATTTTATGCAGCTGTTTTTATCAGAAATTGAAGTTTCCCTAAAGAATCCACAAATCTCTGGATGGCTGCTGAGAGTTCCATTACTCTAGTAAGGGTCTTCAGTACTGTAGATGATCCACAGAGCAAGGTGTCCTTCTGAGGGGAGTGAGACCACTGCAGGCTCTGTAATTGCTAGCAGGAATTTATTAATGATTAGAGACTCAGATATCTCAGTTGTAATCAAAATGAAGAGTTCTTCAGTGCCAGCTCCAGGCACATCCTAGGCTGCATGCAGAGGAATGTGTCCAGCAGATCCAGGGAGGTTCTCCTCCCCCTCTACTCTGCCCTGCTGAGACCTCACCTGGAATATTGCATCCAGTTCTGGGCTCCCCAGTTCAAGAGGGACAGGGATCTGCTGGAGAGGTCCAAGGGAGGGCCAGGAGGATGCTGAAGGGCCTGGAGCCCTGCCTGGGGAGGAGAGGCTGAGAGCCCTGGGGGTGTTTAGTGTGGAGAGGAGAAGACTGAGAGGGGATCTGATCAATGTCTATCNTACAAGAAAGCTGAGGAGGGACTTTTTAGTTTGTCATGAAGTGACAGGACTGGGAGGAATGGAACAAAACTAACACTAGGTAGATTCAGATTGGATGTTAGGAAGAAGTTTTTCCCCATGAGGGTGGTAAGACACTGGCACAGGTTGCCCATGGAGGAAGGTTGTGGAAGCCTCATTCCTGGAGGATTTTAAGGCCAAGCTGGTTGTGGCTCTGAGCAACCTGCTGTAGTGTGAGGTGTCCCTGCCCATGGCAGGGGGGTTGGAACTGGATGATCCTTGAGGTCCCTTCCAGCCCTGACAATTCTGTGATTCTCTCATCCCTGCTGACTGCAGGGGGGGCTGGGCTAGAAGACCTTGGGAGGTCCCTTCCAACCCAGACCATTCTGTGATTCCTCTGTTGTCTGATCTAAATCTGCCCTGCTCTAGTTCAAAGCCATTGCCCCATATCACCACATGCCCTTATACAAAGCCCTTCTCAGCTTTCCTGTAGGCCCCCTTTAAGTACTGGAGGGCTGCTACAAGGTCTCCCTGAACCCTTATTATTTCCAGAAGAAGAAAATTTTAGGTTCTTGCTAATCTTGATAGTGACATTCACTTCCTGTCACTTCTCTCTGAGGAAAGTGAGTTGGCCTTGCTAGTCACACACTCAGGGACTCTGCCTTTCAGCAGCTCCATGGTTTCTATTTTCAGTGTTTTCAGATCTGATTGTCTGGTTTTTACCACTAGACTCCTTTGATCTGTGGACTCCATTCCCCCTATTAATTTTCTTCCTTCTTTTCAGTGCTGGTATAGGAAGAACTGGATGTTTTATTGCCACAGCCATTGGGTGCCAGCAGCTGAAGGAAGAGGGAGCTGTAGATGCCTTGAGCATTGTCTGCCAGCTACGAGTGGATCGGTGAGTTGCAGAAGAACCACAAACCAGTCAGTGGTTCTGAAATCGTGACAGCAGTGGCTCAGTACTCATCAGTTAGGAGTCAGTAATGACTCTGACAAAATCTTTACACACTTGAATGTTGCTTTACATGAAGTAGCTGCCATCACTTTAGCTGACTCTTGTGACAGCATTAGCTGGAGGTTCAGGGTAATAGTTGTTAGTTAGGTCCTCAATAAGGAATATTTTTTTGTCTGGGTGAAACTGTGAGAGGTTGCACTGAATGAAATTCTCCTGAGAGGGTAACCCTGTGGTTGCTGGGGACCTGGCACTCCTCTTTTTCCCTCCTTCCCTCCTTTTTCCCTCCTCTTTTCCCTCCTTTCTGCTGGCTGCAGCATCCCACTAGGACACAAGAGACAGAAGGGCACTCTGGAGGAAAGGATTGTCTTTGAGCCTGGGTTGACAGAGACATCCAGGCTCACTCTTTGTGCAGCAGACAGAGCCAAATCTGGTGCTTTAATATTCCCTAAGCTGTGCTGGGGGTCCTTTGGAACTGGGCTGGCACACTTAAGCCAGCTTAAGAAAATAGCAAGGCATTTGTTGCAGAGTTTTGGGAAGTCAGATCAATTCCCTCATTGAATTCACAGCTTGGGTGCAGGAACACTGTAAGCCAATATTGTTGCAGAGGGCTTTGTTTTGTGAAACCCTGGCTGAAGAGAGATTTGTGTTGGGAAGGAGGATGTGGTTACTGTGCACAATGGAAGCTGTTGGTTTGGTTGTACTTTTCTTTCTTCTGCTACTGGAGGAAGTAGGATTTTGAACAAAGTAAATAAACAGGGGGGCACAAGAATAGAGAAGGCTCATTCCTCCTCAGAGGTAGCTAGCAGGGCCTGCAACCTCCTTGCAAGTATCTTGCAAGAGCCAGGCAGGTTCTCCTCCCCCTCTACTCTGCCCTGCTGAGACCACACCTGGAACACTGCATCCAGTTCTGGGCTCCCCAGTTCAAGAGGGACAGGGATCTGCTGGAGAGAATCCAAGGGAGGGCTCCAAGGGTGCTGAAGGGACTGGAGCACTGCCTGGGGAGGAGAGGCTGAGAGCCCTGGGGATGTTTAGTGTGGAGAGGAGAAGACTGAGAGGGGATCTGATCAATGTCTATCAATAGCTGAGGGCTGGGGGTCAGGAAGGGACAGGGACAGCCTCTGCTCACTTGTGCCCTGGGACAGGACAAGGGACAATGGTTGTCAACTACAGCACAGGAGGTTCCACCTCATGTGAAGGTGAGAAAGAACTTCTTGACTGTAAGGGTCCCAGAGCCCTGGAACAGGCTGCCCAGAGAGGTTGTGGAGTCTCCTTCTCTGGAGCCTTTCTAGCCCTGTCTGGATGTGTTCCTGTGTGACCTGTGCTGGATTCTCTGGTCCTGCTCTGGCAGAGGGGTTGGACTGGAAGATCTCCAGAGGTCCCTTTCATCCCTACCACCCTGTGATGTTAACTGCTTCTGACATGCATTTCTTCTTTAAATGGAAACAGCCCATAAGGGTCCAGATGCTGAAAAATAGATTAGGTCAAAGGGACAGTGCTGGATTTTCATCTTCTGAAGAGCTGTGAAAGGTATTGGAAGCACAGAGGAAGCAGATTCCATATGACTGACTCTGGTTCTGGATCATCTCCTCTGCCCTCTCCTCCCAAACACCATCATCATGCTAGAGATTGTAATGGGATCCTTACAGGGCAACGTGAGGCTCTTGGAGTGTGCAATCCTCCAAGGGAATTTCTTGACATAAAAATCTCAGGGAGAAAAAAAATAAAAGATGGAAGAGCTGAGGGGGAAGTGCTTATTCTGTTTTAAATTACCAGCTCCAGAATTCCAACACTTCTCTTCATCTTACTGGAAAAGATTTGTAGCATTCTCTCCCATTTTGGTATTAGAAGGTAACCTTATTGCTTTCCTACTCCACTGTAGAGAGGTGGAAGCAGAAGTGCCAGTCTCAGCTGCATGACTGACAACTCAATCTCATCAAAGGGTATCTGACTAAGGAACTTTCTGATATCTGTTAGTATCTTAAATAAGCTTGGAAAGAGAATGGAAAGCTGATCCAGATCTAGACATTCATAGCAGCAATCTCAGTGACACAAAGCTTGTTAAGAGAAAGTGCCTCAAGTCTTGTGGTTTGCACAGTTCTGCCTTTTTTGTGGTTTCAGGTTATATTCGTAGACTCCAGAGGTCCTGCTTAAGACACCCCAGCTTTGCATGTCCTCAGGCACTCTGTCAGCCAGTTTAGAAGACATCTTTCTTGGCAAAACTTAGCAACCAAAACCCCTTTTCTTTTTCCCCTTTGCCACAGGGTAGAATGAGTCCTGCTCACCTGGCAGGCAGTTCACAGGAAGGGTTGCTAAGGCAGAGTTTAGAAGCCCCTAAACACTGCAGGAGCCACTGCCCCTAACTAGATTGAGAGATCATGAAGTGGCTTGAGTATCACTCATGCATGGACAAAGGTCAGTGAGGCCAGAGAATGGTCAGGGTTGGGAGGGACCTCAAGGATCAGCCAGTTCCAACCCCCTGCCATGGCCAGGGACACCTCACACCACAGCAGGTTGCTCACAGCCACATCCAGCCTGGCCTTCAAAGCCTCCAGGGATGAGGCTTCCACCACCTCCCTGGGCATCCTGTGCCAGTGTCTCACCACCCTGAGATCTCTGGAGGTCCGCTCCAACCTCTAATGTGCTGTGATACAGCCATGCTCTGTGTGGATTCACAGCCAGCCACCCCCACAGGTCTGCTCAGCTTTACTTTTTGGGTTGGTTTTTGGTTTGGTTTTTCTTTCCCCTCAGTGCAGCAGAAACAGGAAATGTTTGATGTGAGACATCTTCAAGACCTAACTGTGCTATCAAGAGATGTTGCACATTCTTAACCTTACAGGCACATTCTTGGGATGGCATCCAGTGACTTTGCTCTTGGCTCCCCAAGACAGGATGAGAAGAGTTTCCAGTGTGCGTCACTTCATTGTTTAAGTGTTTTGACTAATTGCCTCAGGCTAGGGGGAAAAAAATAGCCCAAGTCCTGCATCACATTCAGGCTGGAGCAGACTGCATCCAGCTGCACTAGCAGCAAGCCAGAGGGCAGGGGGAAACACCCTTCCCTCCCCAGGGCAGAGCTGAGCAGGTCCCCAGGCCCTCAGGATGCCAGGGGCTGTTTCTTCCAAGCACCACTCCAGAGAGTCCCAAAGAAGCAGAGGCCTCAGCAGCTTGCAGAGGACAAAGGCTGCACATGCAGAGGACAAAGGCTCCACATGCAGAGGACAAAGGCTCCACATGCAGAGGTCAAAGGCTGCACATGCAGAGGACAAAGGCTGCACATGCAGAGGTGCTGTAGCTCTGGGTCCACCCCTTCTGGGCATTAGGAACATGGGGAGAGGAAACCTCCCTGCTTGAGCAGATTTCCCCCTGAGCTGCTCTTTCACACAGCCTTTCTGGAGAAGCTGATGTCTTCTGGTCACAAATAATTTCTTGTTCTTAAACATGAGTCTTGCACAAGAACAAAAGGGAGAATATTGGTAGATGAAAGATTGGACAGGAGCCAGCAATAGGCACTCATAGCCCAGAAAAACAGCCAGATCCTGGGTTGCACAAGTGTGACCAGCAGGCCAAGAGAGTTGATTCTCCCCCTTTACTCTGCCCATGAGACCCAAGCTGGAATACTCCATCCAGCTCTGGGGTTCCCAGTACAAGAAAGCCGTGGACATGCTTATGTGGGTCCAGAGGAGGAACACAAAAACAATCAGAGGGCTGAAACACCTTCCCTATGAGGACAGGCTGAGAGAGTTGGAGTTGTTTAGCCTTGAGAAGGCTCTGTGGAGACCTTAGAGCAGCCTTCCAGTACTTAAAGGAGCCCTACAAAAAAGATGAGGAGGGACTGTTTGTCTGGCAGTGTAGTGACAGGATGGAGGGTAATGGTTTTAAACTCGAAGAAGTCTTTGAGGTCTCTTCCAACCTTCTTGATTCTATGATTCTATGATTCTATGAAGGTAGATTTAGATTAAAGGTAAGGAAGAAACTCTTTGCAGGGAGGGTGGTGAGGCACCAGAACAGGTTGCCCAGGGATGCCCTATCCCTGGAAGTGTTCAAGGTCAGGTTGGGTGGGACTCTGAGCCACCTGATTTAGTGAAAGGTGTACCAGCCCATGGCAGGGGGATTGGACTAGATCCTAGAATCCTAGAATGGCTCAGGTTGGAATGGACCTCAGAGGTCATCTGCTTCAACCTCCCCACCATGCCCAGGGACACCTCTCAACTAGACTCAGCTGCTCAAGGTCTCATCCAGCCTGGCCTTGAACACTCACAGGAAGGAGGCAGCCACAGGCTCCCTGGGCAGAGTCTCACCACCCTCAGACTGAAGAACTGCTTCCTAAGATGCAGTGTAACACTGCTCTGCCTCAGCCCCAAGTGGGTGATAACTGTGGGTGATTCTGTGAATCCCATGGGTAGTGGCACTGGCCAAGCCCAGCTCTCTGAATCTCTGTATGAGATTCAGGTGCCCCTAAACTGAGAGAGATGTGCACTGGCTGGCCCATGGAGGGCTCCTAAGCATCCTCACATCTCAGTCATGTTTGCTAGCACAGGACAATGTGGTAGTGTGGGTTCAGTCCCAGCCACTCTCATCCATACCTTCCTGGGGATTTTGGCTGTGACTCCAGCAGTGAAGAAGAAGGAGCAAGGACCACCCTTCCAATCAGCCTGTTTGGTGCAGCCCAACTTGTTTTAAGCTGCCCCTCCTGTCAAGTCACAGAATCACAGAATGTTAGGGGCTACAAGGGACCTCCAGAGATCATCCAGTCCAACCCCCCTGCAGATCACACAGGAACACATCCAGGCAGGTCTTGAATATCTCCAGAGAGGGAGACTCCACAACCCCCCTGGGCAGCCTGTTCCAGTCTTCTGGCATCCTCACAGGGAAAAAATTCTTCCTCCTGTTTCCATGGAACTTCCTATGCCTCGAAGTCCTTCTCCCTTCCTCCAAGTCTTGTACACAGTGGATCTAACAGGGGAAGCACACTCCCTCAGAGAACAGCTCAGGGGAACGTTGATGGGGGAGATGGGAAGGGAAGCTGGCTGGGAAGAGGTTGTGTGGGCAGGGCAGGACACAGCAGTGACAAGGAAGGAAGGAGGCTAGGCAGTAGGGAGGACCAGAGCAAAGCCCTCCCTTCACCTTGAGACTCTCTAGATCTCCAAGCAGGGGACAAGCACAGAGCAAAGCAGCTGAAGTCAGCCAAGGGTTATGAATATGTGGATGTCTGTTGGCAAAGCTGAGAGGCTACTGCATCTCTGGTGAGACCCCACCTGGAGCACTGTGTCCAGTTCTGGAGCCCTATTACAGTGNAGATTCAGATTGGATGTTAGGAAGAAGTTCTTTGCAATGAGGGTGGTGAGACACTGGCAGAGGTTGCCCAGGGAGGTGGTGGAAGCCTCATTCCTGGAGGCTTTTTAAGGCCAGTCTGGATGTGGCTGTGAGCACAGCTTGAGACTGTGTCTTTTTCCGGTGCTGGTTGCCTGGGAGAAGAGACCAACCTGGCTACAACCTCCCTTCAGGTAGTTGTAGAGAGCAATGAGGTCTCCCCTCAGCCTCCTCTTCTCCAGGCTAAACACCCCCAGCTCCCTCAGCCTCTCCTCACATCACAGGGCTGTGCTCCAGACCTCTCCCCATTGCCCTTCTCTGGACACCTTCCAGCATTTTTTGTTGCTAGGCTGTCTGAAGGGCTCACATGGGCTTTGTCATACCTTCTCCCAGGAGGTGCCTGGCTTTGGCATTGCTCTCCCTCACAGATTTGATGGATTCCATGAAGCTGAAGCCTCATGCAATACACATCTTAATGTCTTTCTTCCCACTAAGGCCATTTAGTCTTTCATCCCCTCCAAGGTACCTGGCAGCCCCAGGGTACACTGAGGATAAGCTGAGGGCTTGGTTCCAGAAGCCTTGAATAGCCTGGCAGATGAGATGATAAAAGTGGAATTAAGTAAACCTGAGGCTTCACTCTGTGAGAAGGGAGACCTGGAAGATTTTAGTATTGTCAGAAAGAGGCTGAGCTTCACTTCAGAGCTCAGTGGAACCACCCTCAATAAATGTCACACCGCAGCTGATACGGGGGGGGGGGGCAGGACTTGATCTTCATGCTTAGATCTGAAAAAGGGATCATTATCAGGTGGAGGCATCTAGTCCAAGCTGTCTGCAGCCAGTCCTCTTCATGGTCAGGTTAATCTTTTGTCTTGTTGGTGCTGCAGTGAGTCACTGCTGTAGAATTTCTTTGGGGGCTACTGTTCAGACCGGATGCATTGTAGGCGTTCAAAAGGGGACAGGAAGAGCTGCTCCCAGCACAGGCACTCTGGAAGTCACCAGTAAGGCACAAAAATGAAAGGCCAGATGCTGGCTACTCCCTTGCTCCATCAGGACTATTGCTGTGTCTGGGTACCTGGCCTGTCTTGCTCCAATGACTGAGCAAAATTCACCCTGTCCTGAATTGGGAATGTAGGCTTTAACAATACAGATCCCAGATGTTTGCCTCTCTAGTGCTTACCCTGACACAACTGGGATCAGAATCACAGAGACACAGAAACATTCAGGTTGGAAAAGCCCCTCAGGAGCACCAAGGCCAACCCANNNNCATCAGATTTCTTCTCCAGGCCCTTCCCAGCTTCCTTGCCCTCCTCTGCCCTCCTCCAGCCCCTCCACATCTCTCTTGTACTGAGGTGCCCAAAACTGAACACAATACCTGAGGGCTGGTTCATGCTGGGCGTGTGCCGAATGGTGTGAGCTATGGAGAAAGCACTTCTGCTCAGGCAAACCTCCCACTCACTGAAGCAAACTAAGTCCAAAATTCAGAAGAGGGCTTCTGTTCCCTGGTGACTGTGGGGCTGCTGGGTTTTCAGGCCAGCAGATTTGATTGCAGTGTGTTTCCTTTTCAGGGGTGGAATGGTGCAGACCAGCGAACAGTATGAATTTGTGCACCACGCACTAAGTCTGTACGAAAGCAGACTTTCTGCAGAAGCTGTCCAGTGAAGCCAAGGAGGGAGAAACCCAACTGTCAGTCTCCAGAGGTAATTTGGTTCATTACCTACCAGCAGCTTCTTCAAGGAGTTTTACTGCCGTGAGCAGAGCGCCTGTGAGGCCGACTGCTGAAAGGATTATGGACGGGTGGGCAAAGACGTCTAGAGATTGCTGGCCCCCTACTGTACATGAATGTATTGTGACCTTCCCTGCTATGATTTCTAAAGAGGGCACTGTCCTGAAGCTCCAGGTGGGGATGTGGACATACTTCTCTAAAGGTGGGTTCCTCCTGTAATGCTGGCAGCTGCCCTGTGGAATGTATGGAGGTGCTCCTGCCACAGCCGGATGGACTTTGGATCTTCGGCAGAAGAGATGTTTATCAAGTGTATAAATGCTTTAAGTGTCTTGTGAATGGACTGTCAACCGTACTGTAAAAGTGCTATTACTGATTATGTGGTGAGCTTCTTTCTTGGCCACATAATAATATTCTTGCTGCTAAAAAAAAAAAAAAAAAAAATTAAAAAAATTTGCAAGTGTTCGATTTGTGGATTTTAAAATTAATGCAACACACACACAAAATTGATTTAAAAAAAGGTAAAAAGAAAGAAAGGTAAAAAAAAGGTAAAAAAAAGAAAGGTAAAAAAAAGGTAAAAGAACGAAAGGTAAAAAAAGGTTAAAAAAAAGAAAGGTAAAAAAAAGAAAGATAAAACAGAGAAAAGTCAAAGAAAGGTAAAAAAAAGAAAGAAAATGGGATAATAAAAAAGAAGAGGGAGATGGGGAGATAATAAAAAAAAAGAAAGATGGGATTAAAAAAAAGAAGATGAGATAAAAAATAGAAGATGAGATAATAAAGAAAGAAGATGAGATAAAAAAAGAAAAGATGAGACAAAAAAGAAAGAAGGTGAGGTAAAAAAGAAAGAAGGTGAGATAAAAAAAGATGATAATTAAAAAAAGAAAGAAGATTACATAATTAAAAAAAAAAGATGAGCATTAAAAAAATAGATGAGGTAATTTAAAAAAAAGAGATTTAAAAAAAGAAAGAAGATGAGATAATTTAATAAGAAAGAAAGAAGGTGAGATAAAAAAGAAAGAAGATGAGAAAAAAAGAAAGAAGGTGAGATAAAAAAGGTGAGATAATAAAGAAAAAAGAAAGAAGGTGAGATAATAAAAAAAAAAAAGTGTGATAATAAAAACAAAATCCCTAAAAATCTTGGTTTTTTTGAAAACTCTTGCAAAGCAGTGACTCTTTTCTATGGGACTCTCTATGTTCTTGATCCTATTAACTATTGAGTGTGTATTGGCTGTAGGTCTCACAGAGCAGTTGCAGAGCACAATGTCTGTTTATTCAGTGTGTTTGTATTTATCCCTCTGCTGTTGACTGTCTTAGAAGATGCTTCTGCTGCAGCCCCCAGCCCAGTGTGTTTGTAACTCCTGGAAGTCATCTTCCTTTTCCAAGAGACTTTGTAGCATATATTAAATGGTAAGGGTTGGAAATATCTGTCTGTCCTTTTATTAACATGGGATTTGGGTTGTTTGGGGTTTGTTTTTTTTTTTTTTTGCTCCTGGTTTTTTATCTGCTCTATCTCTTTCCAGTGAGAGGTAGATGCCTTCAGTGATCTGGACTGTTCCACACGGGGGTTATACAGGCAAGAAACTGCTGCTATGACTGTTTCCTTTTACTGTTCAGCAAGAGGTTGTTTTAAAGAGAAGTGTGAAGTTGACTTGTTATGACTTACAGCACTCAGAGGTCTGTTTACAGGGTATAATGAGTTTTTAATGCAGTGATGTTGACTTTGCTTCATACTGCTAATAAATGACTCTTGATATAAAACATTGGCCCAGGTCTTTTATTCATTTCCAGAGGAGTGAATGCAGCACACACTCTTGTACCCCTAGAACCAGGCACATCCCAGTACAATTCCAGAACACTGGAGAACCAATCCAGAAGATGCAGGGAACCTCCCACTGACATGAAGCAAGGTGGATCACCTGATGGGAAGGCAAAACCAGCACCACTTGATCCCTCAGGGGGAGTTTGTGTAAGACTCAGAGATTTGCCTCCTCCTTATCCTGTTCTCCACCAGCCCCCTCCCTCCTCTGTTTGGCTTTTAGACCTTGTGGAGTTAGAAGTATCACTATCAGATTTTTTTTCTTGATTATATAGAGTTGCAAAAGATGTGTGTTTGGTCCCTGGGTGGTACAGCATTTACTCCTTCAGCACCATCCAGACCACCTGGAGGCTTGCAATGCGTTACACAAAACTAGGATCCCTTTTCTTTCAGTCTAAAGAGTTTCAATATCATCTCTTTTAGCTCCCCAGGTGTTTGAAAACACCTCTCTCTCTTTCTCTCCCTCTCTTCTGCTTGTAATTTAATTTTTTTTTCCAAAACAAAGCAACTGGTAAACTCTGAAGAATCACATAAAAGGACAAAGTGGTGTAAAACTCCCCAAAACAATTGAATAGAAGGAAGTGCTCGTCACTGACTTTTTCCCCCCGTGAAGGCACATTTCCTTCCTAGCCTTCGCTTCACTTATCTGAGGTGGGTTTTTTTAAGAGAAGCATGGGGAGTTGCTAGAGGGGGAAAATGGATTCTTTATTTCACCTCCTGCTTTCTACCTGTCTTGCCTTGACGTTCTCAGGTAAGTGTCTCTCCCTCCGCCGTGTCGCGCTCTGTGCCGCTGAGCAGAGTCCTGCAGCAGGGCTGGAGGCTTGACAGAACCAACTCCTTTCTTTGCTGGGCTTCATGCAAGAGGAATGGGGGGTAGGGCCAACGGAGCCTCTTCTGTTTAGATTTCTTTTCAAAGGAAAATAAACTGTCTCCTTCTATGCTGGAGATGCTACTTCTTTTTCTTCAGAAGGTATCTTGCTAGACGATCCAGGAGCTGAGCTCTGGGGCAAGCGTTTTGAAGGGGAGCTTTCAATTTGTTTTGCTTAACTCTTACTATGTGAAACTTCCAGAGCCAGCAGCTTTCTGTGATGCTTAGCTAGGTCAGTGAGTACAGGGGAATGCCAAACTTCTACCAAGGGAGGTGCTGCATTTAGCATTTTGTAACTAGTGAGGCTGGAGATGTCTGAGTAACTGAGACTGAGAAAAAAAAAGAGAGAGAGAGAGAAAAACCTAAGCAAGAAGTGGCAGGGAGCCTGCATTTGAAACAACCAACTCCGTGTTTCTGTAAGCAGGACGGCTTTTGTGTTGGTAACTTTGGGGGTTTTCTGATTGCACTTCTCTTCATCTGAGGGTTTGATGTTGACCTCTAAGTGTGGTAGCACAAAGAGATAATCTACTGTGAGTTGGGATGGTCACCAAACTAACAGCTAGAGAGGCTGGAGTAAATCCAGCACAACAGAGGCACTTCCTATCAGTAAAGAGCCTCCATTCCTGTAGCAGCACAGGCACAGAGATTTGGCCATGTCCTCTTGCATGCTTGCTTCAGAGGCACAACAGGTTTCACTCAAACCATTCCCAGGCAGTAAATTGTGTTGTAAAAAGAGCTGTTGTAGCACTGAGAGGAAAACTGAGCACTCCTGTAGATCTTTGTGCTTTCAAGGAGTAAATTGAAAGCTCATAGTTCTTGGAATGCTTTGCAGTCCAGTTCCTTTTTTTTCCCTTCATTTTTACACCTAATGAGAGTCAAGCTGACTTTTGCCACAGTAGTTTGCTTTTTGTATCACAGGATCACAGAACATTAGAGTTTGGAAGGGACCTCCAGAGATCTTCCAGTCCAACCCCCCTGCCAGAGCAGCATCACCCAGCGAGTCCAGGGCTCTCAGTCTCTCTTCCCAGGGGAGATGCTCAAGTCCCCTAAGCATCCTTCTGCCTCTCCCTTGGACTCTCTCCAGCAGGTCTCTGTCTCTCTTGAACTGGGGAGCCCCAAACTAGACACAGGATTGCAGGTGTGGTCTCAGCAGGGCCGAGCAGAGGGGGAGAAGAACCTCCCCAGCCCTGCTGGTAACTCTTTACACTACCAGCGCTTGCATCATGTGAGTTGTACATTTGGAGTTGTTAAAAATAGTTTCAGCATATGGAAAGTTAATGAAAAGTTCAAGGCACAGAAAGCGGGAAGAGAAATTTATTTGCTGGTGGATTTTTAAATCATGGAGAATTTGCTTTGGTTTGGTTTTGTTCTTTGGTTTGGTTTGGTTTTGTTCTTTGGTTTGGTTTGGTTTTTTGGTTTGGTTTGGTTCTTTGGTTTGGTTTGGTTTGGTTTTGTTCTTTGATTTGGTTTGGTTTGGTTTCGTTCTTTGGTTTGGTTTGATTTGGTCTTGTTCTTTGGTTTGGTTTGGTTTGGTTTCTTTCTTTGGTTTGGTTTGATTTGGTCTTGTTCTTTGGTTTGGTTTGGTTTGGTCTTGTTCTTTGGTTTANTTTGGTTTGATTTGGTCTTGTTCTTTGGTTTAGTTTGGTTTGGTTCTTTGGTTTGGTTTGGTTTGGTTTGGTTTTGTTCTTTGATTTGGTTTGGTTTGCTTTTGTTCTTTGGTTTGGTTTTGTTCTTTGGTTTGGTTTGGTTTGGTTCAATAACCATTGCATTTTTTCTGGGATTTTCCTCTTCCAGAAGGGTTTCTGATTATCCATGTCCAGAAACAGCAGTGTCTTTCAGAAAAGAGAGGAGTCATCGTGGAAAAGTGCAACTTGACCAACCTCAACCAGCAGTGGCAGTGGACAGCAGAGGACAGACTCCTGCACCTCAGGTCTGCCCAGTGCCTGAGCATCTCCACGCGCTCCGCCCTGTCCTCCCGCAGCATCCTCGTCGACTGTCCCCAGGCGGTCAGGTGGACCTGCCAGGAGCAGGATGGGCTCCTGAAGGTGGCCAACAGTTCTCTCTTTCTCACAAAGCAAGGCCAGAAGGTGATGGCCAAGCAGAGTAAGAAATACCTTCACACATGGATGCAGCTGGAAGCCAGCGAGACAGGGAAGCCTGTGTATGTAGACCTGTGCTCAAAGCAAGGTGAGCTGCTCCCTCTGGGAAGTGTCCTGGTAACACAAATGCCTCTTCTATGCTACCTCAGGTGTTTAACACTGTGGAGTTTTATGCAAAGAGAAAAATGGTTTGCCTAGTTGAGAAACAGAAGTATATCTGCCACGAGTGCTCTCTTTCTCACAACTAGAAGCTTTTAACAAGCCAGTTTGTATTTTCAAGATGTCTCTCCTTTTCTCTACTCCAAATCTTTGCATCACTTGTGCCAGCTCAGATCACTCTTCTTGTATCAGCTCAGATCATTCTTCTTGTGTCAGCTCAGATCACTCTTCTTGTGTCAGCTCAGATCACTCTTCTTGTGTCAGCTCAGATCACTCTTCTTGTGTCAGCTCAGATCACTCTTCTTTTTTTGTCATTTCCTTTTCCATTTTTAAACAGAATTGTAGGAACTAATCCCCAGTGCTTTTTAGAAATGTGAATGTACAGAAGTCCTTCTCCTCCCCATTCAATTTGTCAGGCAAATCCTCCATCAGGGTGGTGAGACGCTGGCACAGGTTGCCCAGGGAGGTGGTGGAAGCCTCATCCCTGGAGGTTTTTAAGGTCAGGCTGGATGTGGCTCTGGGCAACCTGATGTAGTGTGAGGTGTCCCTGGCCATGGCAGGGGGGTTGGAACTGGATGATCCTTGAGATTGCTTCCAACCCTGCCAGTTCTGTGATCCTGTGAAATCCAGATTCTATCTGTCAAGAGCAAGCAGATGTCTGAAAATCAAACACTTGTGCAATTCTTTCTCTGATTAATCCAAATGCATGACTAGAACAGACATGGCTTACAAATTCATCTTGACACAGTGTCACCTTGCCCTTAGATGCAGCATATGTGAGCACACCCATGATCCTGAAAATAAGGAATCAAAAACCTCAGCTGCTCTTGTAGCAGCATGTGGAGATGCATGGGGTCTGTGCATGTCCTTACAGAAGTGCTGGTACACCTGTGTGGGTGATGAAGGACTGCAGCACTGCCTCATGAGGAAAGGCTGAGGGCCCATAATCTGGAGAGGAGAAGGCTGAGAGGGGATCTATTAACTTGTATTAACTAATAGAGAAGGACTGCTTGGGGACATTAAGGTTGGGAGCAGGCTGCCCAGAGAGGTTGTGGAGTCTCCTCTGGAGACTTTCCAACCCCACCTGGATGCATTCCTGTGTGCACTCTCCTGGGTGCTGCTGCTCTGGCAGGGGGTTGGCCTGGATGATCTCTGGAGGTCCCTTCCAAGCCCTGATGTACTGTGAACAGCCTTGGTGAGGGTGACCATGACATGGTGGAGTTCAGCATGACACAGGGTAGGAGCAGGGCAGTAAGTAGCATTACAGCCCTGGGCTTCCAGAGGGCTAACTTTGTACTCCTCAGAGATATACTCACAGGCACCCCATGGGCTGAGACTCTGGAAGGTAAAAGAGCCCAAGACAGTTGCTCAGTGTTTAAATGCCACTTCCTCCAAGCCCAAGCTAGGTGTGTTCCCTGGGACCTTCAGGTTCCTGACAGCTGCTGGAACTGAGAAGGATAAACACAAGAGTAAAGACATTTTTTAGACTGGACATTAGGAACCATTTTTTGAGGGCAAGAGTGGTGAGGGACTGGAATGTGCTGGGCAGGGAGGTGGTGGAGTGCCCAAGCCTGGCTGTGTTTGAAGGTGGTTTGGCTGTGGTGCTTGGGGCTGTGGTTTAGGGGTGAGCCTTGTAGAGCAGGGTTCTGGGTTGGCCTTGGTGCTCCTGAGGGGCTCTTCCAATCTGAATGTTTCTGTGAGAATCTAATGCCCACAGTACTGGTCCTGACATCCAGATGCATGTCCAAATGTTCAGTGTTGAATGTGTAAGGCTAACCTTCCAAGAACATCTGCCTGCCTTCAGGGACAGCAGTTCCTCAGCCTGAAACAACAACTGCAATCTAGATTTAGCTAAGATAGAAACAACTGAGCAAAGTCTTTAGAGCTTAAATGGTTTTAAGTTTTTCTCCTCCTGACTAACCCCAGACTTTGATATCATTTACCCTTTGTTTTCATAGTACCCAGAAGAAACCACTTATACTTTGGCAAAAGAGTGACAAACTGAATTGCATCCCAAACATCTTACCAGCCTAGAGAGGGTACAGGCTCCAAATCCAACACTGCAACTCCCTTTAATTCTGAGCCTAATTCAAATGCCAAGCAGGAGTCTTCAGAGCCTGGAAGAAAGACTGAGCTTGAGTTTTGATTTCAGACCATGAATTTGGATTTGCATTGGGGTTTTTTGCCACATTCTTGACCTAAAGGACTCTTTGTGGCAATCAGCAACAGTTTCAATGTGTATCCCATCTCTGTTCAATCAGACATCACTTTAAACTCTCTCAGTCTGTCCTCACAGCAGAGCAGCTCCAGCCCTCTGCTCATCCTCGTGGCCCTTCTCTGGACACCTTCCAGCACCTCCAGATCCTTCTTGTAATAGAGAGTTGGGGTTGTTCAGTCTGGAGAAGAGAAGGCTCTGAGGAGACCTTCTTGTGGCCTTCCAGTATCTGAAGGGGGCTACAAGAAAGCTGGGGAGGGACATTTTAGGGTGTCAGGGAGTGATAGGACTGGGGGGAATGGATCCAAGCTAGAGGAGGGGAGATTCAGATTGGATGTTAGGAAGAAATTCTTCCCCATGAGGGTGGTGAGACACTGGCACAGGTTGCCCAGGGAGGTGGTGGAAGCCTCATCCCTGGAGGTTTTTGCAGCCAGGCTGGATGTGGCTCTGGGCATCCTGATGCAGTGTGAGGTGTCCCTGCCCATGGCAGGATCTGGAGGATCCTTGAGGTCCCTTCCAACCCCTACGATTCTATGAAATTCAGGGTAGATCCAAGCTTGTCAAGAGCAAATGGATTGGGCAGAGACCAAGTTCTTGTTCCTGGTCCCTCTTCAGGCTGGTGGAATATTTCTGAGGTCCAAGTGTTTGACTTCCAGAAGGGCCAAGCCTCCCTTCAGCTCCTGCACCAGGAGTCTGTTATCCCCTGGCTGCTGAGCCCCACAGTGTTGCTGGCAGCACCAGCTTCCCTTTTGTGGAGCAGCAACTTTCCTCAAGCACAATTGCCCTGGAACACAGCTGCCTTCCTGTTGGAGCTGCTGCTCTTTGTCCCTAAAGAGAGCCAAGGGGGTTTGTTTTTTAATGTGCTTTTAGGTTGGGTGTGTAAATCTATATTTAGGAACCCAACTGTGTTGCCTTTTTCCCCCTAAGTGCCTGCTGACCACTTGATGATGTACTTGTTTTTAGCTGTCTTTCTACCAGTAGGTTCTAGTCCCTGCTGAACCTGGAGAGAGCTGAGAGGCACAGAGCAAGCAGGCCTAATTCTCCCCAAGTCCTTGGGGTCAGCATTTCTGGCTGCTTACCACACCAGCAGAGACCCATGGCTAAAAGGAGATCCCCAGAAACCAAGGCTGATGTGCTGTTTAGACTGAGTCTGGATTTGTGTCAGCTAAAGGGTTTGTCACAGCAGCTGATCAGAGTTTGAGCACAGGGTGGCCCCTGCCAGACTCTTCCCTGGCCTTTTGGTAGGGGCCATGGAGGTCTGGGAGGTAGGACCACAGCAGGATCTGCACCATAGGCACTCTGCAGAGAGTTGTTCTGGGCTGCATTCAGAGAAGTGTGTCCAGCAGAGCCAGGGAGGTTCTGCTCCCCTTCTACTCTGCCCTAGTCAGTCCCCACCTGGAATACTGCATCCAGTTCTGGGCTCCCCAGGTCAAGAGGGACAGGGATCTGCTGGAGAGAGTCCAAGGGAGGGCTCCAAGGATGCTGAAGGGACTGGAGCACTGCCTGGGGAGGAGAGGCTGAGAGCCCTNGTTGGACTGGAAGATCTCCAGAGGTCCCTTCCAACCCCTAACATCCTGGGATCCTGTGTAGTTATGTTCCATACCTGTAGCAAAAGGGAAGGTAGAATGGTTTGAATATTGCTCAATAATAGTTTCCTTTATGTCCTTTCTGTTGATGATCTTCTGCACTATTAAGCAGTTCTTTGTGGTTATTAAGAACAACCTACAGAGTTAAGCTTTTATTGGGGAACACACAACTTACCCAGCAGCAGCATGAGGATGATTGTGAAGGCTTGGACCAGACCTGAGGGTTCAATGAAGCTATTTGTATGGTGGTAGGAGGGGGCAGAATCAGATCTGTGGCATTGTTTTCAGTGCCTTGATTTGGAAAAACCTTTGATCAAGATTTTTGGTAATTCAGTGGAGAGTTGGGAGATTTCCATTCACAGAGAAGTGCAGTCAGATGCAAAAGGAGAAGAAACTTCCTCTGGGTATCAATCCATTGAGTAAACCAATTCTTTTCAAGAGAATCCAAAGCTGGATGTCAGGTGAACACACTGTGCTGTGGAGTATGGAAGTATCTCACAGGATCACAGAACATTAGAGGTTGGAAGGAACCTCCAGAGATCCTCCAGTCCATCCCCCTGCCAGAGCAGCAGTACCCAGGGGAATCCACACAAGAATGCAGCCAGGTGGGGTTGGAAAGTCTGCAGAGAAGGAGACTCCACAACCTCTCTGGGCAGCCTGCTCCAGGGCTCCTCTACCTTCCATCTCACCCCCTGAAGGGTCAGCAGTGGGATGTGAACTCAGTAAGCTCCAGTTCTGATATGCAGTAGGCAAATGGACCATGGGGAAGAGAGAAGCCCAAGTAGAAGAGAAGATACAGGGCCAGAGAGTGGCCTAGCAAAATGGGTTGTGCTGGATGACCTGTAAAGGTTGCTTCCAACCCAAAACAGTCTATGACTCTGTGATGATGATGACTCCCACGAGGGTTTGCAATCTCACCTCTGTTTCTGGATGCAAATGAGAGTGCTGCAAAATCCTTTGTAGAAAGGTGTTATCAACAGGAACATTTACAGACACAAATCTGCCACACACACCCTGGTGGCTCCATGGGAGCTCCCCCACTGATCCTCTGGCTAAGAGCTAATCACACACTGCTAAGACATCCTAATTGCACCCCAAGTAATTACATTGGGAAACTTCTGCTGCAATTTAACTCACTCGTTCTTTTTTTTTTTTTTTCCTTTTTTTTTTTTCTTCTAGAGAGTTTGTGAGCTAAAATTGTTATAAATGGCAGCCAGCCCAGTGGCTCAGCAGCAAAACAAGGTTTGGAGACCCCAGTTCAAGGGCAGCCCAAGTGTCTTGGGCACTGAGCCAAGGCACACGAGCTGTGCTGCAGCAGGGGCAGGGCAGCTTAGTGTGAGGAGAAGGGGCCGGGGAGCAATCACAACCTCTCAGCTGTAATGCGATGCTACCAGAGGGAGAGGCCACCACGGCTTGAACCCTGCCCTCAGAGCCACAAAGAGAGGATATTAAATGCATACCAGTGGGGAGGAAGAGCCATGAAAACGGGGAGGAAAAATGTGTAGTAAAATCTTTCCTGCGCTCTGATTGCAGCTTTGGCTTTCCCCGCAGCAGACGTGACTGGAAAGGCAGCTCCCCCCCACTGCCTTTGGGGCACTTCAGCCACCTGATATGACAGAGCCCTGCAGCAGCCTGCCCAGGGGAAACGTGCAGTCTCCCTCTCTGGAGATATCCCACACCTGCCTGGATGTGTTCCTGTGTGGTCTGCTCTGGGTGCTGCTGCTCTGGCAGGGGGCTCGGACTGGATGAGCTCTGGAGGTCCCTTCCAGCCCCTGACACTCTGTGGTTCTGTGATTGTTAGCTGAACCTTGGGAAGAGAACAGGCAGGGGTTAGCATGCTGTCTGCATGGCAGTGATTTGAAAATCCAAGAGGGATGTCCCATGGGGGGGCAAGGGATTTACCTTGAACAAATATCTTGAACAACAACAACAACAACAACAAAAAACCCTAAAAAATGACTTTGAACAAATTATTTTGAAAAATTATCCTGAACTTAGATTATAGAATCATAGAATCAACCAGGTTGGAAGAGACCTCCAAGATCCTCGAGTCCAACCTATCACCCAGCCCTATCCAATCAACCAGACCATGGCCACCAAGTGCCTCATCCAGGCTTCTCTTGATGAAAGAGGGCAGAGGAGAATCTGGCCCAGGCACTTAAACAGGGGAAGGTTGACCTGAGCTGACACCATGTGATGTTTGACCACAGAAGCACAGAAAACACCCAGTTGGAAGAGACCTCAAGAGCTCATCCAGTCCAACCTTCAACCCAGTTTAGGGTCAATCCTAAACCATGTCCCTAAGCCCCAGCTCCACAGGCTGCTTAAACATCTCCAGGAATGGTGACTCCAGCACTGCCCTGGGCAAATCATTCCAATGTTTGAGAGCCCTCTCTGGGAAGAAATATTTCCTAGCATCCAGCCTGCTGCAACTTGAGACCATTTCCTCTGGTCCTGTCTCTTGACACCAAGGAGCAGAGGCTGCCCCCTCCTTGCTCCAACCTCCCTTCAGGGAGCTGTAGACAGCAAGGAGGTCTCCTCTGAGCCTCCTCTTCTCCAGCCTGAACACCCCCAGCTCCCTCAGATGCTCCTTGCAGGCTATGTGCTTCAGGCCCTTCTCCAGCCTCATTGCCCTTCTCTGGACACACTCCAGCCCCTCAATGTCCCTCTTATAGTGAGGGGCCCAGAACTGAAGACACCCAAGCAAGTAAAAAAGTTACAAGTGCAAATGCTAGGAGTGAAAACACTTGAGAAAGTACAATCTTTCTCTTCACCTCATCATCTTTGATGGATTTTTCCCCCCTGCTTTTGCACAGCCTTTGATATAGATGCAAAATATGTTTGCACTGAAAACTTAAAAAACCTGCAGAACTGACAGGTGCACTGAACATTCTTAGAAGTTATCTTGATCACAGGATCACAGCATGGTAGGGGTTAGAAGGGGCCTCTGGAGATCTTCCAGTCCAAGCCCCCTGCCAGAGCAGGAGCACAGAATCCAGCACAGGTCACACAGGAACACATCCAGACAGGGCTGGAAAGGCTCCAGAGAAGGAGACTCCACAACCTCTCTGGGCAGCCTGTAATTGCCACTTAAAGAAGAGTTTATCAAAATGTAGAGCTGATTGTAATTGCTTTTATTTATTTTAGATCTCCAAGATGCAGAGACTTCTGTATGGAGTACTAGAACCACATCCCCCTCTTTGCATACCATAACCTCCAGGCCTGAAAGTCTGCTGAAGAGCAGCACTGAGATGTTCATCAGGAATGTGACTGAGCACTTCAGCAAGAATCTCATTGAAGACCTCTACTTTGACTTGAAATCTGCAGTGACAGAGAAAGCCTGGATTCCAGCAACTACCCTGCAATACTCCAGCACTACAGAAGAGGTAAGGCAGAAGGATTATTGATTGGTTTTTATTAAGCCTGCTCCACTCTGTGGAGCCTGGTAGCTATTACAGGTGAGGAAAAAAAAACCCAAACAGCTCCAAGACTAAGCTTTGTTCTTTATTTTGATGGGATGCTTTGCTCATGCTGATAGTGCCCTTTGCTAGAAGCACAGCTGCAGGAAAAAAATCTGCACAGCCCCTGGTGTTCACAATGCATTGGGAGAATCTCTCAGCTTGAGAGCCACACTTAGGTGATGTGAGGTGCAATGGATGTGGCAGGAGCCAGAGGAGCCTGGGGGCTCTGCTCTCAGTGGCTCAGGCTGTGCACTGCATGGAGGCCTATCTCTGATTACACTCTAAGAATCACAGCATGTTTTATGGCCTTACAACCATGTAACTGTCAGGGTTGGAAGGGACCTCAAGGATATTCCAAATTCCAACACCCCTGCCATGGGTAGGGACATCTCACACTAGATCAGGTTGCCCAGAGCCACATCCAGCCTGGTCTTAAAAACCTCCAGGGAGGTTTTATCCTTATTTAGGATAAGTTACACAAATAATTTATGAAGCAAGTGAAATTTGAGTGCTTTAACTTGCTTTAAAAGGCCTTGACCCTGGCCAGCTTATCTACTGACCAGTAGGCAGAATAGAGACACACAGCCACTTCTTGATGTCCTCTCTGTCCCACCACAAACATTCCTGGCAGAGGAGGGGAAAGGGAATGCCAGCCCCATCCACTGAAGGACCTGAGAGTGGTCATTCAGGACCTACACATCAGTTTCCAGCCTTGTCTTTTCTGCAAAACTGTATGTGGGTGGATTCAGATTGGATGTTAGGAAGAAATTCTTCCCCATGAGGGTGGTGAGACACTGGCACAGGTTGCCCAGGGAGGTGGTGGAAGCCTCATCCCTGGAGGCTTTTAAGGCCAGGCTGGATGTGGTTGTGAGCAACCTGATGTAGTGTGAGGTGTCCCTGCCCATGGCAGGGGGGTTGGAACTGGATGATCCTTGGGGTCCCTTCCACCCCTGACAATTCTATGATTCTATGATTGACTGCACCCCTATTCCATAGGTGATGGAGGCAGTTTAGTTAAAATATATTTATTCTGGCTTGGTGTAGGCAAGTTGAGCTTATTTCCCTGTGCCCTCTGTCCATAAGCACACATCCTGCACAGAGCACTGGTCTCCAACAAATGGAGATGTTCTGAGTAAGCTGGTATTACCCAAAGTGCCTCCAGCACTCCTACTAAACAATCCCACCAGGCACTGGCTGAACCAAAGCTACCCACCCATTCCTCCTCTGATTCACACCGAGCAAGCTGCTCAGGCCAAAGCCTCTCAAACCAGACCCCTGGTGAGCAGCATGAATCTGTGCCTTAGAGCCTCCAGTCATGTCTGGACATTTCAATCTAGATACAACAATCTAGACACACAGACTTCAAATCTGTGGCCAGTGTCTCTGTTTCCCTCTCCCTAAAAGTAGAGTTAAAAATACTGTTGTCAAATGACCAGGATTAACCTGTATTTAACATAAGGATCACACAGGATGGTAGGGGTTGGAAGGGACCTCTGGAGACCTTCCAGTGCAACCCCCCTGCCAGAGCAGGACCAGAGAATCCAGCACAGGTCACACAGGAACACATCCAGGGCTGGAAAGGCTCCAGAGAAGGAGACTCCACAACCTCTCTGGGCAGCCTGTTCCAGTGCTCTGTCACTCTCACAGTGGAGAAGTTCCTCCTCATGTTGAGGTGGAACCTCCTGTGCTGGAGTTTCCAACCATTGCTCATTGTCCTATCCCAGGGTGCAACTGAGCAGAGTCTGTCCCCTCCCTCTCGACACCCAGCCCTCAGCTATTGATAGACATTGATCAGATCCCCTCTCAGTCTTCTCCTCTCCAGACTAAACAGCCCCAGGGCTCTCAGCCTCTCCTCATAGGGTAGTGCTCCAGTCCCTTCAGCATCCTTGCAGCCCTCCTAATGATGCTTTGAAAATTCACAGACAGAGCAAGCACTGATTATTCACAGTGTCACAGTATATTAGAGGTTGGAAAGGACCTCCAGAGATCATCCAGTCCAACCCCCCTGCCAAAAGCAGAATCACCCAGGGTAGTCTGCACAGGAATGCATCCAGGTGGGCTTTGAAAGTCTCCAGAGAAGGAGACTCCACAACCTCACTGGGCAGCCTGCTCCAGTTCTCCATCACCCTCGCTGTAAAGAAGTTTCTCCTCATGTTGAGATATTCTTGCCAGGCAGACAATACCTTCTATAGTATTTGCCCAGGCTTGGTGCTCTTGTTTGTAGAGGTAAAGCCTTGAAGTGACTTGGCTGTGAGAATACCCATTCTGGGGACACACACACAGAGACACACACACAGAGACACACAGACACACACACACACACACACACACTGGTGGCACTCAATCAAACCAAAGTTTGGTTTAGAACAGCCTTGGATTTCAAGTAAAAACTCAGCTTGCACTTTCAAACCATGACAAAAGCTATGCAGAGCCCATTTCCTCTTGATTAGAGAGACAAGAGAGAGGGGTTGGTGTTTAAAGGGAAAAAAAAAAGTCAGGAAACCTTGGGAAAGTGTCTGAAAGGGACTTTGGAGCCTGCTATTAGAGACACATCCGGCCACTCCCAAAACTCACTTCCAGTTCTTTCTTTTCTTTTGTAATTAGTTTCTTGGCTTGCCAGGCAGATTGGGAAAGTGTTAAAGGCTGGGGGAGTGCTGATTTGCTAAAAGCCCATTTATTCAGTACCAGCCTGGAAAGAATTATTGGTATTATGTTGGCTAATTCTACATAAATACAAGGCCACCAGTGAATGGTGGACCTCCTCCTGTTTCATTCTGACATCTGTGTCAGACCTTAGCCCTACTACCAGCTTTGTGCTGAATCAGGCACAGAAGGAAGTCTCCAAAGTCTCAGCAAACCAGTGCTTGCCTGCTTGCACAAAAGGGTAGTTTGATGATTTACAGTAGCAGGAATAAGAGTCAGGAAAGTAGGAACCTCTAAATTGTGGCCATTGCTGAGGAACAGCAACATCCCTTTTCAGAGCATAGCATCACAGCATGGCTCAGCTTGGAAGGGACCTCACAGGTCATCTACTCCAACCCTCCTGCCACAGGCAGGGACACCTCTCAACTAGACTCAGCTGCTCAAGGCCTCATCCAGCCTGGCCTTGAACACCCCCAGGGAGGAGGCAGCCACAGCCTCCCCTGGGCAGCCTGCGCCAGAGTCTCACCACCCTGGTACTGAAGAACTTCTTAAGCTCCAGCCTAACCCTGCTCTCCCTCAGCTTCAAACCATTCCCCCTTGTCCTATCTCTAGACACCCTGATGAAAAGCCACTTAGAAACATTCAGGTTGGAAAAGACCCTCAGGATCACCAACTCCAACACACTGTCTTAGGTGGAAGAGACCTTTCAAAGTGTCTTTACATTTTACTTGTGGTAGGCTCAATTTTATAAGGTTGTTTCAGCTGTTTTTTTCTTCCCCTTTCACATATTATATCTACTTAACTACCTACATATCTGAATGATTTCATCCCTGCCAATTCAGATGTTGTCAAAAAAAACACCCTTACAATGTGAGTGTCACTTTCCAAACCCAGGCAGGTTACTCCAAATATGTCATTTCCAAAGAGGAGTTTGAAGGAATCCAGACATCCTGATCAACCCTCAGATTTGCTCTTTTCCAGTGCTGGAAAAAATATTGATGTTGGTTTTGTTATTTGCCTATCCCTGTACTGCCTCTTTGGGCCACAGTCCCTCCTTTTTTTGTTTTTTTCCCCCTGAAGGACAAAAATTCTCTCTCCCAGAGCAGATTTTGTTCTGCAGTGGGCTGGAGAATGGCCTAATAATGAAGACATATTTATATCACCACTTCAGGTGATGTTCACCAAGTTATTCAGCATCCCAGGCTTTTTACAGAATGAAGTCCAACACTGTTATGCCACATCCCTAGGAGCTCTGCTAGGACACATGAAGTGTTCCCTGGCTGCCGATGCCACCCATGAATGCTCAGATGTTCACTTGCTGTAGAGAAGAACGAGATCTAAGGTTTTTCAGGTATTAGTATCTTATTTGACAGGCTGATGGCCAGAAAAATCCTAGAGCAGTGGCTCCCCTAATAGGCAGATTAGCATTTGTACAACCTAGCACCATTTTCTCCCTGAAATGAGCCAAAGTGGAGAGGCTGAGAGCCCTGGGGCTGTTTAGTCTGGAGAGGAGAAGACTGAGAGGGGATCTGATCAATAAATATCTGAGGGCTGGGTGTCAAAAGGGAAAGGCTCTGCTCAGGAGCAGCCTCTGCTCAGTTGTACCCTGGGATAGGACATGGGGCAATGGATGGAAACTCCAGCACAGGAGGTTCCACCTCAGCATGAGGAGGAACTTCTTCACTATGAGGGTCCCAGAGCCCTGGAACAGGCTGCCCAGAGAGGTTGTGGAGTCTCCTTCTGTGGAGCCTTTGCAGCCCTGTCTGGATGTGTTCCTGTGTGCCCTGTGCTGGATTCTCTGGTCCTGCTCTGTCAGGGGGGTTGGACTGGAAGGTCTCCAGAGGCCCCTTCTGACCCCTAACATCCTGTGAGCCTGTGAAATGGTGTTGAATTTGCTTGAGGTGCTGCTTTAGACATTTAGAATGGCATGTGCATCATACAGCACAGAAGATGCAAAGTCTCGTTTCTGCTGAAGAAAGTAAGTGTCAAATTTGTCACCCTAAATTTATGCACTCTCAGATGTATCCCATGGCTGCTAGATTATTGTCTATTTGAACATCTAAAGGCCCCAAAACACTTTTGGCTAAGTTTCTTCTCTCACACAACCACCCCCATACACAAACGTTGTGTTTTAAGAGGCTGAAATCTACACAAGAAGGAAACGGGCAATGCATGACAAAGAGAGAAACTGTGCCATGGCTGAGGCTGATTTGGAGTTGCATACAGCTCATTCTGGTGCAGCCTGAACAGAGGAAGACTTCCTTGGTTTCTGTGGTGTGTGCAATTTTACCTTGGGAGTTACTCAGGGGATGGAAGATGTCCTTTGTTTCAAGGACACAAGTTGATGTGAAACAAAGCAAAAAGCTGAGCTAACTTGGCTGCTGCCTGATGGGTTACTCCTCCACCTGCTTGTGGGGCTGCAGGCAGCGGCCTGGCAATGGGCTCCTTGCAACAGTGTCTCCAGAGACAGTGCCACAGGGCCGGGAGAGAAGGGAGGCCTTGGTTGTTTGCAGCTAACCCCTAAAAACATCAGCCTTTGGGTCACAGGAGCTGGAATGGCGGTTTAGGAATGGCTGAGGCCAAGAGAAGCGTGGGTCAGGAGAATGGAGTGGCTGGTAGGGATGGCAGGCAGGAGGAGATGCAGGTGTGCAGGGTGAGGTGGGCAGGAAGGGAGGCAGCCATGAGGGGTGGCTGAGAAGGGGGCACGAGAGGCAAGATGGCCATGAGGTAAGATGGGCATGGGGCAAGGCAGCCATGAAGTGCGGCAGGCATGGAGCAAGGCATGCAGAAGGGAAGGCAGGCATGAGCTGCAGCAGCTGAGAGGAGAGGCAAGCTGGCGTCAAGTGAAACGTAGCCGGCATGGGACAGGAGTGCTGCCGCCCCCCGCCAACAACG
>VXBD01008087.1:379488-398397 GCA_013399975.1 Indicator maculatus | reverse complement strand
CCACCAGCACTCCAAGGTCTTTCTCCATGGAGCTGCTTTCCAGCAGGGTAACTGCCTATGCCTGTCAGCAACCCCTGTTGTAGTGTCCTTGCTATGCATTTCACTGCAAAGTGAGGGAGGATTATTCCTCTGTGTGTTCCCACTGGGGACATCATTTTAAACCAGTTTACTGCAAGCTCTCTTTCACCTGTTCCTTTTATAACTCAATGCCAGTGGTTTTGGTTTGCACTCTGATGAGCCTGAATGTCCATAGGCACATGTTCCTGGAAAGTCTCCAGGGAATATGGAAGTATGAGCAGTATTTTCAGCCACATTTTAACAAAACTGCCACTGCTTTAACTGGTAGTGGAACGGAGCCACCGTGGGCCGTCTGCAAACACCGTGGCTGACCTTGGCACTCAGTAGGGTTCTCTTCCTGAGCAAGTTGTGAGAAAGAGGGGCTACAAGCTCCTTAGGAGGTGCCCACCTTTCCCCACTGCCTCCAGAAAGAGCCTAGGTGAATGCAGGCACCTGAAGTTTGGATGGCTGAAGTGAAGTGAGAGGAATCTACCTCATGTGCAAGATGAGGTTTTGAAGATCTGTATGACCTCGATGCAGATGTGTATCACCTTGATACAAGAAAGCTGGGGAGGGACTTTTTAGGCTATCAGGTAGTGACAGGACTGGGGGGAATGGAATAAAGCTGGAAGTGGGGAGATTCAGGCTGGACGTGAGGAAGAAGTTCTTCCCCATGAGAGTGGTGAGAGCCTGGAATGGGTTGTGCAGGGAGGTGGTTGAGGCTCCATCCCTGGAGGTGTTTAAGGCCAGGCTGGATGAGGCTCTGGCCAGCCTGCTGTAGTGTGAGGTGTCCCTGCCCATGGCAGGGGGGTTGGAACTGGCTGATCCTTGTGGTCCCTTCCAACCCTGACTGATTCTGTGATTCTATGATTCTAATAAATGCACACAGGCAGAGCTGCTTTTACTTTAACTTTCTGCTCCTATCCAGTCCTGCTGAAATTTGCATGTTCTCATTCCTGCTACAAGTTCAATTTTCATGGAGTTCCTTTTACAAGGTGTTGGAGTAGCTAAGCCCATAAAACCCAAACTATTTTGTTACATTTTGGATAAGATCTCTTTGTAAAGTCTGAGGTTAAAGCAATAAATAATGTGTACTGTAGTTGCAGGTGTATTGTGGAGGCTTGGAGAGCACTAAAGCCCTCACTCAATTTGGCCTTTTGAGTATTTAAGTTGATGTTAAAATCATACTTGTGACAATGAGTGGAGTCTATATTGTTTGCAAGTTTGATTATCCAGAAGGCTAAGTGTGCAGCTCTCCAAGGCTGCATAAGCTCTCAAGTAACACCAGCCTCTGTGAATCCTTGAGAGAAACCTTCTGTTTCACTCATGGATGCATAGATCTGAAATTAATCATATATGCAATACTAATAGAATAACCTGCACTACTCCACTGATGTGGAGCCTCCTGTGAGGACAGACTGAGAGAGTTGGGCTTGTTAGTCTGGAGAAGAGAAGGCTTCCAGGAGACCTTCTTGTGGCCTTCCAGTATCTGAAGGGGACTACAAGAAAGCTGGGGAGGGACTTTTTAGGGTGGGTAGTAATTGGACTGTGGGGAATGGATGCAAGCTAGAGGAGGGGAGATTTAGACCAGAATTTGAGAAGCAATTCTTCTCCATGAGGGTGAGACACTGGCACAGGTTGCCCAGGGAGGTGGTGGAAGCCTCATCCCTGGAGATTTTTGCAGCTAGGCTGGATGTGGCTGTGAGCAACCTGCTGTAGTGTGAGATGTCCCTGCCCATGGCAAAGGGGTTGGAACTGGCTGATCCTTGAGGTCCCTTCCAACCCTGACAATTCTGTTTGATTCTGTGAATAAAACTTGCTCTATGGGCTATCAGCTTAAAATGAGAAGTGTTGGATCCCCTAGAGCACAACTAAAATAAGTCCTCCAAACGGCTGGAAAATACAAATGCCCTCTATAAGCCAGGTATACACAGGCATGGAAACACACAAAGAGTGTGGGCAGTTTGTGCTATTTTGGTAGCATAGGAAATGAAGAAGAAAAGCTGATAACACCATTTATCAGCTCTGAGCTACAGATAAATTTTCTACTGCAAACCTGAGATTACAGACAGGCACAAGTCCATGTATTTATTTTGACAGTAGTACTTACCATTTGTTATGGCTTTTGAATATCTACACATAAAACAGCACATGGAGCCATAAAACTCAACTAGGCAGCATTGTAAAGCTGGGGCAGCACATGCACCTCTCAGTCTTTTTGTGTTACCTTCTTTAGTGATTGAAATTCAGACTTGAAACACTGCTTTGAGAGCCATGCAGAACAACTTGATGATTCCCCTGCTTTTCAAAAGTATCTTTCAAAATAGGCTTAGAAATGCCCTTTTCAACATCATTTTCTCCCAAAATGTGGCTGTGCTCTACTATGTTACTGTCTAATCCGAGCCACTTGTGCTGAAAGAACTAACAGATGAATACATTTTTGTCAGAAAAAAAAATTGCTGAGTATTTCGCACACAGAATCACACAGAACTGTCAGGGTTGGAAGGGACCTCAAGGATCATCCAGTTCCAATCCCCCTGCCATGGGCAGGGACACCTCACACTAGATCAGGCTGGCCAGAGCCTCATCCAGCCTGGCCTTAAACACCTCCAGGGATGGGACCTCAACCACCTCCCTGCACAACCCATTCCAGGCTCTCACCACTCTCATGGGGAAGAACTTCTTCCTCACATCCAGCCTGAATCTCCCCACTTCCAGACGGAGAAGAGGTTAAAAGTTAAGAGGTTAAAAGTTCCATTCTAAGCCACAGATTGGTGGAGTATTTTTTCCATTGTAATATGTAACTGTAAGTGACAGAAGCATAGCTTGGCCATGTGTTCACTCTTGTAAATTTCAGATTGCTTGGGACAAACTGATTTGTTAGCCATCTGTAGGAACAGCTACTGTGACATGGCTCTGACAAGAAAGCTGGGGAGGGACTTTTTAGGGTGTCAGGGAGTGATAGGACTGGGGGGAATGGAGCAAAAATGGAAGTGGGGAGATTCAGATTGGATGTTAGGAAGAAGTTCTTCCCCATGAGGGTGGTGAGGCACTCGAACAGGTTTCCCAGGGAGGTGGTGGAAGCCTCATCCCTGGAGGTTTTTAAGGGCCATGCTGGTTGTTCCCAGGGAGGTGGTGATGTAGTATGAGATGTCCCTGGCCATGGCAGGGGGGTTGGAACTGACTGGTCCTTGAGGTCCCTTCCACCCCTGACAATCTCTGATTCTATAACCTTTATAATCCTTTCATCCATGATCATGTAGTGGTTATGATCATCTTCTCAAAGGGCAGGTCCTTGAGGTCCTTGAGGTCCTTGAGGTCCCTTCCACCCCTGACAATCTCTGATTCTATAACCTTTATAATCCTTTCATCCATGATCATGTAGTGGTTATCATCATCTTCTCAAAGGGCATAGTTAGAAGAACAACATAAAAAATCCTGTTTGACAGGTTTCCTAGGTTGCATTATCATCCCAAGGAAATGGATATTTGTGCTTAGTAAGGACCATGAAATCAGCCTTCTTTGCTTAATCTCCAGAAGAGGCCTCCTGAAGCAGGTTACTAGTTCATGAAAATAGAAGACTAGAGGGAAAATTGCTAATTTGTTGGGAAGGTGGCTGTGACTGGCAGGAATTGCCTGGTACTGACTGCCAGTCTGGTGTCTCTCCATTCCTCTTTCTCTTTTGCATAAAGCCAAATCCATCTTACAGGCTGCATTAGTGAGTCCTGTCAGTGAGGCTGGACATAGCCATACCTACCCTTTCTGTAAGATATGTCTGCAGCAGCTGTGCAAACAAACCATATCCTCTTCCCAAAAAGTGAAAACGGAGGTGCTGTATAATCCAGACAGCGTGAAGCTCTCTGGAAGGTTCCTTTTGCAGAGCAGAAGAGATTGATTCATATAGTATCAAATGGTATAAAAATATCTCTGGGACATTTTTTTATTCCTGTGATAGATCAGTGTTGTATGGCTGCCAGCAGAGTCTTGTATAACAATGTCAATGGCTTTTTAAGTGTTTGTTTCCATCCCGGGCTCTTCCAGCCCAGGCACTTCCCAATCTCATTGTTCCTTTGTTCTAGCGGATGTCCCAAGCACTGAGTGTTTTGTTTTCTGGACCAGATAGATTAGATAAAGTCTGAATTTCTGAACTTCACCTTCTAGGCACGCAACTCTCTTCTTTGCTGATGCGCCTTAGAAGACGGATTGCACAGGACAGTAAAAGTGCTTCTAAAAATTGGAGGCTTTGCCCAGTAATCACCAGTCTCATAGTACATTAGAGGTTGGAAGGGACCTCCAGACATCCTCCAGTCCAACCCCCTGCCAGAGCAGCAGCACCCAGGGGAGTCCACACAGGAGTGCATCCAGGTGGGGTTGGAAAGTCTGCAGAGAAGGAGACTCCACAACCTCTCTGGGCAGCTTGTTCCAGGCCTCTGTCACCCTCATTGTAAAGAAGTTTCTCCTCATGTTGAAGTGAAACCTTCTCTGTTCAAGTTTGAATAATGCAGATCACAGTGCAGGTTACTTTTGACTCTCCTTCCAGGTTGGTCTGGCCTCCCAGGCAACCAGTGACAGAAGGAGAGGACACAGTCTCAAGCTGCACCAGGGGAGGTTTAGGCTGGATGTGAGGAAGAAATTCTTCACAAAAAGAGTTTGGCCATGGGAATGTGCTGCCCAGGCAGGTGGCAGAGTCACCATCCCTGGAAGTGTTTAAAAGCAGCCTGGATGAAGCACTCAGTGCCATGGGTTAGGTGATGAGATGGTGTTGGGTGATAGGTTGGACTGGATGATCTCAGAGGTCTTTTCCAACCTGGCTAATTGTGTGGTTCTCTGCCCAACGAGCAGCCTACCTCACCCTGACTCTCATGCCTACCAGTTACTATGGCTGTTCTCTTGACACCAGCCCAGTCCAGTCACAGGCGTTCATCTGACAGTGTGCCTGACCGTTCGTGGCGGTGGAGTTTATTTCTGACTCCCAGAGTCTGACCTTTCTGCTTAGAACAATTGCCTTCAAGGAACAAGATTCTGCCCCCACTGTTGACTTTTGCCAACATAATAGCCTGTAGGGGCTTAGTGTGTATTATAGGTGGAGTTGGTAGGCAAGCCTATTGTTGAGACTTCCTGACCCTTTTCATCAAAACCTCCTGTTGCAGTTGCTCTCACTGGGTGAAATTTTAACTGCTTTTGCCTGAAATTTCATGAGCTTGGTCCTTGACTTGAGTTTTTTTTTTTTTTAAATTTATATTCAGATTTCAGCAGAGTTACTTTGGCCTTTAGGAAAGAGGTCAAGAAAAGAAGTTAGTTATTTTTTATTAATTGATTTTATTATTTAATTTTAATCTCTGGCCTTTAGGAAAGAGGTCAAGAAAAGAAGCTAGTTGCTTTTTATTAATTGATTTTAGTAATTAATTTTTATCTCTGGCAATTAGGAAAGAGGTCAAGAAGTTAGGTTTTTTTATTAATTGATTTTATTTATTAATTTTAATCTCTGGCCTTTAGGAAAGAGGTCAAGAAAAGAAGCTGGTTGGTTTTTATTAATTTATTTGAGTAATTAATTTTTATCTCTGATCATTAGGAAAGAGGTCAAGAAAAGAAGCTAGTTGCTATTTATTATTTGATTTTAGTAATTAATCTTTATCTCTGGCCATGAGGAAAGAGGTCAAAAAAAGAAGTTAGTTATTTTTTTATTAATTGATTTTATTAATTGATTTTAATCTCTGCCCTTTAGGAAAGAGGTCAAGAAAAGAAGCTAGTTGTTTTTTATTAATTGATTTTAGTAACTAATTTTTATCTCTGGCTTTTAGGAAAGGGGTCAAGAAAAGAAGCTAGTTGCTTTTTATTAATTGATTTGCGTAATTAATTTTTATCTCTGGCCATTAGGAAAGAGGTCAAGAAAAGAAGTTAGGGTTTTTTTATTACTTGATTTTATTAATTAATTTTAATCTCTGGCCTTTAGGAAAGAGGTGGATAAAAGAAGCTAGTTGTTTTTTATTAATTGATTTTTATTAGTTAATTTTTATCTCTGGCCATTATGAAAGAGGTCAAGAAAATAAGCTAGCTGCTTTTTATTAATTGATTTTATTAACTAATTTTAATCTCTGGCCTTTAGGAAAGAGGTGGAGAAAAGAAGCTAGTTGCTTTTTATTCACTGATGTTAGTAATTTAATTTTAACCTCTTTTCCTGAAGACCACTGGGGTCTCAGTGGTCCAAAGAAAGAATCTGAATTTAAGCAGAAACCTGGGTTCAAAGGGTCATAGTACTTTTCACAGAATCACAGAATGGTTGAGGTTGGAAGGGACCTCTGGAGATGATCTGGTCCAAGCCCCCAGCCCAGGCAGGGCTACCTAGAGCCAGTTGCTCAGGACCCTGTCCAGACAAAATTTGAATATCTCCAGGGAGTGAGATATTCCTTTGAAGTTCCCAATATATTTGATTGACAGAGCATACAACTGAAACCTGGCATCAGTATGTTCTCAGCAGAGCTTTGTAAGAGGCAATTAAACCCTCTGCACCATCCAGACTTTGAAGGAAAACTGGCTTAAAGGTTACTAGCCCCGTGGTACTCCTACCACCGTGTTCACAGAGCTGGGGCAGGTTCAGCTTTGCCCTCTCAGCCTTCCTGCTGCAGATTTTAATGATGTGATCTCACACTCTTTCACCTGCCTCGTTCAGGGAACCCAGGCAGCAATAACTGTGTGTGGAAAATGGTCTTATTCTTCTGCATGGGAGGCACTGTTGCACCAGTCACTTCCCTATCTGATACTAGGCAACTGTAGCACAGAGCACGCTTAGGTGGAAGCCAAATCTTCTTGTTAAATTATTGGGAAACCTTTATTCCTTAACTCCCCAACTTCTGAATGCTTGGATTTGCTCCTTGGGTTGCTTTATGATACCTTTATAATATGCAATTGCTTAACCTTATTGGGAGGCATAAATGTCAATACCTTGGCACATCAACATGTAATGCAGCTCTTGTGAGTGATGAAGAACAGCTGCAGACTACAAGCAAGTGGAGCCTTTTGCTTTGGACAATGCCATCCTGTTAAGAGTGTTTCATGTTTTACAGGTGGTTTTACTTGAGAGCTCCTTCAGAAACCATAGAAGGAATTCTGAGAGGTTTCCAGAGAAATAGGCCCAATTAAATATAGTTCCTAAAAGCTTACCCAATATACTCTTTGTTTTTTTTAAAAAGAATCTATATGAGCAGTATAAAAACCAGGCTGGATAGATGGGCAGAGTTGAATCGAATGAGATTTAACAAGTCTGAGTGCCAGGTTCTACACCTTGGCCAAAACCNAGAAAGATGTTGAGATGCTGGAAGGTGTCCAGAGAAAGGCAACAAAGCTGAGGAGGGGTCTGTAGCACAGCCCTGTGAGGAGAGGCTGAGGGAGCTGGGGGTGTTTAGCCTGGAGAAGAGGAGGCTCAGGGCAGACCTCATTGCTGTCTACAACTACCTGAAGGGAGGTTGTAGCCAGGTGGGGGTTGGTCTCTTCTCCCAGGCAACCAGCACCAGAACAAGAGGACACAGTCTCAAGCTGTGCAGGGGGAAGTTTAGGCTTGATCTTAGAAAGAAGTTCTTCCCAGCAAGAGAGATTGGCCATGGGAATGTGCTGCCCAGGGGGGTGGTGGAGTCGATGTCCCTGGAGGTGTTTGAGCAAAGCCTGGATGAGGCACTCAGTGCCATGGACTGGTTGATTAGCTAGGGTTGGGTGATCAGTTGGACTTGGTGATCTTGGAGGTCTCTTCCAACCTGTTGATTCTCCGTGGTTCTGTGTAATACCACAGCAGAGCAGAAGCATATTCTTGTTGGGACCTGTTTGAAGCGATTGAAGTTGATACTAAACCTTAAAATTGTGTAAATGCTGCTGCCCATTAGTGACAGTGTTTAGTGTGAGTGCTGGGAAATGAAACCCAGTAGGCACTGTTGTATCCAGAAAGCTATGTTCCACTCAGGCACTGAGTGTCATTTACTGGATTCTCATGTTTATTGTTTCTTGTTAAAATTGTTAACAGCTTTAGCATCAGCAGACTTCCAGGTTTGCTATCTACATCCACAACTGGAAGTGTGTTGCTGAATCTGTGTATGTGTCTGAGTGGGGTGTACACATACACACAAGGAACAGCTCTGAATTCTGCAGGATCTGTAGACAGGTTTCAGTGTGGTGTGGATAAATGGAAAGGAAATGGCATTGAGGCAGCCTCAGCAGCTTCACCAACGACACCAAGCTGTGTGGTGCAGCAGACAGGCTGGAGGGAAGGGATCCATCCAGAGGGATCTGGACAGCCTGGAGAGCTGAGCCTATGCCAGCCTCATGAGGTTCAACAAGACCAAGCACAGGGTCCTGCAGCTGGATTAGGGCAATCCCAAGCACCAATCTAGGCTGGGGAGGGACTGACTTGAGAGCAGCCCTGAAAAAAAGGCCTTGGGGGTGCTGGTGGAGGAGAAGCTCAACAGGAGCCAACAGTGAGCACTTGCAGTCCAGAGAGCCAAGCAGAGCCTGGGCTGCAGCAGGAGAAGTGTGGCCAGCAGGTAAGACCTCACCTGGAGCACTGTGTCCAGTTCTGGAGGCCCTGCTACAAGAAAGATCTGGAGGTGCTGGAAGGTGTCCAGAGAAGGGCCTTGAGGATGAGCAGAGGGCTGGAGCTGCTCTGCTGTGAGGNTGATCCTTGAGGTCCCTTCCAGCCCTGACAATTGTGTGATCGTGTGACTTTTTGAAAAGCACTGTCAGCATGATGATGATAATGGGAGAGTTCTGGAAGGTTTTATATTCAGCTTGATAAATCCTCAGACAATCTCAATGCAAGCAATGCCAGTTTATGCTTTCTGCTTTGCTTGTTTTTTAACTGCAGATCCTTTACCACCACTTGGTTTCAAAATCAATAAGGAGAAAACTACGCTCACAAGCTTGCAGGTCCAGTGGGATCCTCCCTCAGGAAAGGTGGACCTGTATAACCTGCTGTTGTTTGATCACAATAATAAAAAGATAGAAGAGGTCTCCATACCAGGAAGAATTTCCAAACCAGAAATTACTTTCTCCAGTCTCATCCCTGGGAATAAATACAACATTGTCCTCAGTGCAGTTGCTGGGAACAAGAGCACCCCGGAACTTCGCATCAGTGGATCTACTGGTAGGAATTCTTTTGTTGTAGCTCATCTGAGTAAACCCTCTGAGGATATTTTTACAGTTCTGCGTTTAAAAAAAACCAACAAATATACATAATTATTCTACCTGGCAAGATACAGATGTGTGTATCACTTGATTACAAGTGGAAATAAACAAAAGATGAATCGCTGGAAATAAATTTAGGGTTGGGTCTGGCAAGACCTCACCTGGAGCACTGTGTCCAGTTCTGGAGCCCCTATGGCAAGAAGGATCTGGAGGTGCTGGAAGGTGTCCAGAGAAGGGCCACAAGGATGATCAGAGGGCTGGAGCTCCTCTCCTGTGAGGACAGACTGAGAGAGTTGGGGTTGTTCAGTCTGGAGAAGAGAAAGCTCTAAGGAGACCTTCTTGTGGCGTTCCAGTATCTGAGAGGGGCTACAAGAAAGCTGGGGAGGGACTTTTTGGGGTGTTGGGTAGTGATAGATCTGGGGGGGAATGGAGCAAAAGTAGAAGTGGGGAGATTCAGATTGGATGTTAGGAAGAAGTTCTTCCCCATGAGGGTAGTGAGAGACTGGCACAGGTTGCCCAGGGAGGTGGTGGAAGCCTCATCCCTGGGGGTTTTGAAGGCCAGGCTGGATGTGGCAACCTGCTGTAGTGTGAGGTGTCCCTGATCCATGGCAGGGGGGTTGGAAATGACTGATCCTTGAGGTCCCTTCCAACCCTAACAATTCTGTGATTCTATGTTAATGGTGTTTTAAAAGCAGATTTGTTCCAATTTGCAGAAATTGGAGGTAACTATGAGGCTTTAATCATGTGGCTTTTGTTTCAACAGTACCATCCCCTGTGAGAAACATTCAGGTCAGTGTGAAGACAGACACTATCCATGCTTCCTGGTCCCCTGGCTCTGGACACGTGGATGGTTACAGGCTGGCATTGCTGGATGGCCGTGTCCCCGTCCGGGAGGTTCAGCAAGAAGATCCTCTGACCTCCTACACTTTTTCAGGACTTACAGCAGGCCACCTGTATAACCTCTCTGTCATAACCCAGGCTGCAGGTTTGGAGAGCAGCAGTTTCCAAGCAGTCAGGACAGGTATGGTTCTGGAATTCCTCACAACACAGCATGAGCAGGCAGTGTGAGCTTGCAGCACAGAAGGCACATCACAGCCTGGGCTGCATCCAAAGCAGCACTGCCAGCAGAGCCTGAGAGGTGATTCTGACACTTTGCTCTGCTCTGGTGAGGCCTCACCTGGAGTGCTGCTTCCAGCTCTGGAGCCCTCAATATAGGAAGGACATGGAGCTGATGGAGAGGGTCCAGAGGAGGGTGCCAGAAATGATCAAGGGTTTGGAACACCTCTGGTACAAGGACAGGCTGAGGAAGCTGGGGGTGTTCAGCCTGGAGAAGAGAAGGCTCCAGGGAGACCTAATAAAGACCTTCCACTACCTGAAGGGGGCTACAGGAAGGATGGAAAGAGACTGTTTGCAAAGGCCTGCAGGGACAGGATGAGGGACAATGGCTTCAGACTAGAGAAGAACAGATTTAGATTGGATGTTAGGAACAAGTTGTGCACCATGAGGGTGGTAGAACACTGGAACAGGTTGTCCAGGGAGGTGGTGGGGTCCCCATCCCTGGAGATATTCAAGGTGAGGCTTGGTGAGGCCCTGGGCAGCCTGATCTAGTTGAGGATGTCCCTGCTGACTGCAGAGGGGGTTGGACTGGGTGACCTTTGGAGGTCCCTTCCAGCCCAGACCATTCTATGATTCTGTGATTCTAAGAAGCTAAGGCCATAATCTAATAATATTCAGAGCATCTTTCAGAGTAATAAATTATTCATATTCCAAGTGTATATTCCCAGCCTTCAGTGGCTACAGCCTTGGTAGGTGTTTCTCTATAAAGTGGGAGTTAGAGACACTGTAAACTTATTCATCTCCCTCAGTTATTATCACTGCAGCCAGGTTAGCAGATAAATTAGCTTGTAAGGGTGTAAGGAACTCCATTAAATGTGTAAAGTTAGGTGTTGTTAATCTGAGCCCAAGTGCCACAGTATCACCTCCTGGCTGTGAAACAGCTTCATCTGACTCCTGTGGGAACTTCTTCAGTGAATTCAGCCAGTCTTACCTCGCAGTGAAACTGAAGACAGCTTAGCTCCGTGGTTCTTTGCTGAATGGGAGTTGTAGAGCTTGGGAAAAAAAAGATTTTCTGTGACTTTTTTTCCCTCTGGATTGCAAAACAGCTGCACTTCTGAAAGGCAAGTGGAAAAAAATGTAGAGCAAGTTAAGAGTTTTTAAACTGAATTTCTGTATTTTTTGTTTGGTTTGTTTTTCACAGAGAAATGTTGATTTACAGAGCTAGAGGTTTAGAAATGAAGGTGTTGGGGTTTGGTTTTTTTTCAGGCAGGTTTTTTGTCAGGATGGAGTTTTGTGGTCATAGTGAGAAAGATGAGACATCCTACTAGAGTCCAGTGCTTAAGACACTCCTGTAAGCAAAACCTGGGTCTTGCCTTTGCTTTCCTTAATTTCTGGGAAAGATAAGGTGCAGTTTCTCTTGCAGAAACCTCATCATGTAAATGTAATTTAATATTAAGTGCACAATATTGTGATACCTAAGGCACACAGAGGGGTGCTCTTGTCTCAGAATATCCTAAGCAGGGGTGGGTTCAGTTTCACCGTGACCAGTTTCTTGGTTCAGGCACAGTCATTGATACTTCCATCTCACTATTCAAAAGTGAAACTTAATTGTTGCAGTTTGGAGCTAGCAGGTCTTAGATGTTCTGTGATTCAGGGATCTGCTGGAGAGTCCAACTGAGGACTACAAGGATGCTGAAGGGACTGGAGCAATACCTGATGAGGAAAGGCTGAGAGCCCTGGGGCTGTTTAGTCTGTGAGGGGATCTGATCAATGTCTGTCAATAGCTGAGGGCTGGGGGTGAGGAAGGAAGGGACAGGGACAGCCTCTGCTCACTTGTGCCTGGGATAGGACAAGGGGCAATGGATGGAAACTCCAGCACAGAAAGTTCTACCTCAACATGAGGAGGAACTTCTTGACTGTGAGGGTCCCAGAGCCCTGGAACAGGCTGCCCAGAGAGGTTGTGGAGTCTCCTTCTGTGGAGCCTTTCCAGCCCTGTCTGGACGTGTTCCTGTGTGACCTGTGCTGGGTTCTCTGGTCCTGCTCTGGCAGGGGGGTTGGACTGGAAGATCTCCAGAGATCCCTTCCAACCCCTACCATGCTGTGATCCTGTGATGGAATGTTTCATTCTCTTTCTTATTACTCTCTTTTTAGCCCCAGCCGAAGTCTTAGATTTGACAGTGACTAACGACGGCAGCTTAGATACTTTAAAAGTTAAGTGGAGAAGACCTTCAGGAGACCTCCATTTCTATAATATCACTCTGTCTCATCTTGGATCAGTTAAAGAAGTCAAAACTGTACAGCCACCAGTGACAGAGACTCACTTTGAGAAGCTGACTCCAGGACGCCTGTATGAGGTTACCGCTCGCACGGTCAGCGGTGAGCTGTTCGCTGAGCGGATGGCACGGGGCAGGACATGTAAGTCTGCTGCTTCAATAGGAGCATTGCAACCAGTCTGATTTTTGCCCACAATGGCCTTGTAGAAATCTGTTGAGGGAGACAAAACTGTTTGGATTCCGGGCAAAGGAAGATAGACATCACAGTATGGCACCAGGAGTACCCCCTCCTGACCCTCTGGCAACAGTTCCATCAGCCAAAAGCAGCTCCAGCATAGCTTGGGAGCAGGAAACAAGAATGGCATTTTGGACCATAAGGTCCAAAATATAACAGGTCCAGTAAAAATAGCAGGTCCAATCTATAACAGAACTGCTCCACACTAGCATGCTTCTGACCAACTGACAATTTGGCCCATAATGGTTGAAGTTTTGGCTTTAGCCAGGAAAAATTGATTGAGAGTTTCTAAGTGAACTTAATTCCAGCAAAAAGCTGGAAAACGAATTGAAGACTGAGAGGGGATCTGATCAATGTCTATCAATAGCTGAGGGCTGGGGGTCAGGAAGGAAGGGACAGGGACAGCCTCTGCTCACTTGCGCCCTGGGATAGGACAAAGGGCAATGGATGGAAACTCCAGCACAGGAGGTTCCANGAGGTCCCTTCCAACCCCTAATGTCCTGTGATCCTGTGAAATGCATCCAAGCAGTGCATGGGGGAGATTTTGGCTCACTCTAAGGAAAGTTCCCCATTTCTGATAGCAGAAACCTGCAGTGAAGAAGTGAGTGGCTTGAGTGAGGAAGAGTAAAAATTACCTTTAGATGAATGCCCCCAAGATACTTCACGTTGCTCTGACTGCTCCAAGGTACTTCTCACAGTATCACAATATATCAGAGGTTGGAAGGGACCTCAAGAGATCATCAGGTCCTGGGTAGTCCTCACAGGAATGCATCCAGGTGGGTTTAGAAAGTCTCCAGAAAAGGAGACTCCACAACCCCCCTGGGGAGCCTGTTCCAGTGCTGTGTCACCCTTACAATAAAGTTCTTCCTCATGTCGAGGTGGAACCTCCTGTTCTCCAATAGCTGTGCTGTGAGACAGGTTTTGCCAGCGTGCAGTCAGTTCCCAGAAATGCTCAGCTTCACGATTCCTCTCGATCTCTTTCAGTGCCGCAGAAGGTTTCCGAGCTGAAAGCAGGTGGCGGCGGCTGGCTGCGGTCTCTGCGAGTGAGCTGGCTGCCCCCTAGCGGAGACTGGGAGAGGTACCGCCTGCTCCTCTGGAACCGCTCCGCCCTGCTGCTCAACGCCACCCTCGGGAGGGACACCACGGAGTACCTCGTCCACGACGTGGGCCTCATCCCGGGCAGGCAGTACGATGTGGACGTCGTGGTGGAGAGTGGCGATTTGCAGAGCAAGGCTAGCTGCACGGGGAGAACAGGTCAGTGTGGTTGGCTGCTGGCCTCACAAGGTCACGGAATTAACCTGGTTGGAAAAGACCTCAGAGATCATCCAGTCCAACCTGTCACCCAACACCATCTCATCAACTAAACCGTGGCACCAAGTGTCTCATTCAGGCTGTTTTCAAACACTATTCCCATGGCCAATCTCTCTTCCTGTGAAGAATTTCTTCCTCACATCCAACCCGGACCTCCCCTGGTGCAGCTCAAGACAGACAACTTCTATTACTGGGTGCCTAGTTTGGAGCAGGACAGGTTGCTCTGTTGCTCCAAAAGAACAGCACTCACACAATAGATTGGACAGTAATGGAAAGTTTAAATGGAAAAGCAATTCATATACTACAAAAGCTACAAAGCACTAGTGGTGAGCATGGCAAAGCATAGAAAGGTCAAAGAATTCCCCAGTCTAATCTTAACACACAAGATCCTTTATACCAGATCAAAACCCCAGCACCTCCCTTCTCCCCACCTGGGGTTCACCCAAAACCCCAGGGCTCTTTCTTCCACCCCATTGCTAGGCTGGTTTCAGGCTGGCCAGGGCTGAACTGTCCCCACTTTTTACACTGGCAGTAAGTCTAAACAGGCCAAAACTGCACAGGAAAAAAAAAATATTTACTCAGGCCAAAGAAGCCTGGAATACTAAATTAGTGCACACCTGCTTTGTACAGCTGTTTCATATCCTTGTCTGCTGTTTCATATCCCAGTCTGCCACCCCGAGGTCAGGAGGAGGCTCACTGACTTCATTTCCATTCATACTCAAATATTTAACCTGACATGAGTTTAAACTGAAGTATTGCAGCCATAATGCATTGCTGAAGCCTGCTGCTGCAGCCTGCAGCTACTGGAAGAGCAGCACAAACATTAGATTGGAAGACTGAATTCGTAGGGGAAGGTGAAGAATCTCCTCTTGATTACAAATGTTCTGTTGCTGTGACATTGCTGACTTAAAGGGCAGTTCTGGGCTCCCCAGTTCAAGAGGGACAGGGATCTGCTGGAGAGAGTCCAAGGGAGGGCTACAAGGATGCTGAAGGGACTGGAGCAGTGCCTGGGGAGGAGAGGCTGTTTAGTGTGGAGAGGAGAAGACTGAGAAGGGATCTAATCAATGTCTATAAATATCTGAGGGCTGGGGATCAAGAGGGAGGGGACAGGCTCTGCTCACTTGCACCCTGTAATAGGACAAGGTGCAATGGGTATAAACTCCAGCACAGGGGGTTCCACCTCAACAGGAGGAGGAACTTCTTCACTGTGAGGGTCCCAGAGCCCTGGAACAGGCTGCCCAGAGAGGTTGTGGAGTCTCCTTCTCTGGAGCCTTTCTAGCCCTGTCTGGATGTGTTCCTGTGTGACCTGTGCTGGATTCTCTGGTCCTGCTCTGGCAGGGGGATTGGACTGGAAGGTCTCCAGAGGTCCCTTCCAACCCCTACCATGCTGTGAGATGTGGCATTTGTGTTCACTGCACAGTCCTGTTCTTGTTGTGATGTCTGTGTCCTTTCCCAGCCCCAGAGGCTGTTCTCCAGCTCCGTGTGAAGCATGCCAACGAATCCTCACTCAGCATCATGTGGCTGACCCCTGTGGCAGAATGGGACAGCTACGTGGTTTCCCTGGGAGACAGGGATCTTACTGTCATCAAAAAAGGGCTTGCAAAAGAGGCTAAGGAGTTCACTTTCACTGACTTGGTACCTGGAAGAAAATACACAGCCACCATCACCACCATCAGTGGGATTTTAAGCAACTGGACTTCAGTGGAAGGAAGAACAGGTATCATCCTGGCAAACTATTTCAGCCTTTGCATTCTTTGCTTTGTAGTAAACTGAATGTCTACATCTCAGAAGTTTTGAATTTAGTGGGTTTTTTTTTCTTCTTCAACAGAACTGTTACATTTCTGAATTTCTCATTTCTGACAGTGATCTTGCAGTATTTGTTTAAGGTTTTGGCAAAATCATAGAATCATTGGGCAAAATCATAGAATCGTTGAATTGTTGGGCAAAATTTTAGAATCACAGAATTATTTAGGCTGGAAAAGACCTTTAAGATCATCCAAGTCCAACCATTAACCCAACACTACCAAATCCACTGTTAAACCATCTCCCTCAGCACCATATCTACACCATTTTCAGCTCCCTTCAGGGATGGGGACTCCACCACTGCCCTCAGCAGCCTGTTCCAGGGCTTGACAACCCTTTCAGGGAAGAAACTTTTCCAAATATTCAACTTAAACCTCCCCTGGTGCAACTTGAGGCCATCTCCTTTTGTAGTGTCCCTTGTTCCTTGGGAGAACAGATTGACCTCACCTCACTCCAGCCTCCTTTCAGGGAGCTGTAGAGATCAGTGAGGTCTCCCCTCAGCCTTCTCTTCTCCACACTAAACATCCCCAGTTCCTTGCTCACCAGCCCTGTTCTCCAGAGCAGTAGATGAGTTTTCTGCAATACTGTGTCTCATCTGGTCAGTTTACATTAGCACAGGATTCCATGGAAGAACAATTCTCAGATCTTCAGGAAGGTCACTACTTTAATTCAAAGCATTCACCCTCTAGAAAAAAAAAAAAAAAAACAGAAAACAAAAAACAAACAAACAAACCAAACAAACCAACCCCCCCCCCAAAACCCCACAAAAACCAAACCAGAAAAGCCACAAAAAGCCACCCCACAGGAAAGTGTTGCTTGAGGGGGAGCATTCCAAGGTCGACAGACATAAAACATAGATGACTTTGAAACTGTATTTGCAAATCTCTCTGCCTTTCTGATTCCAGATTCTGTGTCTGTGACTTAGGCTGACTGTGACACAGGAAGGGTCCCATTCCCATCCCCTGCAGGGAGCTGATTTTGTGCACATGTGCAGATTTTAAACCATGTGTGTTGCATTCTCCAGGACAAGCAGAGTCTTTGAAAGGGAGCTGTGGGTCTGGCACAGCACAGAGGAAAACAAGCAGCTAGTTAATGGATCTAATCATGCCCATGGCTTGATAGCAGCCCTTAATTAAATGCTTTCACTCCTTTCAGGGCCTGAGAGGTTTGCCTTCCACTTTTATTTCTCTGCTGTGTGATTAGATGGCTGGAATTTCACTTCCTCCTGCCTTATGACCTTTTTAGGAGGCTTGTTCAGGAATAAAGGTTACAATGTGCCACTTCAGTAGTGTGAATTAATGCTTCCTTGAAAACACAGCAGGCAGAGACACTGTGTCAGTACTGCAGTCAAAGTGATGAAGAATGAAGATCAGTGAAGCTGGTCATAGTTTGGCATAATAATTGTGCCAAACCTCTGAATCTTCTTTGCAGTAGGACAGCTCACTAGGCTTGCAAAATATGACAGGATCCCAGGATGTAGGGGTGGGAAGGGTCTTACAGATGGCTGTGGCTGAGGTATTCATTAAGTTGGGTTACCATTTAATAGGAATGAGAGAAGGGAAACAGGAGAGGAAAGGGAGAATGAAAGACACAGGCTGTATTTGAACTCACCATCCAAACCCCAAGTGGTTAGGAATTCCCAGAATCACAGAAACATTCAGGTTGGAAAAGCCCCTCAGGAGCACCAAGGCCAACCCAGAACCCTGCTCTGCAAGGCTCACCCCTAAACCACAGCCCCAAGCANCCTCCACATCTCTCTTGGATTGAGGTGCCCCAAACTGGACACAACACTCCAGGTGTGGGCTGAGCAGAGCTGAGTCCCAGGGGACAATCCCCTCCCTGCTCCTGCTGGACACAGCATTGCTGATCCCAGCCAGGATGCCTTTGGCTTTCTTGGCCCCCTGGGCACACTGCTGGCTCCTCTTCAGCTGCTTGTCCATCAGCACCCCCAGGTCCCTTTCTGCCAGCAGCTTTCCAGCCACACTGCCCCAAGAATTGATGGCTTTCCTATAATGGTATTTACAATAATGCCATCTCTCTCAGTTCCCTGATCTTGACTCATTTGGGTCTGACTGAGAAAGTCTGTGCTAAAACCTGAAAGACCTTTCTGTGCCTCAGACATTTTCCCATAGAGCACATCCCAGCAGACAGGAAGCAGTCCACAAGTGTGATTATTTTTAGTCCTGTTGAGTCTGGCTGCAAATTGGAATGTTCTTCTGATGCACTTCCTCAGTGTGACTAAACTTGGGTCATTTGGGGGATTTTGTTTTGGTTTCTGTTGTTTCCTCCTCAGTAACCTCCTGACAATTCTCTCTGCAGTGCCAGCCCAAGTGACTGGGTTGAGCCTGGACAGCCAGGGATCCACCAACAGCCTGTTCACCAACTGGACCAGAGCTCTGGGAGATGTAGACTCCTACCAAGTGCTGCTGATCCATGAGAATGTTGTCATCAAGAATGAGACTGTGCCCAGTGAAACCAACAGATACCACTTCTATCCCCTGAAGCCTGGAGGACTCTACTCAGTGGTGGTCACCACTGTCAGCGGGGGGATATCTTCAAGGCAGACCATTGCAGAGGGGAGGACAGGTAACAAAGGAAACTCACAGAATGGTCAGGGTTGGAAGGGACCTCAAGGATCAGCCAGTTCCAGCCCCCCTGCCATGGATCAGGTTGCTCACAGCCACCTCCAGCCTGGCTGCAAAAACCTCCAGGGATGAGGCTTCCACCACCTCCCTGGGCAACCTGTGCCAGTGTCTCACCACCCTCATGGGGAAGAATTTCTTCCTAACACCTAATCTAGAGCTCCCCTCCTCTAGCTTGGATCCATTCCCCTCAGTCCTACACCTGACACCCTAAAAAGTCCCTCCCCAGCTTTCCTGTAGCCCCCTTCAGATACTGGAAGGCCACAAGAAGGTCTCCTCAGAGCCTTCTCTTCTCCAGACTGCACAACCTCAACTCTCTCAGTCTGTCCTCAGAGGAGAGCAGCTCCAGCCCTCTGCTCATCCT
>VXBD01008087.1:353157-378018 GCA_013399975.1 Indicator maculatus | reverse complement strand
TCTGCTGGACACACTTCTCTGAATGCAGCCCAGAACAACTCTCTGCAGAGTGCCTATGGTGCAGAGCCTGCTGTGGTCCTACCTCCCAGACCTTCATGGCCCCTACCAAGAGCACAGGGAAGAGTCAGTTCAGTGATCAGTGAAAGTGTGTCAGTTGATGGTGGTTGGTACCTGCCCTGTGATAACTCTGATGTTCCTGTGTCTGAGTTCTGACAAGGTGGAGCCTTCAGGCTCGCCTTGCTGGCTTGGCAAAAATTGCCTTCCTGTTTTGGCCACTAGGCGTCAGAGAGCTCACTGGGAATGAAATAGATTGTGCTGTGGACCTTAACTTCTTACAGCCTCAGCAGTTACTGGTGAGCAGCAATTGGAGAGGGCTGGAGCACCTCTCCTGTGAGGACAGACTGAGAGAGCTGGGGCTGTTCAGTCTGGAGAAATGAAGGCTCTGAGGTGACCTCCTTGTGGCCTTCCTGGATCTGAAGGGGGCTACAAGAAAGCTGGGGAGGGACTTTTGTGAGTGTCAAGTAGTGACAGGACTGGGGGAATGGAATAAAGCTGGACATGGGGGGTTCAGACTGGATGTGAGGAAGAAGTTCTTCCCCATGAGAGTGGTGAGAGCCTGGAATGGGTTGTGCAGGGAGGTGGTTGAGGTCCCATCCCTGGAGGTGTTTAAGGCCAGGCTGGATGAGGCTCTGGCCAGCCTGCTGTAGTGTGAGGTGTCCCTGCCCATGGCAGGGGGGTTGGAACTGGCTGATCCTTGTGGTCCCTTCCAACCCTGACTGTTTCTATGATTCTATAATTCATCTTCTGGGAGTTTAGGAATGTTGGGATGATACCACCAAGCACAGTTCCCTTGCATATGAGTGCTGCTGAGCAGGAGTGAGTGCAGAGCTGCTCAGCAGCCCTAGAGTGCTGATGTTGCTGGGTGGCATTCTCATGATAACAAAATTTGGCTAAGTTGAAGCTGTTGTGGTTTTTGCTCTTTGTTGCACAGTGCCTTCCAGCGTGACAGGAGTGACAGTGAATAACTCAGGTCGCAGTGACTACCTCAGTGTCTCCTGGCTGCCAGCTTCTGGAGATGTAGACAGTTACTTGGTGACCCTCTCTCATGCTGACCAGGTTGTCCAGACCCTCACCGTTTCCAAAGCCTTCAGTGAGTGCTCCTTCAGCAACCTGACTCCTGGGATGCTTTACAGTGTGATGATAACCACCAAGAGTGGGAAGTATGAAAATTATTCCTTCAGCCAGGAACGAACAGGTAAATAAATACAGCCTCTGGGCAAAGCCAGTCACCATAACCACTTTGCATATCCATTATCAGTGGTCAGCCAGTCAATGTCTGACCACACTGGGGTGGGTGAGTAGGAGGGGAAGGGTCAAACCATAACATTGCAGCTTTACAGACCCTGTTTGATCCTTAGGCCTTTGCTGGTACTTTATGTTTTACAAAATTCTTTTAGCAGGACTAAAAGTCCTGTGTCAGGCCTTCTGAGTGAAAAGTCATGGATCAGTTTTGCCTGAAATGCATTTTCTTGCCTTTAACCCTTCTGCTTGGCTCTTCAGGGGTGTGCTCTACAGCACAAGTTACTCAGAAACTGAAAGAATGGGATGGGATAGGCTGACTACATAGACAGAATCACAGAATTGTCAGGCTTGGAAGGCTTGCCTTTCTTAACTGTTTCAGTCAGTTCATCTCACTCTCCTTCTCCCTCTTTTCAGGACAGTTAATGTGTATCTCTTGCTTCTCCATGCCCAGTTCAGATGTCCTTGATGGTCTGATTCATCATCTGGCTGTATTAAGTCTAGAAATATTTGCTTGTGCAAAGACATGCACAGGTCACAGAATTGTCAGGGTTGGAAGGGACCTCAAAGATCAGCCAGTTCCAACCCCCTGCCATGGTCAGGGACACCTCACACTACAGCAGGTTGCTCACAGCCACATCCAGCCTGGTCTTAAAAACCTCCAGGGATGAGGCTTCCACCACCTCCCTGGGCAACCTGTGCCAGTGTCTCACCATCCTCATGCTGAAGAACTTCTTTCTAATGTCTAATTTAAATCTCCTCTCCTCTAGCTTGGATCCTTTCCCCTCAGTCCTATCACTCCCTGACACCCTCAAAAGTCCCTCCCCAGCTTTCTTGGAGCCCCCTTCAGATACTGGAAGGTCACAAGAAGGTCTCCTCAGAGCCTTCTCTTCTCCAGACTGCACAACCCCAACTCTCTCAGTCTGTCCTCACAGCAGAGCAGCTCCAGCCCTCTGCTCATCCTCATGACCCTTCTCTGGTCAGGTTCCAGCACATCCATATTAGTAACTATTATGTAATATGTTAGTAACATTAGTAACATATTAGTAAATATTAGTAACCTGTCACATGAATGAGCATCATCTCTGTCTGTTGCTTTTAGTCATGTGATGCCCATGTCTGTGATTTTGGTCGTGTGATGTTCAAGGAAATTACAGCAGGACTGGAGAAATTTCAGAGAAGGGTAGCAGTAATGGTCAAAAACTTTCTAAAGCTTCCTCAAAGGTGGACAAGACAGGGCCATTGCACTTGGTAAAGTAGGATCACAGGATGTTAGGGGTTGGAAGGGACCTCTGGAGAGCTTCAAGTCCAACCCCCCTGCCAGATCCAGATGGGTCTTGAAAGTCTGCAGATAAGGAGACTCCACAACCTCTCTGGGCAGCCTGTTCCAGTGCTCTCTGAGCCTTACAGTCAAGTAGTTCTTCCTAATGTTGAGGTGGAACCTCCTGTGCTGTCGTTTATATCCATTACCCCTTGTCCTATCCCAGGGCACAAGTGAGCAGAGGCTGTCCCTGTCCTTTCCTTCCTGACCCCCACCCCTCAGCTATTGATAGACATTGATCAGATCCCCTCTCAGCCTTCTCCTCTCCACATTAACCAGCCCCAGGGTTCTCAGTGGGATGAAAGAAAGATGTTCTAGAAGTTAGATGTGGTAGGGGATGTTAAAACTGCAGAGAGGATCGAGTTAGTGCCATTTTAGTCCTCTCATGATGTAAGTGAAAATCTGAGGGACAGCCTTTTAACATGAGGAGAAGCAAACTCAGGATTAGTGTGAACCTGGGGAGCTCCCTGCTCTAAGCAAAACTGATCCAGGTCCAAAAGGCTAAAAACTGGCAAAGGCAAACCATTGTCATAGGACTTAGCCTGGAAACTGCAAGTTGCTATTTTAAAGGGCAGAGTACTGCTGAAATCCACATCATGGTCTTTTTCCAACTCCCTGAGAAAAACCTGGTAATTCCCACAGATGTAGTGCACTGCAGCAAGTCCTTTTCCTTCAGGAAATTCTTGCCCTCTGAATCTCTCACTGTGTTTCTTCTTGCAGTCCCTTCAAGCGTTCAGGGGCTTACTGTCAGCAACTCAGCCAGAAGTGACTACTTGAAGGTGTCCTGGTTGCATGCCTCTGGGTATTTTGATAACTATGAAGTGGTCATCAAGAACAACAACGATTTCATCCAGACTAAAAGCATCCCCAAGGATGAAAATGAATGTGTGTTCACCAACCTGGTCCCTGGGAGGCAGTACAGCATCATGGTCAGCACCAGGAGTGGGAAATACGAAACCAGCGAAAGGGTCTATGGCAGAACAAGTAAGTACTCACCCTGGGAACATCCTGGCTCACTCCAAGTCTTCTCTCATTTTCCTTTATCATAGCTGGGCTCAAAAACCTCATGTCATTTTAACACAGGATGTTGATTGTGACTCTTGGAATGTGTGTCATTCCAAAGATGGAAAGCAGTGTTTAGCTTGTCACCAACGTTTAAATTGCAGACATAGAAGCATAAAACCACAGAATGGTCTGGGCTGGAAGGGACCTCCAAAGGTCATCCCCAGTCCAACCCCCTCTGCAGTCAGCAGGGGCATCCCCAACTAGATCAGGCTGCCCAGAGCCCTGTCCAACCTTGAATATCTCCAGGGATGGGGCCTCAACCACCTCCCTGGCAACCTGTGCCAGTGTTACACCACCCTTGTTCCTAACATCCAATCTAAACCTGTCCTTCTCTAGCTTGAAGCCATTGCCCCTGGTCCTGTCACTGCAGGCCTTTGTACATAGAGAAAGTGAAATAAGAGAGCTGTCCTATGAATTTGAGGGCAAATCTTGAAACATGCAAAACTGAAAAGCAGTTGTACACATTTCCACATAAGCTTAGGATTTGTGCTTGATCCATGCCAGAATGTGCATGACAGTTTTCTCTGGACATGGAAAAGATATGAGGAAGAATACAGACTAGGGCTCACTCTGCTCAAATTACCCCAAGAGCTGGAGTTGGAGAGCATGGGGCAAGAGTGGCAAGGTGAGTTGTGGTGAACCAGCAGGAATCTGGGTGCAATCTGCCTGTCACCACCTAGCACTAGGTGTAAGCTCATCAGCCATGCTAAGAAACCAAGTTAATTAGCACTGGGGTAGCACTGGGTAAAGGTAACTGAGGTGCATCTGGCAGGAGGTGGGAACTGTGCAGTGTGGTGCCAGAAGCAGATTGTCTCTGTTCTGCCCTGGCTCAGGCCTCCTTGCACCACATTGGCTGTTTGTGCAGATCCTACTCAACTTCAGTTGGCTGTGCAAACTCCCTGCAGGCTCTGTTACTATTGCTTCATCATTTTTTGTGCTGATAGATTGTGGGCCGGAATCGATGGTAGGCATGGTGAAAACCTCAAACAGCAGCCCCTGCAAATAAGTGCAATCTACTGCTCTTCCTAGGGCACTGAACAAAGACTTCTAGCTCAGGAGCATGATTGCAGAACTGCTTGCTTTAGGCTGTGACCTGGTCACAAGTACTGAGAAGTTTCCTATCTTTTTTCTCACCCTTTCAGTGCCGGAATCAGTGAAGGAGCTGACTCTCAGTAACAGGAGCACAGAAGATTTGCAGGTCACTTGGTCAAAGGCTGAGGGGGATGTTGATAAATACGAGATTCAACTCCTCTTCAATGACATGAAGATCCTCCCACCCATTTTCCTTGGGAACTCTGTTGAGGAGTGTTGGTTCACAGCTCTGACCCCAGGCCGCCTGTACAAAATCGTTGTCCTGACCATCAGTGGAGATGCACAGCGTGCTACCTTCATAGAGGGCCTGACAAGTAAGGGTGATGTGGTCTTTAAAACCTGCTGAGGCTTCTCCAGAGGGAAGGATGAGGCACAGAAAGTCAAGGGTGAACCATGATACCATTTGAACTGCTGTAATACTGCTGCAAAGACAGCAGATCTCAATGACAATCAGGCTGGGACTTTGGACAGCTTGATCTGTGCTTTGATAAACAAATGTCACAGTCACCAATATTTGATTGCTGGCAGATGATCAGATTTGCTGCATAGGAATGGGATTGAGATGTCAGTGTTTGGGTTACAGCTATTCCCGTGCATGCCAGCTGTTTGCTCTGTATCTCTGCCTAAATCCCTTCAGCTATTTTTCATCTCTGTTTACCCACCTGAAAGGAAGGGGTGAGATCACAACTGCAGAATCACTTAAGTATGCATAAAGAGCTTTGATTTTTCTGAGATGTTTCTGAAGCTTCACTTCTGAGATGTTTCTAAAAGCTTCACTTTGAGATGTTCCTCAAACTTCACTTCTGAGATGTTCCTAAAGCTTCACTTCTGAGATGTTTCTAAAGCTTCACTTCTGAGATGTTTCTAAAGCTTCACTTCTGAAATGTTTCTAAATCTTCACTTCTGGGATGTTTCTAAAAGCTTCGTTTCTGGGATGTTTCTAAAAGCCTTCATTTCTGAGATATTTCTAAAGCTTTATTTGAAGAAGAGGGAGGTTGGTTATCCAGAGGAAAGCAAATAGAAACTTTTTTTCTACTTAACTTACTTTTATTTTCTTCACTTTTGTCCTTGTAATGCCTTGAAATCACTTTACTAAAATGGCACAGTTCTACACAAATGTCTTCAGCTTTGCTTGTGTTTACCCATGAGTGAAATTACTTGTACCTGTAAATGCTTTGTGCTTTGAATCGTTTTCTGTGGCCATAAAGAAGCAGGAATTTAAAAGCCTGAATCACACACACGATATGTGAGCAGATGCCTTTCTGTTCCCTTTTCTTTTGCAGTTCCAAGTGCTGTCAGGAACATTCACGTGTCACCTAATGGCATGACAAACAGCCTGAGAGTGAGCTGGACTCCTGGAAGTGGAGATGTTGATTCCTACACAGTGAGCATATTTCAGCAAAGCCAGCAGCTGGATTCCCAGAGTGTCTCCAAACACGTCTCTGAACACACGTTTCACAAGCTGGAGCCTGGGGAGCAGTACCAGGTGGTGGTGCAGTCTAACAGTGGCAGCTTGCACAACAGCTTAGCAGCTCTGGGGAGAACAAGTAAGTTTCTTTGGAGGCAAGCAGCAAGTTGCATTAATGCCTGCCCAGAAGCTGACCCTTATTTGATGATGTTCATGAGTGTTACATGCCATTAGGTGTAGGGACACCCAGACTCAAGAATAAGTTTTTGTCTCAAGGAGCGTGAGTCCTCAGTCCTGCAAATGTTTACAGAATCACAGAATGTATCTGGTGGGAAGAGACCTCCAAGCTCATCCAGTCCAACCCTTGACCCAGCACTGAAGGGTCAGCACCAAACCATGTCCCTAAGCAGCAGCTCCACACACTGCTTGAACACCCCCAGGGATGGTGACTCCAGAGCTGCCCTGGGCAGAACCCTCTCTGGGAAGAAATATTTTCTAATATCCAACCTAAACCTCCCCTGGCACAGCTTGAAACCATTTCCTCTGGTCCTGTCACTTGTCATTGAGGAGAAGAGGCTGCCCCCTCCTCACTCCAACCTCCTTTCAGGTGGTTGTAGAGAGCAATGAGGTCTCCCCTCAGCCTCCTCTTCTCTGTTAAAACTCATGAGGTCTGTCACACAAGTACCATCACCTAGGTGAATATGTGTGCAATTCGAGTCCCCAGCCCAAAGTGTGCCTCCATAGGATGAGTGCAGTTCCATCCCTCCCCAGTCCTCTGCCTGTACCCTTCCAACACATGTATCTGCAGGACTCTCTGTAGGTAAATTCTGTGTCCTAGCAGAGCCTATTGTATGAGCAAGGCTGCTCCAAAATGCTGCATGTCAGAACAGGCAGAACAGCTGAACACCTTGGGTTTGATCCATCCTCTCTTCAGCACCTACAAGTGTTTGCTGTGGCAGGGACTTCTGATCCTGACCTGTGATCCCATCACTTTTGTGCAACAGCTTCTGGCTAACACTTCTCTGTGCTGTATTTGACACCCATTTACCACTTTATTTTTCAGTTCTTTTCCACATGCCTTTCTTAACTGTTTCAGTAGGTTCATCTCACTTTCCTTCTCCCTCTTTTCAGGACAGTTAATGTGTATCTCTTGCTTCTCCATGCCCAGTTCAGATGTCCTTGATGGTTTGATTCATCATCTGGCTGTATTAAGTCTAGAAATATTTGCTTGTGCAAAGACATTGTCACAGAATTGTCAGGGTTGGAAGGGACCTCAGGATCATCCAGTTCCAATCCCCCTGCCATGGCCAGGGACACTTTCCACTAGACAGGTTGCCCAGAGCCACATCCATCCTGGCCTTAAAAACCTCCAGGGATGAGGCTTCCACCACCTCTCTGGGCAACCTGTGCCAGTCTCTCATCGCCCTCATGGGGAAGAACTTCTTCCTAATGTCTAATCTAAATCCTTCCTCCTCTAGTTTTGTTCCATTCCCCCCAGTTCTGTCACTCCCTGACACCCCAAAAAGTCCTTCCCCAGCTTTCTTGTAGCCCCCTTCAGATCCTGGAAGGCCACAAGAAGGTCTTCTCAGAGCCTTCTCCTTTCCAGACTGAACAACCCCAACTCTCTCAGGCTGTCCTCAAGGGAGAGGAGCTCCAGCCCTCTGCTCATCCTCATGGCCCTTCTCTGGACACCTTCCAGATATCTCTTTTACTACCAATGAAGATGCAAATGTGTAAAGATAGTCTCTGTTAATTACTCTATTCACAATTTGGTATGGAATGGTCCATGTTTCATGTACTAATGCCTTGCCTTTAATTGTTTTTCCCAGTTCCAGCCTCTGTCCAGGAGCTGCTGGCCCATCATGCTTACAGCAGTCACTCCTTGCTGGTAACCTGGCAGAAGGCTCCTGGTGTGGCTGAAAGATACGACATTCTGCTCTTGAATGAGGAAGGAGTTCTCCTGAGCAACAAATCAGAGCCAGCTGCTGCCAAACAGCACAAATTTGAAGATTTGTTGGCTGGCAAGAAGTATAAAATCCAAGTGTTGACAGTCAGTGGTGGGCTCTTCAGTCAGCGAGCAGAGACCGTTGGCCGAACAGGTAATTGGAGCAGCATGGTTTGTTGAGAGCTCCCCCAGGCACCCAGCATCAACCACACTGACTCTCTGTGCAGCCTTGGGGGGCTGAAAACTCACAGTCTCACAGTATATCAGAGGTTGGAAGGGACCTCAAGAGATCATCGGGTCCAACCCCCCTACCAGAGCAGGATCCCCCTGCCAGAGCAGGAAAACTCCCCCCCCCCAACATTAACTTTGCCAGAGCAGGATCCCCCTGCCAGAGCAGGAAAACTCCCCCCCCCAACATTAACTTTGCCAGAGCAGGATCCCCCTGCCAGAGCAGGAAAACTCCCCCCCCCAACATTAACTTTGCCAGAGCAGGATCCCCCTGCCAGAGCAGGAAAACTCCCCCCCCCAACATTAACTTTGCCAGAGCAGGATCCCCCTGCCAGAGCAGGAAAACTCCCCCCCCCAACATTAACTTTGCCAGAGCAGGATCCCCCTGCCAGAGCAGGAAAACTCCCCCCCCCAACATTAACTTTGCCAGAGCAGGATCCCCCTGCCAGAGCAGGAAAACTCCCCCCCCCAACATTAACTTTGCCAGAGCAGGATCCCCCTGCCAGNGAGGAGAGGAGAGGAGAGGAGAGGAGAGGAGAGGAGAGGAGAGGAGATTATTTTGGGAATTAAATCTTATGGTAGGTATCTCTCCAATTGGATTGTTGAGAATTATCTTTATTTTCCTTTTTACACCCAGTAGTGATTTATTTATATTTTACTACTTTCTGTTCAAGATCTGTGAAAAAATTTAAAGGCACAGCCTAAAACTACCACAGCAGCTCAATTCTGCAAAGATTCTAGTAGTAGACTCCAGATAGTTTTGCATCATTTTTCCTGATCTCTGCTTGGTATGTGAATGTGAAATTTATTAGCACACTAACACATGGTGCATAGTAAGAATATTAAACCAAAGTGTTGAATGCTTCCCTCAAACTATGTTACGGAGCTACCTGAATGTTTTATTGCCATGAAGGTTTTATTTCACAATCTTAATACAGGATCTGATATGAAAACTCTAAACTCAGAGCCAAATCTTGCAGTCTTTACTCAGTTAAAGCTTCTTGCAGAAACTAATGGACAGTTCTGTGTGAGCCCAGGCTGGAGAGTGAGAGCTGCTGGGAAATGCAGACCTTGTGCTGGAGAGACTCAGTGGCACCTCCAGAAATGCTTTCCCCTTGGCTTCTAGAAGTTGCTGTTAGCAATACCTAGCTACTTGTGGCTTCATTGCAATGTTCAGCTTGGTGGCTAGGCACTTGGATGGGGACACAGAAACATTCAGGTTGGAAGAGACCCTCAGGCTCACCAAGGCCAACCCAGAACCCTAAGGCTCACCCCTAAACCACAGCCCCAAGCACCACAGCCAAACCACCTTCAAACACAGCCAGGCTTGGGGACTCCACCACCTCCCTGCCCAGCACATTCCAATCCCTGACCACTCTTGCCCTCAAAAAATGTTTCCTATTGTCCAGTCTAAAAAAAAATATTTACTCTTGCGTTTATCCTTTCCAGTTCCAGCAGCTGTCACGAACTTGAAGGTCACAGAGAACACCACTGACCGACTGTCTTTCAGCTGGAGCACCCCTCAAGGGGAGCTGGACTCGTATGACATCTTCCTGTACAACCCAGACAAGTCCCTTCAGGACAGGATTTCAGGGGAGCAGCACCTCCAGCAGTGCTCGTTCCAGAACCTGCGGCAGGGCAGGGTGTATCGCATGGTGATCGTCACCCACAGCGGAGACCTCACCAACGAGGCCTCTGTCTTCGGAAGGACAGGCAAGAACCCCCGACAAAAACATCTCTGCTGTAGTCTGGGGGGCTGGAATTCCCCTCCCACAGCAACTGCAGCATCTCCCCTCTGAAGACAGACTGGGAGCCCTGGGGCTGTTTAGTCTGGAGAAGAGAAGGCTGAGAGGGGACCTGATCAATGTCTGTCAATAGCTGAGGGCTGGGGGTCAAGTGGAGGGGGCCAGGCTCTTTTGGGTGGTGCACAGTGGTAAGACAAGGAACAATGAGTTCAAGCTTGAACAGAGCTCCACATGAGGAGAAACTTCTTTGCAGTGAGGGTGACAGAGCCCTGAACAGGCTGCCCAGAGAGGTTGTGGAGTGTCCTTCTCTGGAGACTTTCCAACCCCACCTGGATGCATTCCTGTGTGGACCACTCTAAGTGATGCTGCTCTGGCAGGGGGGTTGGACCTGATGATTTCTTGAGGTCCCTTCCAACCTCTGATAGACTCTATGTGTGTGTGATAACAACTCCGGACTAGCTCAGTTTGGAAGCAAATGAGGCTGGATTTCACAAGCAGAACTCCAATCTATGATGAAATGCAATGAACATGTACAAATAGACACTCTTCACAACATTTGCAAATAGGTACAATGGACAGAAAACACAACACAGCCCCCTGGCCCCAGAGGGGTCCTGCTTCTTCCCCCCCCATCATCCCCACTTCCCAGAGCTAGCAGGCAAAGGGGAAGAAAGCCAAGATGCAGAGAGGTTGTTAAACTTAGCTTGTCAAGGTCAGTATGCATGTGTGTGTGTGTTACCTCCCAAAGCCAACAGAGTGCCCAGCAGAGAAACACCAGACACAAAGACAGAGATTGCCCCTACCTTGTTTTGAGTGCTGACTCTTAAACATTTCTCTCTCTCCAATGCAAGTGTTTAGAATATCTTTATTTTGCTTTCTTACACCCAATTGTGATTGTTTTACATTCTTTCACTTTCTCTGCTCAAACCCTGTGAAGAAAAATTAAAGGTACAGCCTTAAAACCACCACAGTCTGCCTGCAGTCTGGGGAGCAGCAGTGAGCTAGGCTGGCTCTGACTGTGGAAGTTTCAGGGTATGCCTAGAAAATTTTCCACAGATCTCGAACAGAAAGTGGTAGGATGTAAATAAATCACCACTGGATGTGAGAAGAGGAATAATGATAAGCTCTAAATAATCCCATTGGACAAACTGCCAGTTCTGTAAACTATCTTTCTCTCTTTTCACTTTCTCACTTGTGCTTCTGCTGGCTTGGATGACCTTGGCTGCATTGCTGTGTTGTGGCTAAGTGTAACAAATAACTCTCTGCTCTTTCTCTTGTCCCTTGTGTACAGGAGGGTAGAGGGAAGGAGGCAGGGAAGGGGAAAGCTATTCGCTCCTCTGGTTTTGTCCAATGTGGTTTTTGTGCTGTTTATCAGTTGTAAATATTGTAAGTATTGCAAATGTTGTACATATTCATTGCATTTCATATTTTACATTGTAGTTTTGCTTGTAAATAGAGCTTCATTTTGCTTCCAGCTGAGCTGGTCTGGCAGTTTAATGTTGGGGGGAATTTTCAACCCACCACACTGATGCTCATGCTAGATTAGAGCAGCTATTAGAAATAGCAAAATTGGCTCTTAGATGTGAAAAGCCTTTGTGGTGGGTTAATAATTATCCCCCCAGCTAATTTGGAGAAGAATACCCCCAAAATAAAATTGCCAGACCAACTCAGTTGGAAAGCAAATGAAGCTCTATTTACAAGCACACTAGAATCTAGAAACATGGAATGCAATGAAAGTGTTCAAAATACACAATATTTCCCTGTATTTACAATTTATAAACAACACAAGGACCTCCCTGGACAAAAGCAGGAGGCTACCAACAGCTTCCCCCTCCCTGAACAAGGGAAAAGAGAGAGAGAAGAGCAGAGAGTAGCCTGGTAGTACTTAGCCACAAAAAAGAAACACAGCCAAGGTCAGCAAGCCAGCAGAAGCAACCAGCTAGTGTCAGGGGGAGTGAAGAAGCTGAAAAGACAGAGTTAGTTTATACAACTCTCTTTATGTTAGTAGTCAGACCATGGGATTATTTATGGGATTATTTAGACCTTATCATTATTTTCCCTTTTGCATCCAGTGGCAATTTATTCACATTCCACCACTTTTCCACTCAATCTGTGGAAAATTTTTCCAGGCATCAGCCAAAAACTGCCACAGCATTAGACAAGTAAGAAGGTAAATTCTGAATGATGTGGTTGCAAGGGGGAAAATGAAGCAAAGACCTTTAAAATAGTTTCTGGGCACTCAGGTCAGGTGAAGGACATCCCAGTGTATGCTGCTTCAAGCTTAGAGGGAAACAGCTGTCCCCCATCCTTAAAGTGATGTCAGTCCATGAGCAGAAAAGACATCAAGGCAAAGTGTGTAGGGTTAGTGGGGTAGACAATCTTCCAGCAAAATGAGACTGATTTCCCACAGGGAGCTCTGGCTGCAGCTCTGTTTGTTCAGGCACACATGGGAAGCAGAGTTTCCTAAGCAGCTCTAGCAGCCCTGACACTCTGTGAGACCTTTATCCTAGAGGCATCACCTTTTATCCTAGAGGCTGAACATGAGCCAGCAGTGTGCCCAGGTGGCCAAGAAGGCTGATCCTGGCCTGCATCAGCAATAGTGTGGCCAGCAGGAGCAGGGAAGTCATTCTGCCCTCTGCTCAGCACTGGTTAGACCACACCTTGAGTCCTGTGTCCAGTTCTGGGCTCCTCAGTTTAAGAAGGACATTGAGATACTTGAATGAGTCCAGAGAAGGGCAGCAAGGCTGGGGAGGGGTCTGGAGCCCAGCCCTGTGAGGAGAGGCTGAGGGAGCTGGGGGTGTTTAGCCTGGAGAAGAGGAGGCTCAAGGGAGACCTCATTGCTGTCTACAACTACCTGAAGGGAGGTTGTAGCCAGGTGGGGGTTGGTCTCTTCTGCCAGGCAACCAGCAGCAGAACAAGAGGACACAGTCTCAAGCTGTGCAGGGGGAAGTTTAGGCTCGAGGTGAGGAGAAAGTTCTTCAGAGAAGGAGTAATTGGCCATGGGAATGTGCTGCCCAGGGAGGTGGTGGAGTCACCATCCCTGGAGGTGTACAAAAAAATCTTGGATGTGGCACTTGGAGCCAGGGTTTAGTTGTGAGGAGGTGTTAGGTAATAGGTTGGACTTGATGATCTCTGAGGTCTTTCCAACCTGGTTGATTCTGTGATTCTGGGATCATCTAGTAACTCCTCTGTAAGACTGCCTCTGGGCAGTGGTGCACTTCCTTCATCTACCTCAAAGCTGACTGGGAAAAAGCTGTTGAGCAGTTGCAAAGCTGTCTGTTTGCAAACATTCCAGCCTCTTCTGGGGCAGCTGTGGTTCAAAGTAAGAAAGGAAACTCTTGAGGTATTCCGCTTCCTGATGCTTCCTGTCTTTTGGGCCAGCTGTGGTGACTGTTTAGTTTACTAGATGGATGTCATTGCAGGATAAGTGTAAGGTCTGCTTGGAGCTTGTTGCCTGTCCTCTCCCTGAAGGCTGTTCTACCTAAAGTACTACTAATCCCTTGTTTTTCAGTCCCAGCCCCAGTTGTTGGCCTCAAGGCATCCAACCGCAACAGGACGGACAGTCTGTGGTTCAGCTGGGGTCCGGCTGCAGGAGATGTTGACTTCTATGAGCTGAATCTTTACAACCCAAATGGGACACAGAAAGAAACGTGGCACAGGAAAGACCTGAAGGAGTGGCATTTCCAGGGGCTGGTTCCTGGCAGGAAGTACACTCTGGTTGTGGTGACTCACAGTGGTGACCTGACCAACGCAGCAAGTGCTGAAGGAAGAACAGGTAAGAGACACAAAGGCTTTGGGATTTTTGTTGAGACCCCCTCTGTGGTGGGTTGAAAATTCCCCAACCCCCAGCTTTTAAATTGCTAGACTAGCTCAGGTGGAAGCAAATGAAGCTGTGTTTACAAGCAAAACTACAATCTAAAATGAAATGCAGTGAATATGTACAAAATATACAATATTTACAGGTATTTACAATTGATAAGCAGCACAAACCAGGGAAGCTTCCTGCTGCCTTCCCTGCTCCCCTTCCCTACCCAACCTGTGCACAAGGGACAGGAGAAAGAGCAGAAAGTTGTTTTTTTAGATACTCAGCCACAACAAACAACACAGCCAAGGTTAGCAAAGCCAGAGCTTGTATCTGCTAGAGCAAGGAAGCCAAAAAGAGAGAAAGTTACTTTACCTTTCTAGCCTAGTTTATTATCTATCCAATGGGATTGTATAGAGCTTACCATTGTTTTCCCTTTTACATCCAGTGGTGATTTATTTACATCCTACCACTTTCTGTTCAAGATCTGTGGAAAATCTTTCCATGCACAGCCTGAAACTACTACCCCCCACCCCACCCCCACCCCCCTGTCAGAATTCATGTTAATTCACAACTATGCCACAGATCTGTTCTGAGGGAGGATTTATTGTGAGAGTGACTGAAGGTGTAAAGGTAAAGGCTACCCTTAGGGGTATCAAACCAGTGGAGTGTGATTTTGTTAGTGTGGTGTTACTTTGAAAGGCTTGAGAATGTGCAATGTCTGTGAAAGTCACCACCAGCAGCAGGGATAGAGTACCTGGCTGCATACACATGGTAGTATAAACCACTTTGTGATGCCTGAAAAAAAGAATTGCATATTTTATGTTGTCTTGTGTAAAAATTTATTAAGAATCTCTCTGTTTGTGTTTTTTTTCCCTTTATTTCCCCATTCTAGCACCCAGCCCTCCTAACTCCGTGTCCTTTACTGATGTTGCAAACACTTCCCTGTCAGTCACGTGGCTGGGTCCTCCAGACTGGACAGACTATGATGATTTTGAATTGCAGTGGCTCCCAAAGGATCCCCTCACAGTCTTCAATCCCTACAGCAGCAGCAAGTCTAAAGTCCGCATCATTTATGGCCTGCGACCAGGGAGGCTCTATGAGTTCACTGTCAGGACTGTCAGTGGGGACAGCTGGAGGACATACAGCCAGTCACAGGCTGCAAGTGTGAGAACAAGTAAGTCACAGTTCCCACTGCACCCCAACACTCAGCGGGAGAAGATGCAAAGCTGTTAAATCCTGACTAATTCTGTTGCTGTCGCTGATTTCCATTAAAAAGTCCATGAATGACCACAAGGACAGGCTGGGAGAGTTGGGCTTGTTCAGTCTGGACAGGAGAAGGCTCCAAGCAGACCTTACTATGGCCTTCCTGTATCTGAAAGGGGCTACAAGAAAGCTGGAGAGGGACTTTTTAGGGTGTTGATAGGACTGGGGGGAATGGATCCAAGGGCAGAAGCATATTCTGTTGGAACCTGTTTGAAGTGGTTGAAGAAAAGGACTTGGGGGTGCTGGGGGATGAGAAGCTCAACATGAGCCAGCAGTGAACACTTGCAGCCCAGAGAGCCAATCAGAGCCTGGGCTGCAGCAGGAGAAGTGTGGCCAGCAGGGCCNTGAGGACAGACTGAGAGAGTTGAGGTTGTTCAGTGTGGAGAAGAGAAGGCTCTGAGGAGACCTTCTTGTGGCCTTCCAGTATCTGAAGGGGGCTACAGGAAAGCTGGGGAGGGACTTCTGAGGGTGTCAGGGAGTGATAGGACTTGGAGGAATGGATCCAAGCTAGAGGAGGGAAGTTTTAGATTAGATGTTAGGAGGAAATTCTTCCCCATGAGGGTGGTGAGAGACTGGCACAGGTTGCCCAGGGAGGTGGTGGAAGCCTCATCCCTGGAGGTTTTTTAAGGCCAGGCTGGATGTGGCTGTGAGCAACCTGCTGTAGTGTGAGGTGTCCCTGCCCATGGCAGGCGGGTTGGAACTAAATGATCCTTGAGGTCCCTTCCAACCCTGACAGTTTTGTGATTCTGTAATTCAGCTAGAGTCTAAGCATGGTCAGCTCTTTAAATTTAGATTGAAAAGGGACATAGATTTATAATGTTTACATTCAGAGTGGGAGTCTTTGGTTGCAGAGCCTGAATCAGTTAGTTTCAGGGAAAAAAATAGGGCCAAATATTGAAACTTCTCTGACAGTAGGATATTGCTTCTGAGCAATCAAATGAGAAGGGTGAATGGAACCCTGCTCTGCTGGATTTGAAACTGGAGTTGTAGTGTTCCACTGCCCTGCATTTATGTCCATATCTGTGGATCCAAGTCATCTCTAGCTGTCAGGCTAGAAGAAATCATGGAATGGTCTGGGTTGGAAGGGACCTCCAAAGCTCATCCAGTCCAACCCCCTCTGCAATCAGCAGGGACATCCCCAACTAGATCAGGCTGCCCAGAGCCCTGTCCAGCCTCACCTTGAATATCTCCAGGGATGGAGCCTCAACCACCTGCCAAATCTGATTTGAAAAGATGACCTGGAACTGTGCAGACAGCTAAGCCTTGGCAAACCTTCATGCCACTTGATGTGGGATTCAGCTCTAAATTAACATCTGTGTTTAGGAAGCTGAATCACTCTTTAGACTTCATTCAGCATATTCATTAAAGGGAGACCAAAGCTCCCTCTTTCACCTGTAGTCAGTTATTTAACTGTGGATGTCTGCCCTCTGAAAGTGAAGTTTCACCTGTCTTGCTTGTCACCTGTCATAAATGGTGCTCCAGTACTGCCTGAGTGCAGCAGACACACGACATGCTGCCCAGGGAACCAGATGAGTCAGGAGATGACAGTGTTGACTGATTCCACTGACCACATCTAACCTCCCAAGAGATTGTAGCACAGTTCTAGAAATCCAACTGCTTTGCAGTGTTGCTCTGAGATTTCAGCAAGTAGGTTTTTTTGCTTGTTTTCACAAGAAATTACTGAAGCATCACAAACCTGATCACAGAATCAAAGAAATACTCAGGTTGGAAAAGCCCCTCAGGAGCACCAAGGCCAACCCAGAACCCTACTCTACAAAGCTCACCCCTAAACCACAGCCCCAAGCACCACAGCCAAACCACCTTCAAACACAGCCAGGCTTGGGCACTCCACCACCTCCCTGCCCACCACATTCCAGTCCCTGACCACTCTTGCCCTCAAAAAATGTTTCCTACTGTCCAGTCTAAAGCTACTCAGTGGCAGCTTGAGGCCATTCCCTCTTCTTCTATCACTGATGACCTGGGGGAAGAGACCAGCACCAACCTCTCCACAACCTCCTTTCAGGTAGCTGTAGGGAGCCATGAGGCTGATGTCACTAGATCTGATCTCAGATTGGTAAAATGAGTTAGACAGGCTTGCCTAATAATCAGGCAGCTCACACTTGTGGGGGAGGTAGAAATTCTGACTCCCAACCTTCTCCTCTGATTAAACCATTGATCTAGGAGCTGTAGGCTGAGCAGAGAGTGCATTGTTGTCTATCCCTTTTCACGCTAAGCTTCAACTTCTCAGTNCCAGCAGGGGGGATGGACTGGAAGATCTCCAGAGGTCCCTTCCAAGCCCTAACATCCTGTGACCCTCTGATCCTCTAGAACCAGACAAGATACAAAGCCTTCATTGCCGGCCCCAGACCTCTACTGCCATCGCCTGCTCCTGGACTCCTCCTGATTCTGACTTCGATGGCTACAGTGTGGAGTGCAAGAAAATGGACACTCGTGAAGTGGAGTTTTCTAAGAGGATAGAGAAAGACAAATCTCTGCTGAACATCATGACCCTGGTTCCCCACAAGCGGTACCTGGTGTCCATCAAGGTGCACTCTGCAGACATGAGCAGTGAGGTGGCTGAGGACAGCACCATCACCATGATCGACCGTAAGTGGAGGTCAGGGCTGCACCCAGCTGCAAGAAGCAGTTCCTTCTCTTGGTTGGACAGCAAAAGGAGGTCTGAACTCCACAAGGCTCTGAGGCTGATTAAAGGGCTGGAGCAGGTGCCCTATGAGGAGAGGCTGAGAGCCCTGGGGGTGTTTAGTCTGGAGAGGAGAAGACTGAGAGGGGATCTGATCAATGTCTATCAATAGCTGAGTGCTGGGGGTCAAGAGGAAGGGGACAGGCTTTGCTCACTTGCACCCTGGGGACAGGGATCTACTGGAGAGAGTCCAGTGGAGAGCTACCAGGATGATGAAGGGACTGGAGCACTGCCTGATGAGGAGAGGCTGAGAGAGGAGATGGCTGAGAGGGGATTTAATAAATGTCTATAAATATCTGAGGGCTGGGGGTTAAGAGGGAGGGGACAGGCTCTGCTCAGTTGCACCCTGTAATAGGACAAAGTGCAGTGGATATAAACTCCAGCACAGGAGGTTCCACCTCAACAGGAGGAGAAGTTTCTTCACTGTGAGGGTCTCAGAGCACTGGAGCAGGCTGCCCAGAGAGGTTGTGGAGTCTCCTTCTCTGGAGCCTTTCCAGCCCTGTCTGAATGTGTTCCTGTGTGCCCTGTGCTGGATTCTCTGGTCCTGCTCTGGCAGGGGAGTTGGACTGGAAGATCTCCAGAGGTCCCTTCCTACCCCTACCATTCTGTGAGCCTGTGAACTGCCAATGTGTGGTAATCTGGTGGCCTACCCCTTGGTCCATGTTGTGGCAGTGCAGGATTTTATCTATATTGCCTACCATTCTGTTACCAGACCTTAATAATTAGCTCATTCACAAAATGTAGCCTGAGAAACATGAAAAAAAATTTTCTTGTTACTGTTGCTACTTGTCTCCCTGTACCTGGCTGTTTGTCCTCATGGATGCTAACCATCCTCAGCACAAACATCCCTCAGAATCACAGAATTGTCAGGATTGGAAGGGACCTCAAGGATCATCCAGTTCCAACCCCCCTGCCATGGGCAGGGACACCTCACACTACAGCAGGTTGCTCACAGCCACATCCAGCCTGGCTGCAAAAACCTCCAGGGATGAGGCTTCCACCACCTCCCTGGGCAACCTGTGCCAGTGTCTCACCACCCTCATGGGGAAGAATTTCTTCCTCACACCCAATCTGAATCTGCCCGTTTCTATTTGCTTCATTCCTCCAAGTCCTGTCACTCCCTGACACCTTAAAATCCTCACTTTTGCTGTGCTGGTCCTCTGGAGGCTTTTCCCTACCCACCTTGCTTTCCAGTTTACACCTGCAGTGTCACTGTCTGAGGTATGTAGCTTTCTATCACACTAAGAACATTTCCTATGCAAATTCTGCAGCCAGTCTGGGCAGTGGTGCTCTCTAGTTAAATTGTGTCTGGCTGACTCAGGGCTGTTCCTCTGGAAAAGAAAGCAGAAATGGAGATGCTTAAAATAGGTAACTTCCTGTAGTGAGTGTGCTAAGTGGCTTCCAAACACCTGTGTTAAACCTGTGTCATTTTTAGCAGCTACAATTTTTGATTTCATAGGTTGTGGCATTTTTCTGTGGGCTTCTGCAGGAATTCCTACTGAGGAGCTGCCACTTAACCATAGTGACAGTCACTGCTGGCTTGTTTTATCCTTTGGCAGTTTCCCTGTAGGAGGTGAAGACACTTTCTTGATTGATTCAGAGATTTGGGTGCAGTCAGCTGTCCTTTACTACAAATTGCATTTTCCTTACCAGGTCTAAGCCACAGCAAATACATAGGTAATGCTTTCTCTTGTTTTGTTTTTCCCTTTAATTACTCAGGTCCCCCCCAGCCACCTCCAGACATAAGAGTGAACAAAAAAGATGTGCTGATTACCAAGTCCTCCATCAACTTCACTTTTAACTGCAGCTGGTTTAGTGACACCAATGGAGCTGTGAAGTACTTTACTGTGGTTGTGAGAGAGGCTGATGGTAAGTGTCATGATTTAATACCCTTCTCTCTGTAGCCTATAGGAGTTGCATGGGGGGGTACAGCCCTATGTACTCCACAGCAGAGAAGCTTCTCCTCATCTATTCATACATCACAGAATCAACCAGGTTGGAAAAGACCTTCAAGATCATCAAGTCCAACCTATAGCCCAACACCATCTCATCAACTAAACCATGGCACCAACTGCCTCAACCAGGCTTTTTTTAAACACTTCTAGGGATGGTGACTCCACCACCTCCCTGGGCAGCACATTCCAATGCCTGACCACTCTGGTTCCTACTGTCCAGTCTAAACCTACCCAGTGGCAGCTTGAGGCCATTCCTTCTTCTTCTATCCCTAATTACCTCTGAGGAGAGACCAGCACCAACCTCTCCACAGCCTCCTTTCAGGTAGTTGTAGAAAGCCAGGAGGTGTCCCCTCAGCCTCCTTTATTCCAAACTAACTATCCCCAGCTCCTTCAGTCTCTCTACATCAGGTTTATTCTCCAGGCCCTTTCACAGCTTCCTTGCCCTCCTCTGCCCTGGCTCCAGCACCTCCACATCTCTCTTGGATTGAGGTGCCCAAAACTGGACACCACACTCAAGGTGTGGCCTCCCCAGAGCTGAGTCCCTGCTGCTGCTGGACACAGCATTTCTAATCCCAGCCAGGATGCCTTTGGCTTTCCTGGCCCCCTGGGCACACTGCTGGCTCCTCTTCAGCTGCAAGCAAGGTTGGTAGCAGAAACAAGGTACCACTGTAGCTCTGCATTCACCAAGGATCCTGTCCAGCTTCCCAAAAAGTGCTAGAAAGCTGGATAAGAACAGGGTCTGTCCACAGCTTGATGCTGTAAGCTCCATGACATGAGTGGCTGTGCTGTGTAAACCTTCTGTCTTTCTCTGCACCTGCTGTAGGCAGTGAAGGACCAAAGCCTGATGAGCAGCACCCACTGCCTTCCTACCTGGAGTACAAGCACAACGACTCTGTACGCATCTACCAGACAAATTATTTTGCCAGCAGCTGTACTGAAAGCCCTGACAGTGACTATAAAAGCTTTGACATTAACCTGGGAGGAGAAATGGAAAACCTAGGAGGACGTTGTGATCCAGACCAGCAAAGCTTCTGCGACGGACCTCTGAAGCCTCGGACTGCTTACAGGTTCCATTCCCTGTGCTCTGTCACATTGCTAGGCCTGGTGCTGCCTGGATGCTCCTCTAGATTGGTCTTGTACAATGTTCCTTGTGTTTGGCTGTGAATTTATAAAAGCTTTATGTATGTGTGTGCTGGGTTGAAAATTCCTCCCCCCAACATTAGCTTTGGCAGACCAGCTCAGCTGGAGGCTAATGGAAGGTGTATGTACAAGCCACACTGCAATCTGCAATGGAGTGCAATGGATGTGGACACATATCCAATGTTTACAAGTATTCACAGGGGAGAGGAGAAAGGGAAGAGGAGAAAAGGGGAGAGGGGAAAGGGGAGAGGGGAAAGGGGAGAGGAGAAAAGGGAGGGGGGAAAGGGGAGAGGAGAAAGGGGAGAGGAGCCCTCTACCTCTACTGAGTGAGCTCTCCCAGCTGTGATATTTAACTCTGGTGCCTTCAGTAAGAACTGTCTGCAGTCACAGGATCCCAGGATGTTAGGAGTTGGAAAGAACCTCAGGAGATCTTCCAGTCCAATCCCCCTGCCAGAGCAGGACCAGAAAATCCAGCACAGGTCACACAGGAACACATCCAGATGGGGCTGGAAAGGCTCCAGAGAAGGAGACTCCACAACCTCTCTGGGCAGCCTGCTCCAGGGCTCTGAGCCTGTCACTGGAAAGCTTTACTTATCTCTAAGGAGCCAATGAGTTCTTACTTTTCTGCTGTTGGTTCTGAACATCTGATGATCTCTCTCTCTAACGGTGCTGGGTTTGTTTTGTAGGATCAGCATCCGAGCTTTTACCCAGCTCTTCAGCGAGGACCCAAAGGAGCTCCCTAAGCCGCTCTTTGCCGACACCTTCTTCTCCTTGCCCATCACCACAGAGGCAGGTGAGTTTCAGGCCTGTTTCCCAGGGTCTGTAGCATGTGGTTATGTATTGTCCCACAGTATCACAGCATAGCAGAGGTTGGAAGGGACCTCCAGAGATCATCCAGTCCAACCCCCCTGCCAGAGCAGCAGCACCCAGGGGACTCCACACAGGAATGCAGCCAGGTGGGGTTGGAAAGTCTCCAGAGAAGGAGACTCCACAACCTCTCTGGGCAGCCTGCTCCAGGGCTCTGTCACCCTCACTACAAAGAAGTTTCTCCTCATGCTGAGCTGAAACCTTCTCTGTTCAAGTTTGTCTCCATTGGTCCTTGGCTTATTGCTGTGCACCACCCAAAAGAGCCTGGCCCCCTCCACTTGACCCCCAGCCCTCAGCTCTTGAGAGACATTGATCAGATCCCCTCTCAGCCTTCTCTTCTCCAGACTAAACAGCCCCAGGGCTCTCAGGCTCTCTTCACACATCCAGACAGGGCTGGAAAGTCTCCAGAGAAGGAGACTCCACAACCTCTCTGGGCAGCCTGTTCCAGGGCTCTGGGACCCTTACAGTAAAGAAGCTCTTCCTCATGTTGAGGTGGTGCTGTAGTTTTTTCTTTCCCTTTCCACATCTCCTTCACTTTGTCTTAAAGGATGTGCAAGGACTGCTTCACAGTTTGCTGCTCAAAGTCTCTCTTCAAAAGGGAGATGCCCAAGTGCCCTAATCATCCTCATGCCTCTGAACACTGGCATCTAGAACTAGTTGCAAAGTGTGGAGCAAAACCAAGATTGTTGTGCCTGATGGCTGCTCCAAAACAGGGCTGGAGCCATGGCTTACCCAGCCCTAGTTTGCAAATCCAGAGGGCTGCTTGATGGAGCTGCTGACAGTGAAGGAAAAAGGGAAGGCTCAGTGAAGCTGTCACCAAGAAAGCTTCAAAATGAAAGGGAAGCAAACTGCCCTAGAATGGGGCTGTGCTTTCTTTTGCTGTAGTTGGGGGTGAAAGAAACTGTTTGGAAAAAAATATGGGCAGAAAAGCAGGGCCAGGTTTGAACTGAATGTTTAAATGCCTACCTTTTCATTGGATTTAAACATTTCTTTAGCTTGTCATATAATATCCCCTAAAATGTGTTGATTCTTTGATTGTTCATCCATTTTCCTCAGGGTATATAAATACACTGTTTTGTTTCTAGAGCCTCTCTTTGGAGTTATTGAAGGTGTGAGTGCTGGCCTCTTCCTGATTGTGATGTTAGTGGCTGTCACTGCCTTGTTTGTCTGCAGACAAAAAGTGAGGTAAGTTGAGTCTCTTTCTCAGGATCTGTTACTGAAGTCAGGTCAAATTATATTAATTTATAAATTTATTTAAAGCACAGCTGTAAAATTGGAGGAGTGCACTGAAGTGGTCAGCAGAAAAATCTATGTCCCCTGACATCTGTACAAACTAAGTGTAAAACTAATCATAGAATTAGAGAAGTGTCAGGGTTGGAAGGGACCTCAAGGAGCATCCAGTTCCAACCCCTCTGCCATGGGCAGGGACACCTCACACTACAGCAGGTTGCTCACAGCCACATCCAGCCTGGCCTTAAAAAATTCCAGGGATGAGGCTTCCACCACCTGTTTTTAAAAAGTGAAGTATTCTATCTCAGCTTTGAAAGAAGCTTTATCCCTTTAAACCATTTTAGGGCCCATCTTAAGACAGGACACTCTTCTCAATGATAGACTGGGCTGTGAGTGTTTCATAGCAAGAAAAATGTTTTATTGCCTCTGCACAGGGGCACACTGCACACCAAAAAACCTCTGTGCCACAGCTAAGAGCAATATTGTCACAGAATGGTCTGGGTTGGAAGGGACCTCCAAAGGCCATGTAGTCCAAGCCCCTCTCTGCAGTGAGGAGGGACATCCTCAACTAGATCAGGTTGCCCAGAGCCCTGTCCAGCCTCACCTCCTACCTCCAGAGAAGAGGCCTCAACCACCTCCCTGGGCAACCTGTTCCATTGTTCCACTACCCTCATGGTGCAGAACTTGTTCCTCACATCCAATCTCAGTCTGCTCTGCTCTAGTTTGAAGCCATTGTCCCTTGTCCTGTCCCTGCAGGCCTTTGCAAACAGTCTCTCTCCAGCCTTCTTGTAGCCCCCTTCAGGTCCTGGCAGGCTGCTATTAGGTCTCCCCAGAGCCTCCTCTTCTCCAGGCTGAACACCCCCAGCTCCCTCAGCCTGTCCTCATAGCAGAGCTGCTCCAACCCCCTGAGCATTTTCATGGCCCTCCTCTGGACCTGCTCCATCAGCTCCATGTCCTTCCCATATTGAGGGCTCCAAAGCTGGAAGCAGCACTCCAGGTGAGGTCTCACCAGAGCAGAGTCAAGTGGCAGAATCACCTCTCTCTCCCAGGATCTGCTGGCCACACAACTTTGGATGTAGCCCAAGATGGGATTAGCATTCTGTGCTGCAAGCTCACGCTGCCTGCTCCTGTCCAGCTTCTCATGGTCTCTACTTCATGGTCTGAGCCACAAACCAAAACAGACTTCAAAAAATTCCTTTTTTTTTTTACCCAAAGTAACTTATGTTGTGGCAGCTCTTCCTATTATCAGAACATGATTGCAAACCAGAATATTTTCCTCTTTTTTTTTCCTTCCAGCAGTGGCCACGAGAGAGCTACGACAAGGCTGAGCATTCGCAGGGACAGGCCACTGGCAGTCCACCTCAACTTGGGGCAAAAAGGGTAACATCAAAAGCTTTGTTTTTTAAAAGCAGTATTTTAACTTGGAATCATGGATGAACTGCCCCTTCTGGTCCCTCACTGATGAAGTCTTTTTGTTTTTGTTTTCTTTTGAAATTATTTCTAGGAACCGGAAAACGTCCAGGTAAAAAGAAAAAAAAATTAATGCCTTAAAAAAGCTTCTTGATGGCCAGCTGGGATAAGTTGTGACTGTGATTCATCCTCTGGTTTTTCTTCCTCCTGTTGAATGTTTTAGTCCCATCAAAGTCACTCATTTTGAAGCACACTTCACCAAACTGCAAGCAGACTCCAACTACCTCCTGTCCAAGGAGTATGAGGTGGGATCCTGACCTAGGCAAAGGCCTGCATGGAGGGCTGGGCTGGCTGAGTGGAGGGGTGGGCTGGCTGAGTGGAGGGGTG
>VXBD01008087.1:319808-346727 GCA_013399975.1 Indicator maculatus | reverse complement strand
TGAGGAGCCCAGAACTGGACACAGCACTCAAGGTGTGGCCTGACCAGTGCTGAGCAGAGGGCAGGATGACTTCCCTGCTCCTGCTGCCCACACTATTCCTGATGCAGGCCAGGATGCCATTAGCCACTATAAAGTGTTTATAAAGTCCCACAGATGCCATCTGAACTATGTGCTTCTCACCCTGGAGATCTGAACCCTACCAAAGCATGCCATGTAGGCTGTGAATGCTTTGATCCCTCTCCTTGAAGGTCTCCTGGGTTGTGTCTTTTGCAGTGCTGGTGTGGGCAGGACTGGCACATTCATTGCCCTGGACCGCCTCCTGCAGCAGCTGGACTCCAAGGACACTGTTGACATCTATGCAGCAGTGCATGACCTCAGGCTTCACAGGGTCCACATGGTGCAGACAGAGGTGAGTCTTGGAGAGCCTAAACACAGCAGCACCAGCTGCAGGATGGAGCAGTCAATCTCTCAGCCTAAAGGCTTTCAAAGCATTTTGCAGTTAGTCCACTGTGGAATGCTGGCTGGCTGTATTTTAGCTCTGTGAGAATTCACAGGACCCCAGGATGTTAGGGGTTGGAAGGGACCTCTGGAGATCTTCCAGTCCAACCCCCCAGCCAGAGCAGGACCAGAGAATCCAGCACAGGGCACACAGGAACACATCCAGACAGGGCTGGAAAGGCTCCAGAGAAGGTGTCCTGGAAGGAGACTCCACAACCTCTCTGGGCAGCCTGTTCCAGTGCCCTGGGACCCTCACAGTGAAGAAGTTCCTCCTCATGTTGAGGTGAAACCTCCTGTGCTGTAGTCTCCATCCATTGCCCCTTGTCCTATCCCAGGGCACAAGTGAGCAGAGGCTGTCCCTGTCCCTTCCTTCCTGACCCCCAGCCCTCAGCTATTGATAGGCATTGATCAGATCCCCCTCAGTCTTCTCCTCTCCACATTAAACAGCCCCAGGGCTCTCAGCCTCTCCTCCCCAGGCAGTGCTCCAGTCCCTTCAGCATCCTTGCAGCCCTCCCTTGGACTCTCTCCAGCAGATCCCTGTCCCTCCTGAACTGAGGAGCCCAGAACTGGATGCAATATTCCAGGTGAGGTCTCAGCAGGGCAGAGGAGAGGAGGAGGAGAACCTCCCTGGATCTGCTGGACACACTCCTCTGAATGCACCCCAGGATCCCATTGGCTTTCCTGGCCACAACAGCAAGTCCTACAGCCAATCCAAACCATAATAAGTAGCTGTGCTTCCCAAAGTTTTCTCTTACTGGCACTGCCCCACAATCACCCCAGGCACTGTTATGCAGCAGGTGATTAACAGCACATTATTGTGTCAGTGCAGTGTCCAGTAAATGAGCTTTGAGTAGAGGTAGGTCCTTCAGGGATGGGCTTGGAAGACAATCCTAAACCAGGCAGAGAGGTCAACATAGTTAGGAGAATGAGTGAAGAGCAGAAAAAATGAGATGCACATAATTTTAAAGCTCTAAGCACTGTGACCTTGTGGCTTTGGAGTTCATTTTTGTATTGAGCTGCTCTGCCAATTCCATTAATGGCATTGGGAAGCAAAAAGCAAGGCCATTTATTCTGGAGGTGCAGAAAATGTTGGGGATTTCTTCCTGTGCTTTTAAAACTGCAAGAAAATCACATCAGGCTAATAGCAGCTAAACACTTAGAAGCTGGTTTGCCAGAGGTGAGTTGTGGAGGCAGTCTTTGCATTCTCCCTGTCAATTGTTAACAGAGGAATCAGGAGTTTGATGTGTCTGCCTCTAGCACGTTGCTAATGGAGCTCTTTGTGGGCATTTGGAAACCAAAATCTCAGTGACAGTGCTTCCTGCTGGCTGTAGATGCCACATGTGGGTATAGGTGGTCCTGCTCTGGCAGGGGGGTGGACTGGATGAGCTTTTGAGGTCCCTTCCAGCCCCTAGCATTCTGTGATTCTGTAAAGAGAGGCTCAGCTAGGACTGCAAATGAGATTTCCTGAAGCTGGATTAGTCACATAAGACCTGCTGTTGGAGGGGAGACATTCCCAGCCTGGTCTGGGCATCCTCAGAGACAGATCCCTCTCACCACCTACCTTCCCATCAGCCACAGTCAGCAAAGACAGAAGAACATCTCAGAACAGAGGGTGGCTTTTTCCCTAGTTGGAAAACGAGAGGCAACTACCTGAAAAGCCAGGATTTGACACCAAGTTTATAGACAACTAATGTGGGAGGCAAGTGGAGGGGGCCAGGCTCTTTTGGGTGGTGCACAGCAATAAGCCAAGGAACAATGGAGACAAACTTGGACTGAGAAGGTTTCAGCTCAACATGAGGAGAAACTTCTTTACAGTGAGGGTGACAGAGCCCTGGAACAGGCTGCCCAGAGAGGTTGTGGAGTCTCCTTCTCTGGAGCCTTTCCAGCCCTGTCTGGATGTGTTCCTGTGTGACCTGTGCTGGATTCTCTGGTCCTGCTCTGGCAGGGGATTGGACTGGAAGATCTCCAGAGGTCCCTTCCATCCTCTAAGATCCTGGGATCCTGTGACTGTGGATGAAACACAGGATGTCCATTTATGTTCCATTAGCAGCATTTCCAAAACCAGGAGCTCACAACAGCTTCCTTCCTTACTCCTGGCACGAGGAGACTAATCCTAGAAGTGTATTTTCCTTCTCAACCCCAGGCTAGGTCTTGTGTCAGGCAGTTAGCCTGCAGTGGTTTTTCACAGTGCAGAAGCTCAATGACAGCATTTGCAGAGTGACTTGAAGGAGGACTCCTCTCTTGCAGTGCCAGTATGTGTACCTGCACCAGTGTGTGAGGGATGTCTTGAGAGCCAGGACACTGCGCAGTGAGCAGGAAAATCCTTTGTTTCCCATCTATGAAAATGTGAATCCAGACTATCACAGAGGTGGGTGCAAGTTTATCCCCTTCTGAAAAGCTTCTAATTGTTGTGCTCATTGACAGTGTAATTGGGGAGGGGTGAGGGGAGGGCAAACTGCACTGTCCCTTACCATCAATGTTTGTCCTTTTTCCTGCACCTTCATTTCTTCACTCCTCTGCTCTTGTCACTCTTGGCGTTGCATCTTTATTTTCTCCAGTAGTAGCCATGATAATATCTCTTCCTTCTCCTACTTTACCTTCCTGCTGTCCCTCTTCTTCCATGTCATGATTCCTGTGCTGTTGGGGAACTGAACTCCCTGTTGTGACTCTAGCTTCCTCCTTCACCTCACCAGTGCTTGCACTATCCACTTCCAAGCACACTGAGGCTGCTGACTGGACTCCCTGGAATCTTCTGGTTCTGTCCTGAATCACCTTCATTTGCTGTTGATCCTTAGAGGCTGCCTTAGGAGACTTCCCATCTGCCTGGAGTGGGTAGTACATGTGTCTGAGGCTGTGCTCTCCTCTCTCTCCTTCAACTCTCCATCTCCAGGCTGTTTTTCCTGGCCTGTCTGCTGTCCATTAGCTATAATAAGAATTGCAGCAGGTACAAACCTGGCACTGGCACTGCCTTTCAGCTCCTGTCTGATGGCCAGAGGACCAGTCTGGAGGAGCTGTAAGCAGAGGCTGCCTGTGTGTCCTGCTGGAGCTGATTCCCAAGGGCTGTAGTTTTCAGGGTCAGACAGCAGGAACTCAGCACCTCCTTACATTTGGGCATTAGGAATTGAGATTATGTGATGAGAGATCAAAACAATTTCCTTGATCTAGCCCATAGAAATCAGAGCTGTCAGGCTGAGCTTGGAAGAGGCCAAGGACTGAAATAAACCAGGGTTCCACATTTTGGGAGTGCTAGCAGAAGCAGAGGTGGGATCTGCTCTTCAGCTGTCTGTGGTGGGTTGAGATCACCCCCCCAAAATAAAATTGCCAGCCCAGCTCAGGTGGAAGCAAATGAAGCTCTATTTACAAGCAAAACTACCACCTGGGAGTATGGAATGCAATGAATATGTACAAAACACATAATATTTCCATGTATTTACAGTTGATAAATAACACAAGGACCCCCCCTGGACAAAACCAGAGGTTCCCAACAGCTTCCTTCTCTCTGCTCCCTTCCCCTCACCCTGTACAGGGGAATAGAGAAGAGCAGAGAGCAGCTATTGGTCCTTAGCCAAGGTCAGCAACAGCCAAGCAGAAGCCACCCAGCTAGAGGGAAGAGCTGAGAAAGAGCAAGAGTCACCTTATACAACTAACCTGATGTTAATTATCAGCCCCATGGCATTAGTTAGACCTTAGCATTATTTTCCCTTTTACATCCAGTGGTGATTTGTTTCACATCCTGCCACTTTCTACTCAATCTGTGGGAAATTTCCCTAGGCATCAGCCTGGAAGTGCCACACTGTCACAGCAGGCAGCAAGCAGCACTGCTGCCCACCACACAGCCACCTGGGGCAGAGCTCTGCAGTCAGCTGGCAGAGCTGAGCATGAAGCCACCTGCTGGGGTTTAGTGGTCCCTAATCTCAGTTTTCCTTGTTTGCAGATGCTGTTTATGCAAGGCACTAAGAATGCAGCAGACATCTGCTTTTGTGACCACATCTGTTAACCTGGGGGTAGGTCTGAGTTGGGTTTTGGGTTGTTTGGGGGTTTTTTTTATGTCTGTATTTCATGCACTAGAAAGGTGCCAGACCTTCCTCTTGAGACTGTTTTATAATTTATTGGTCTGGTGATTATTTCTTTTTTTTTTTTTTAAGGAGATATCTAATTTAAGTGGTAATGGATATTAATGTATATAATTGTATTTTGGCATTATGTAAATATGGATTTTTTTTTCTATATTGTTTATATTAATATGAAGTTTCCAATAATACTTTTTTTTTTCTTATCATAGTTTTTATGGACTGTTCTAAACTATTTTCAGTTGTATGGCTAACAGGACTGCTGTGTTTAAGGCAGCATTGGCAGGTAACACAAATCCTGTGAGGAAAACCTCTTTCTTTTCTTGAACTGGTTCACTCTTTGTGAGATGAAATAAGCTACTAATAAGCAAGGGAACAGAAGTCCTGTCTAGAAATCACAGTGCTACTCTACACTCCAAACTGAACTGGTTTTGGTCTAACCCCTCCCCACCATGGCATCCCTTCCACAGAACTCACCAGACCTGCATCCACCCTCACTGGAAGCAGCTGTTTCAGTCTGACATAGGAGAAAAACATCAACCAACAAACACTGCTGTGAAGTCTAGCAAGACCTTTCCCCCCCACACACTCTGGGGGGAGGCAGCTCATACTCTGAGTTCTTTACACTGGTTTAAGAGAGCAGAATCAGACCACAACCTATGCCTCTGCCTTTTCACATGTGGATAATCAGAATGAGCAAGCTGTGGGGTCTGGGGCACAGCCCTGTGAGGAGAGGCTGAGGGAGCTGGGGGTGTTTAGCCTGGAGAAGAGGAGGCTCAGGGCAGACCTCATTGCTGTCTACAACTACCTGAAGGGAGGTTGTAGCCAGGTGGGGGTTGGTCTCTTCTGCCAAGCACCCAGCACAAGAGGACACAGTCTCAAGCTGTGCAGGGGGAAGTTTAGGCTTCATCTTAGAAAGAAGTTCTTCCCAGCAAGAGAGATTGGCCATGGGAATGTGCTGCCCAGTTTGTGGTGGAGTGATGTGCCTGGAGGTGTTTAAGCAAAGCCTGGGTGAGGCACTCAGTGCCATGGTCTGGTTGATCAGGTAGGGTTAGGTGATCAGTTGGACTGGGTGATCTTGGAGGTCTCTTCCAACCTGGTTGATTCTGTGATTCTATGATTCAGATGTTGCCTGATGTCCCCACCTGATGGAATCACAGTACCACAGAACATTGGAGATTGGAGGGGAGCTCAGAGATCATCCAGTCCAGAGTCCCTGCCAGAGCAGGATCTCCCAGGGGAGTCTGCACCAGGATGCATCCAGGTGGGGTTTGAAAGCCTCCAGAGGAGGAGACTCCACAACTGCCTCTGGATGTTGCTCATAGTTCTCAACCAGACACACATTGCTTTGCTCTTCAGCATTGTTTGTCAGGTCCCACTCAGCACCTGGTCTGCACAAGTAGCATCCAAGAGGAGGATGTTGTGGCAGACAGCTGTTTGCATCTTTCTGTTTCTCTCAGCTAATAGTGGGGACAGTTCACAGGCCTCCTCCTCCTCCTCAGCACTTGGTAACATAGCAGTGACTGAAACACTCTGGCACAGTGCTCCTGAGCAGCCTCACATCCCTGCCAAGCTAGGTCACCCCTGAGGCCGTACACATCATTGGTCTGGTTCTGCTCCTCCAAAACCAGTGTAAAACCACAGAGAATAAGTAAAAATGAAAGTATCTATGTAGCATTTTGTTGATGTAGGACACCTACTTACCAGTCTGATATTTAACTTGTGCCTCTAAGCTGAGCAATAGAACTCATGGGAAATGGTTAATGCAACAAGAATGGACTTGAAGGAGCCTGAAAGAAGACAGCTCTGAAAGACAAAGGCTCTGCTGAAGAGGGTGTTGCTCTTTTGAATGTCTGTGAAGGATGTTCAGAGTTCCCTTCTCAATGTTTCCCAATAATAATGCCATGAAGCAGTGTTGTTGCTGATCCATAAGCTAAGATTTGCACACTTGGAGCCCAGTCTCTGCCTCCCTTGTCCACCAAGCTACCTGAGTCCTTTCCATGAGAGTCACCTGGAATGCTTGCCTGAAGAACACCATTCTGCTGGTGAAGCATTTGCAGGGTTGGGCTTTTAGGTAATTGAATTGTCTTGGGTTTGTTTTGTTTTTTAATGAAAGCTATTTAATAATGAAAAAAAAAAGTAATAAATGTGTTTATTTTTTTTCCTCTTAATCTGTGCAATACCATGACAAGATCCACTAGGGAAAAAAAAAAAAAAGAAAAAACCAAAGGGAAAAAATATATTTTAAGTAGCTGGAGTTGATAAATGATATTTTTTATTGTTGTTATTACTGATGGAAACAGAGAAGTGGGTGAGAGAAATAGACATACTGTGAAGATGTCATAGAAGTGCAACTTTTATACATTTTTTTTTCCTCTGCTGCTATAGTTATTTGTACAGCTCATAGCCCTGCCTGAAATTGCCAGAAGTAGTATTTTATGCCATGATATGCTATGGATTTCCTAACTGCCTTTCAGTTGTAGAATAGAGAGAAGAAAATGTGTGTGAGCTTTATGTTTATATGATGTGTTGTATAGAATCACAGAATTGTCAGGGTTGGAAGGGACCTCAAGGCTCATCCAGTTCCAACCCCCCTGCCATGGGCAGGGACACCTCACACTACAGCAGGTTGCTCACAGCCACATCCAGCCTGGCCTTAAAAAATTCCAGGGATGAGGCTTCCACCACCTTCCTGGGCAACCTCTGCCAGTGTCCACCACCCTAATATTAAAGAACATTTTCCCAACATCCAACCTGAATCTCCCCATTTCTAATTTTGTTCCATCCCCCCCTAGTCCTGTCACTCCCTGACACCCTCAAAAGTCCCTCCCCAGCTTCCTTGTAGCCCCCTTCAGATACTGGGTAGGTTATTTACAATTTTACTTTGAAAGCATAAAAAGTTAACTCCTAGGCAGGTAGGGAGTACACAAGGAACTGAGGTGTGCTCCTCAGCCTAGGAGTTAGGGAGTTAATTAAAGAGGTTGTGGAGCCTCCTTCTCTGGAGCCTTCCCAGCCCTGTCTGGATGTGTTCCTGTGTGCCCTGTGCTGGATTCTCTGGCGGGGGGGTTGGACTCAAAGATGTCCAGAGGTCCCTTCCAAGCCCTAACACCCTGTGGTGCTGGAGGGGTGAGAACAGTCACCATGTTAGCATCTCCTCCCAGGGCCACAGGTCAGAGAGACACAGCTGACAGGTGCAGCCTGCCACAGCCACTGCTTCCCTGCCAAGGAGGGGCATGGGAGGTGCTTACGTTTATGATGATGATGATGATGTTGCAGTACTGCAGACATGCAGTTTGTGTGAATAAAATGCAGCACAGAATGACCACCACCCTCCTGCTGGGCCCTGCCACAGGCATTCAGGCTCTGGAGCTGTGAGCTCTGGGACCTGCAGTCCTACCAGGCTGCAGCTTTGAGCAGCAGATGAATGTGCCCCCAGGCACTCAGGCAGCTGAGCTGTGGACCCTCTGCCCTCAGCTGTGCCTCTCAGGCTGGCAAAGCCAAGCTCCTGACCTGTTGGTGGCATCACTGTGGCCAAAGCAAAGTGGTCCTCACAGCTCAGCAGCTGGTTCAGACTGGGATTTGGGTTTTTAAGAGTGGTAGGAAAGAGTGGAGGCTGGGAACTAGCTGAATTAGCCAACTCTGTGGACTTGGGGCACACACACAGAGTCAGTGATGTTGGCAGATTCCTCTGCACAGCCATTGGGTTGTTCCTTGGTTTATTTGAAAGCTAAAGCAATACTGTAAGTAACACCAAGTAGTTAAATCCACACTGCTCTGCAGCAGGGCAGTGTGTTAGAGGGAAAAGAAAAAAAAAACCACCAAACCAGAAATTCTTTGTCAGTGCCTGGAGTAAAGTGTCTGCAAAACATCTTCAGCATATATTCCATGTCCAGATGCTATGCAGCTATCAGATTTTTGTGTTCCTGACAGACACTGGATGAGCACAGTGCTACTATTGTCCATTTAAATCATGCATTTATTAAGTATATTTTTATATTTTTTAGCTGTGGTCAACAAATCAAAATATATTTGAGTGCATTTTACACATTTTCATAAATGGTTCATGAATAAAACATTCATATAAAAAAAAAAACCCAAACAAATAAATCCTGTCCTTGTCTTCTGTTTGCCTGCCTTTGCATTATGGATTTTGTTGTTCTGCTGCTCAGAGGAAAGGTCATCAGTGAGTTTGATTCCAAGTGAGATGGTCTTCAGAGAACATTAAACTCATCAGAAGCCTTAAGCCTGTTGGGGGAAAGGGGACTCTGCTCTCCCCCTCTGGCCAGATTAGAGCCCATGCAGAAAGATTCTCTTGCTCCCTCTGCCTCCCCACTTCTCTGCCTTCCTCCTTTAATAACCCCAATACTGCCTGGGTTACACAGGAGGGGTCTGAAGCATTTCACCAGGCAGTTACAGAATCACAGAACTGTCAGGCTTGGAAGGCACCTCCTCAAGGACTATCCAGTTCCAACCCCCTGCCATGGGCAGGGACACCTCACACTACTGCAGGTTGCTCACAGCCACATCCAGCCTGGCTGCAAAAACCTCCAGGGATGAGGCTTCCACCACCTCCCTGGGCAACCTGTGCCAGTGTCTCACCACCCTCATGGGGAAGAACTTCTTCCTAACATCCAATCTGAATCTCCCCATTTCTACTTTTGCTCCATTCCCCCCAGTCCTATCACTCCCTGACACCCTCAAAAGTCCCTCCTTAGCTTTCTTGTAACTCCCTTCAGATCCTGGAAGGCCACAAGAAGGTCTCCTGGGAGCCTTCTCTTCTCCAGACTGAACAACCCCAACTCTCTCAGTCTGTCCTCACAGCAGAGCAGCTCCAGCCCTCTGCTCATCCTCATGGCCCTTCTCTGGAGATTTCCAGCACCTCCAGATTCTTCCTGTAACAGAGGCTCCAGAACTGGACACAGAGCTCCAGGTGTGGTCTCAGCAGAGTGGGGCAGAGGGGGAGAATCCCCTCCCTGGCCCTGCTGGCCACACTTCTCCTGCTGCAGCCCAGGCTCTGCTTGGCTCTCTGGGCTGCAAGTGCTCACTGACAGCTCCGTTGTAGCAATTAACACTGTGCTGGAGCTCCCTCACTGCCTACCACCCCCTGGGATAGACTTGAACCAGGCTTTTTAACAAGTGTATTTCTTTCCCTCCTGCTCTGCACAAGGCTTAAAATCCATTAGCATTCTCGTGGGCTCAGGCTGCTTGGTGGCAGTGTGCTTATTGCCAGCTCTCTGCCTCTCAGCTGTGCCTTGTTTGTCATCAGAATTCTTTAGGACAAGCTAATTCTGTTTATTTTAAAGTGAGAATGGTTTCTTAGCCTCTGCTTTGTACCAGAGCTATATGTGTGTGCTGAAGGCTGAGGGAGCTGTTAGGTTTTTCTCTTTGTGATGTAAAAGCTTACCTCTGAGCTGTACTCTGTCCTGGAGGCAGGGTAGACCCACAAGAGCACTAATAATGCACAGTTAATACCTCCACATGGGAGAAACATGGCCAGCACTGCAGGTCAGAGGAAATACAAACAGCTTTGCAAAGAAACTGAAGCAGAATCACACAGAATTCACACAGAACCATAGAATTGTCAGGGTTGGAAGGGACCTCAAGGATCAGCCAGTTCCACCCCTCCTGCCATGGGCAGGGACACCTCACACTACAGCAGGTTGCTCACAGCCACATCCAGCCTGGCTGCAAAAACCTCCAGGGATGAGGCTTCCACCACCTCCCTGGGAAACCTTTCCCAGTGTCTCACCACCCTCATGGGGAAGAATTTCTTCCTAGAATCAATCAGGTTGGAAGAGACCCTCAAGATCATGAAGCTCATAGGGTGTCTTCTAGTTTGGCAAAACCAGAGGGGTTGGTTCCTGTTGAAATGCTGCCAGAAGCAAGTCTAACTTACCTGGTTTTAACCTGGGCTTCATACTTGTGAGCTGGCTGTTTGATCACAGGGTGACAGAGGGGCAGGGGCTGGAAAGAACCTTGAGAGCTCATCCAGTCCAACCCCCTGCCAGAGCAGGAGCACCTAGAGCAGATCACACAGGAACACAGCCAGGCAGGTTTGGAATATCTCCAGAGAGGGAGACTCCACAACTCCCTGGGTAGCCTCTTCCAGTGCTCCCTCTGATGTCTTTATACCCAGGTTAGATGCTGTCCTTGGCATCATGTGGAACCTCTCCACAACAAGCAGATGGTCCCTGCTCACAAGGGCTTGGAGTAGTTAGCAGCACTGAGCAGACATGGAGGTGCCAAAAGACAAAGCTCTTTGCAGACTTCAGATCTTTCAGTGTCCAGGTGAAACATTACCTCAGCATCTACAGCTTTGCAGTGGCAGATGTCCTGGGGGCCCCAAAAGAGGCTGAAGTCCCCCTGAGGGCTATCACTGACCCAGGCAGGGTCCCCACCATCAGCACAGGGAGGGTCCCTGCCAAGCCCAGCTCCAAGCTGCCCTCACAACCCCTGCTGACCCAAATTCCTGTCTGGAGAGGGTGGCAGGAACACATCCTAGCCCCAGAGATGCTCCAGATGGGTGCACATGGCTTCAGGGGCTAAAGAGAGAGGAAGCTTCAGGGACTAAAGAGAGAGGAAGCTACAAGGGAGCCCAGCTGGGGCTCACTGCTGCCAAGTTCCTCTCTCCATGCTGGTGCTGCCCTTGCTGAGCCATGGGTGCATGGCTCAGGGGAGTGACTGGAAGTGCATAGCAGAGACTCTCTGGCTCTGCCTCCCCTCCTGCTGGGGCCCTCTAGCTGGCCACACTCTCTGCTCCCCTAGGTGCCTGCATCCCCAGGCTCAAAGGCCAGAAGCATGAGAGCACTGCCAAGAGGATGGCAGCCATGGCCTCCTGCAGCAGCCTAGTGCTAGGCACTGAGTGTGGCTGGCAAGTGCTGCAGCGGCTGGGCCAGAGACATTTTTGTCCATGAACTTCCCTGCAGCAGTGCCAAAATCCCTGCCAAACTGCATGCCATGCCCTTGCTTGTCCTTGGGGTTAAAGCACCAGGCCTGCTGATGTGCCAGATCAATAGTGGAGAGCAGCTGGAGCAGCAGCCTCTTACCAAGGGTAAAAGCAGAGTTTTCCTCTTCTCCCCACAGTGGTGAGGCCACACAACTGCATCATCAGGTGCCACCTGAGACCTGCAGACTCTCAGGAAAAGAAGGAGCCCCAAATCAGATTGTTTCTGACCCTACAAATCTTCACCAATTGCTGGAGGAGAGTCTCTCTTCTCTCTAAGAGATGGAGCACAAGGATAAATCAGTGAGCTGAATGAGCCCCTCCTGGGATATGTGTCTCCTGGCAAGCCTGTTTCACAGGACAGCTCCCAGATGGTTTTTTATACCTATATCTATATCATCTAAGTCTATATTTATCTCTATCATCTCTATCTCTATATCTACCTCTATTTGTATGATCTATCTCTATCTCCATCTCCATCTCCATCTCCATCTCCATCTCCATCTCCATCTCCATCTCCATCTCCATCGCCATCGCCATCTCCATCTATCTCTATCTCTATCTCTATCTCTATCTCTATCTCTATCTCTATCTCTATCTCTATCTCTATCTCTATCTCTATCTCTGTCTCTATTTCTCTATCTACCTCTATTTCTATGATCTCCATCTCTATCTCCATCTCTATCTCCATCTCTATCNCACTACAGCAGGTTGCTCACAGCCACATCCAGCCTGGCTGCAAAAACCTCCAGGGATGAGGCTTCCACCACCTCCCTGGGCAACCTGTGCCAGTGTCTCACCACCCTCATGGGGAACAACTTCTTCCTCACATCCAATCTGAATCTCCCCATTTCTAGTTTTGCTCCATTCCCCCCAGTCCTATCACTCCCTGACACCCTAACAAGTCCCTCCCCAGCTTTCATGTAGCCCCCTTCAGATGCTGGAAGGCCACAAGAAGGTCTCCTCAGAGCCTTCCCTTCTCCAGCCTGCACAACCCCAACTCTCTCAGTCTGTCTCTCACAGCCCTCTGCTCATCCTCATGGCCCTTCTCTGGGCCCCAGTCCAACAGTGAGGGAAGGCAAATTGCCTAAAAGTTGGCTCTTTGGAGCTTCTGAAACAAAATGTTAGCTGCTCACATCTCTTTTTTTCACTGATCCTGCTGTATGAGGTCCAAATAATTGAAGTATTTTGTCCAGAAACCATCAGTTGCTGTCAGCTGCTGAACAAACAGTAAGATGAAAGAGCTGAAGAGCTGATTTATTTTCCCCCAACTGCTTTTAGTTAATGGCAATTGGCATGCAAACAAATCAAGAGCTAAACCTTATGTTAGCACAAAAGTAATGAAAAGAAGTTCTGTTCTGTAAGGTAAGGTTTGACACTTCATCAACTCATTCCATTACAGGCAGATTGCTTGTTTGGGCTTCTGCTTTGTTTGTTACTTTTCAAAATGCAACATCAAAAGGGATTTAAGTAACTTTCATTGCACAGCATCACAGCCTCACAGGATGTTAGGGGTTGGAAGGGACCTCTGGAGATCTTCCAGTCCAACACCCCTGCCAGAGCAGGACCAGAGAATCCAGCACAGGGCACACAGGAACACATCCAGACAGGGCTGGAAAGGCTCCAGAGAAGGAGACTCCACAACCTCTCTGGGCAGCCTGTTCCAGTGCTCTGGGACCCTTAACAGTTAAGCTCTTCCTCATGTTGAGGTGGAACCTCCTGTGCTGGAGTTTCCATCCATTGTCCCTTGTCCTATCCCAGGGCACAAGTGAGCAGAGGCTGTTCCTGTCCCTTCCTTCCTGACCCCCAGCCCTCAGCTATTGATAGACATTGATCAGATCCCCTCTCAGTCTTCTCCTCTCCACACTAAACACCCCCAGGGCTCTCAGCCTCTCCTCACCAGGCAGTGCTCCAGTCCCTTCCTCATCCTTGGAGCCCTCCCTTGGACTCTCTCCAGCAGATCCCTGTCCCTCTGGAGCTGGGGAGCCCAGACCTGGATGCAATATTCCAGGTGGGGTCTCAGCAGGGCAGAGTAGAGGGGGAGTAGAACCTCCCTGGACTGCTGGACACACTCCTCTGGATGCACCCCAGGATCCCATTGGTCTTCTTGGCCCCCAGGGCACATTGCTGTCCCATGCAGAACTTGTTGTCCACCAGCACTCCCAGGTCCCTCTCCACAGGGCTGCCCTCCAGCAGATCACCTCCTGACCTGTACTGGTGTATTTATTCTTCCTCCCCAGCTGCAGGACTCTGCACTTCTCCTTGTTGAACCTCATTAGGTTCCTCTCTGCCCAGCTCTCAGTCTGTCCAAGTCTTGCTGAATGGCCTCACAGCCTTCAGGTGTCTCAGCCAAACCTCCCAGGTTGGTGCCATCAGCAAACCTGCTGACAAGACTCTGTCTGTCTGTCTGTCCCCTCATCAATGTCATTGATGAACAGGACTGGCCCCAGCACTGATCCCTGGGGGACTCCACCAGCTACAGCTCTCCAGCTGGACTTGGCACCACTGACCACCACTCTTTGGACTCTATCTTGTGACCAGTTTCTGAAATAGAATCACAGAGTCATAGAATGGTCTGGGCTGGAAGGCACCTCCAAAGCTCATCCAGTCCAACCCCTCTGCAGCCAGCAGGGACATCCTCAACTAGATCAGGCTGCCCAGAGCCCTGTCCAGCCTCACCTTGAGTATCTCCAGGGATAGAGCCTCAACCACCTCCCCAGCACATCTGGGATTTCAGGCTGGTTGCTGTGTGTTCTGTTTAGATTTTTTGGGGTGGATTTTAGGTGTTTCTGTAACTGTACAGCCATGCCAGCATATTTTAGGTGAAAACTTTCCATCCAGCTTACAGCTATACAATTTACCAGGCTATTCTTTTTTCTTTTCCCCTTCTTCTTGCCTCTCCAGCCACTCACCCAATGTGTGCAAAGCCATTTCTTGTATTACCAGACTTAAAAGCATCAGAGGGCTGTGAATTAAACACAGTTCAAGCAATGATGGCATTGGTGCCAGCATCCAACCTGAAAGACAATTGCACAGCCTCTCAAATGCCCAACTTTGGTGTTGATTCCTGTGCTGAGGTGCTGACCTGACAAGGCAGGAGGATTAATTGCTCTCATATTCCCTCAGAGGTTTTTCTTGCTCAAGAAGAGGTTGTTAGCTTTGACAGAGCAGTGTAGCAACCTCTGAAGGTACCAGAAAGGGAAGGGGTTGGTTTCTGGTTGAAAGTCAGTGGAAGAACAGCAGCTGCTGTTCTTGTTAGCCTGGTGGAGAGCAAGGGACCCATGGAACAGCAATGTGCCCTGCTGGCCAAGAGGGCCAATGGGAGCCTGGGGGCATGCAGAGGAGTGTGTCCAGCAGAGCCAGGGAGGTTCTCCTCTCCCTCTACTCTGCTCTGGTGAGACCTCACCTGGAATATTGCATCCAGTTCTGGGCTCCCCAGTTCAGGAGGGACAGGGATCTGCTGGAGAGAGTCCAAGGGAGGGCTGCAAGGATGCTGAAGGGACTGGAGCACTGCCTGGGGAGGAGAGGCTGAGAGCCCTGGGGCTGTTTAGTGTGGAGAGGAGAAGACTGAGAGGGGATCTGATCAATGTCTCTCAATAGCTGAGGGCTGGGGGTCAGGAAGGAAGGGACAGGGACAGCCTCTGCTCACTTGTGCCCTGGGATAGGACAAGGGGCAATGGATGGAGACTCCGGAACAGGAGGTTCCACCTCAACATGAGGAAGAACTTCTTTACTGTAAGGCTCACAGAGTGCTCAAACAGGCTGCCCAGAGAGGTTGTGGAGTCTCCTTCTGTGGAGCCTTTCCAGCCCTGTCTGGATGTGTTCCTGTGTGACCTGTGCTGGATTCTGTGGCCCTGCAGGGGGGTTGCAATGGAAGATCTCCAGAGGTCTTTTCCAACCCCTAACATCCTGGGAGCTTTGATCCATGCTGAGGAAAAACAATTAATAAACAAGAGAGAAAGATGGAGAGAGAGAGAAAATAATAAATAAAAAGCAGCAGCTTTTGATTCTCAGAGGAATGACAGAGATAAGCTGATCTTTTGATAACTCCAGCCACAGGATTTCTGCCAGGGACTGCAAGAAAATATCTGCATGATGCAGTAGCCTTCATAATTAAGATTTCTGCTGTGCTTCCTTTCATCTGATTACTGAAATATAAGTCATGGCCTGAGATTTTTTTTTCCTTTCCTTATTAAATGCTGTTCTAGGTGTCTCCTTTTCCACATGCTTATTATTCCTGGTCTAAGATACTTCTGGTCATTCAGGCTAAAGTTTGCAGAAAGAGCTTTAGCAGCCAGCTGCCCTCTTTGCAGTGCTGAGCAAGGATGCTTGCATAGCACATTCCTTCTGTTAGCAGGCAAACCACACTGTACCACAGAATACAGCCAGGAGGAAGAGACCTCAAAGGTCATCCACTCAATGGGGTTGGACTTGATGATCTCCAGAGGTCTCTTCCAACCCCTAACATCCTGTGAGCTGATAGCAGACCCACACAGGGTCTTTAGTTTTTCAAGCTAAGCCTCCATCACTGACAGTCTGCATTACAGACATCCCCAGGGTTGCTCAATCCCTGCACCTGCCCTGTGAAAGGCTTTTAAACACCAACCAGGCTCTCCCCTTTCACAGTCCCCAGCTGCACTCACAGCATCACAGAAACATTCAGGTTGGAAATGCCCCTCAGGAGCACCAAGGCCAACCCAGAACCCTACTCTACAAGGCTCACCCCTAAACCACAGCCCCAAGCACCACAGCCAAACCACCTTCAAACACAGCCAGGCTTGGGGACTCCACCACCTCCCTGCCCACCACATTCCAGTCCCTGACCACTCTTGCCCTCAAAAAAGGTTTCCTACTGTCCAGTCTAAACCTACCCAGTGGCAGCTTGAGGCCTGTTCCAGTGTTCCAACACCCTCATGGTGAAGAACTTCTTCCTCATATCCAACCTAAATCTGCTCTGCTCTAGTTTGAAGCCATTGTCCCTCATCCTGTCCCTGCAGCCCTTTGCAAACAGTTTCTCTCCAGCCCCCTTCAGGTACTGGCAGGCTGCTATTAGGTCTCCCCAGAGCCTCCTCTTCTCCAGGCTGAACACCCCCAGCTCCCTCAGCCTGACCTCATAGCAGAGCTGCTCCAACCCCCTGAGCATTATCATGGCCCTCCTCTGGACCTGCTCCATCAGCTCCATGTCCTTCTTTTACTGAGGGCTCCAGAGCTGGATGCAGTACTGCAGGTGATATCTCACCAGAGCAGAGCAAAGTGTCAGAATCACCTCTCTGGCTCTGCTGGCCTCACATCTTTGGATGCAGCCCAGGCTGTGATTTGCCTTCTGTGCTGCAAGCTCACACTGCCTGCTCCTGTCCAGCTTCTCATCCATCAGCACCCCCAAGTCCTTTTCCTCAGGGCTGCTGTCTAACACCTCCTCCCCCAGTCTGTATTGACAGTGAGGATTGTTCCTGTCCAGGTGCAGGACCTGCACTTGCTCTTGTTGAACCTCTTGAGGTTCACCTGGGCACCACCTCTCCAGCTTGCCCAGGTCCCTCTGGATGCCATCCTGTCCCTCTGCTGTACCAACAGCACCTCTCAGAAGGCAGGTCTCACTAAAGTGAAGCAGCAGACAGCACAGTGGAACAAAATTCCTCACAGCAACAGCAGCACAAATCCTGAATAAAATGCAACAGTTGACTCTGCAGATGGCTCTGAGGGAAGACAAAGCAAAGCAAAGCAAAGCAAAACAAACATAAAAAACCCCGCCCCAAACCAACCACACAAGCAAACAAAAGCAGCCAGCCTGGATGTAAATATCAATTCAGAGAACACAAAACAAGAACTGGACAGCCACAAAGCCAAGGGGGAAATGAGCAAATAATCTGCTAGAAGGAAATCCCCAGCTCCCTCCATCAAGTATTGGGATTAGGAGGACATTGCTAAATCAGTGAGGTGCAGGCTGGGACAGCAAAGTGAATGTTAGGATTATTTTGTTGCTTTGGTTTGTTTTTTTTATTCCCCTTCAGCATTGCACACTGCCAAGCCAGGGAGGTGCTTCCTGCCTGCCTCTGCACACAGCTGCAGAGGTTTCATTTGGGATGGAAGCCTCTCTGCAAAATGATTTCATGCCACAGAAAATTGGAATTGTCAGGCTTGGAAGGCACCTCCTCAAGGATCATCCAGTTCCAACCCCCCTGCCATGGGCAGGGACACCTCACACTAGATCAGATTGCTCACAGCCACATCCAGCCTGGCTGCAAAAACCTCCAGGGATGAGGCTTCCACCACCTCCCTGGGCAACCTGTGCCAGTGTCTCACCACCCTCATGGGAAAGAATTTCTTCCTAATATCCAATCTAAATCTCCCCATTCCTACTTTTGCTCCATTCCCCCCAGTCCTATCACTCCCTGACACCCTAAAAAGTCCCTCCCCAGCTTTCTTGTAACTCCCTTCAGACACTGGAAGGCCACAAGAAGGTCTCCTGGGAGCCTTCTCTTCTCCAGACTGCACAACCCCAACTCTCTCAGTCTGTCCTCACAGCAGAGCAGCTCCAGCCCTCTGCTCATCCTCAAGGCCCTTCTCTGGACACCTTCCTGCACCTCCAGATCCTTCTTGCATAAGGGACTCTCTATCCCTGTCAACACTGCTTGCTTCCAGAGCCCTTTGCAAATGGCATTTCTAACAGGTTGCAGAGGTGTGGTTGCCAGTCAGGGGAGCTGCATCAACTCAGTTCCCTCCTAGCCTTTTGCTTGGTGAATCAGCTGTGCCATTCAGCCACAAAAAGCTTCTGGAGCAAAGCTAGAGAGAGGATTTTGCTAATCTGGATTTGTAAACCTCAAGCTCCTGGCTTACAAAGTCCATAATGAATCTGTGTCACCACACAGCTCCTCTCCCTTGAGAACACAGGGAATGTGCCTGTGCAGAACAGCAGGGTCATTCCTCTTGCCCATGAGAAGTTACCAAGGGGAAACAGCAGCACAGAGCTTGCCACCACCTTACCCAGATAACTGAACTGCCTGACAGCTCCAGGGGTCTGGGGTTGGCAGAGTGGGAGAAAAGACAGAGGACAGATACAGATAGAGAGGTGTCTGTCTAGCTAGAACTAATATCTGTCTGTCTAGCTAGCTATCTGTCCATCTCTCTATCTCTCTATCTCTCTCTTTATCCATCCATCCATCCATCTATCTATCTATCTATCTATCTATCTCTCTCTCTATCTATCTATCTATCTCTCTCTCTATCTATCTATCTATCTCTCTCTCTATCTATCTATCTATCTCTCTCTCTATCTATCTATCTATCTCTCTCTCTATCTATCTATCTATCTCTCTCTCTATCTATCTATCTATCTCTCTCTCTATCTATCTATCTATCTCTCTCTCTATCTATCTATCTATCTCTCTCTCTATCTATCTATCTATCTCTCTCTCTATCTATCTATCTATCTCTCTCTCTATCTATCTATCTATCTCTCTCTCTATCTATCTATCTATCTCTCTCTCTATCTATCTATCTATCTCTCTCTCTATCTATCTATCTATCTCTCTCTCTATCTATCTATCTATCTCTCTCTCTATCTATCTATCTATCTCTCTCTCTATCTATCTATCTATCTCTCTCTCTATCTATCTATCTATCTCTCTCTCTATCTATCTATCTATCTCTCTCTCTATCTATCTATCTATCTCTCTCTCTATCTATCTATCTATCTCTCTCTCTATCTATCTATCTATCTCTCTCTCTATCTATCTATCTATCTCTCTCTCTATCTATCTATCTATCTATTCATCTATCCATCCATCTACCTACTTACCTATCTATCCATCCATCCATCTATCCATGTATCCATCTATCTATGTATCCATCTATCTATCTATCTATCTATCTATCTATCTATCTATCTATCTATCTATCTATCTATCTATCCATCCATCTATCCATCTATCCATCCATCCATCTACCTACCTACTTACCTATCTATCCATCCATCTATCTATCAATCTATCTATCCATCCATCTATCCATCTATCCATCCATCTATCCATCTATCAGTTATCTATCCATCTATCCATTTCTCCCTCTCCATCCATCCATCCATCTACTGAGCTACGTACCTATCTATCCATCTGCCTATCTATCTCTCTATCTCTCTACCTGCCTATCTCTCTATCCAACCATCTATCTATCCATCTATCTGTCTGTCTGTCTGTCTGTCTATCTATCTATCTATCCATTTATCTATCTGACAACGACAGCCAACACCCCGGACATTGCCTTGTCATCGGGTTGCCACCACAGAAGAATCACAGAGCTGCTCACAAGGCATGAGCAACAGGAGCCATCATCTGCTTTGCAGGACAGGGCCTCCAGAAGCCTGCAGACTTTTCAGCTGATAGGTTGAGAGCTTGTAACCAGCACACCCTGTGTGATCCCTCTCATCAGGTCCCTGTGTGAGCCTGGAACAGCCAGCTCCAGAGGGCAAGGTGTAAAACAGAGAAGTGAAAAAATTTCCATTCAAGCAGCAGTTTCCATCCACAGAACTGGAAGTGCTTGACCTTGTGCAGCCAACACTGATCAGATCTCTCCTACAGAGTATGTTGCCAAGAAGCATCAAGCTCCCAACTCCATCAACAGAGTTCCTGAGCTTTCTTCAAAGGAACAGAGCTATACCAGTGTGGACCAGGACCAGTGGACTCTTCAAAAATCATTGAATCACAGAACTCTCAGGCTTGGAAGGGACCTCAAGGATCATCCAGTTCCAATCCCCCTGCCATGGGCAGGGACACCTCACACTACAGCAGGTTGCTCACAGCCACATCCAGCCTGGCTGCAAAAACCTCCAGGGATGAGGCTTCCACCACCTCCCTGGACGACCTGTGCCAGTGTCTCACCACCCTCATGGGGAAGAATTTCTTCCTAACATCCAATCTGAACCTCCCCACTTCTACTTTTGCTCCATTCCCCTCAGTCCTATCACTCCCTGACACCCTAAAAAGTCCCTCCCCAGCTTTCTTGGAGCCCCCTTCAGATCCTGGAAGGCCACAAGAAGGTCTCCTTAGAGTCTTCTCCTCTCCAGACTGCACAACCCCAACTCTCTCAGTCTGTCCTCACAGCAGAGCAGCTCCAGCCCTCTGCTCATCCTCATGGCCCTTCTCTGGACACCTTCCAGCACCTCCAGATCTTTCCTGTAACGGACCTGTTCCAGTGTCTCACCACCCTCATCATACAGCAAGTAAACAGCAGGGTGAAGAACAACCTCCAGGCACTCTGCTGCCCTCACCCCTGGGCACCACAGTGCCCACCCCACGCAGAATTTTGCAGACTAAGCAGCTTTCTGGAAATCAGTTCTTACACACACAGGATAGGATTAATCTGAGCTGGACACCAGGCAATTCAAGCAGGTTTCTCCGCCTGCCTTGTGCCAACAAAGCTTTCAGGCTTTCCAATCCAGCCCTTTCCTCACCCTCTCCTCCGTGTTAAAAGCAGGACAGAACAGCAGGCATTTACACATAATGCCATCAGAGATTAGTGCAGCACACAGTGTGGTGAGGACTGCAGAATGCTTCATGTGGATTAAAATGCTCCACCAGGCAATCACATACTGAGGGACTCCACCTTCCTGACTGAGCCACGTGCCTTGTCTCTTCCACTCCGTGCCAGCCCTGCAGAGGGGCACAGCTGGTGCCAGGGCTGCACAGCCCTGAGGGGTGGGGATGGGCACCACAGAGCTGCTCTGCTTTCAGCCCCTGACTGCAGCTTGTCATCACAGAACCACAGATATGTTCAGGTTGGAAGAGCCCCTCAGGATCACCAAGGCCAACCCAGAACCCTACTCTGCAAGGCTCACCCCTAAACCACAGCCCCAAGCACCACAGCCAAACCACCTTCAAACACAGCCAGCCTTGGGCACTCCACCACCTCCCTGACCACCACATTCCAGTCCCTCACCACTCTTGCCATGAAAAAAGGTTTCCTACTGTCCAGTCTAAAGCTACCCAGTGACAGCTTGAGACCATTCCCTCTTCTTCTAGCACTAATGACCTGGGAGAAGAGACCAGCACCAACCTCTCCACAACCTCCTTTCAGGGAGTTGTAGAGAGCCAGGAGGTCTCCCCTCAGCCTCCTCTCTTTCACACTAACCATCCCCAGCTCCTTCAGTCTCTCTTCATCAGATTTCTTCTCCAGGCCCTTCCCAGCTTCCTTGCCCTCCTCTGCCCTGGCTCCAGCATCTCCACATCTCTCTTGGATTGAGGTGCCCCAAACTGGACACAACACTCCAGGTGTGGGCTGAGCAGAGCTGAGTCCCAGGGGACAATCCCCTCCCTGCTCCTGCTGGACACAGCATTGCTGATCCCAGCCAGGATGCCTTTGGCTTTCTTGGCCCCCTGGGCACACTGCTGGCTCCTCTTCAGCTGCTTGTCCATCAGCACCCCCAGGTCCCTTTCTGCCAGCAGCTTTCCAGCCACACTGCCCCAAGCCTGGAGCATAGCTTGGGGTTGTTGTGACCCAAGAGCAGGACCTGGCACTTGGCCTTGTTGAAGCTCCTCCTGCTAATGTTGGACATGGATCCAATCTATCTATCCCTGAAGCCTGGTGACATGTGTCACACTATGGCTCACAGTCCCTCCTCAGCAAGCTCTCAGGCACTCCACTATTTAGGGAAATCACTGGTGAAACATATTCAAGTAAAACCACTCGAAAGCCCTGCTCCTTACAACCCAAGAGCAGTTTGGTGAGGAGGATAACTGAGAGAGGGTGAGAAAAAATTGTAGGGATTGAACACCACTGAGGCAACAGAATCAGCTCCAGTATTTAATCACCTTTCCCAAGAACTGCTTCCTGGTTTTGAAGAAGTATTTCTGAGGGATGTCTACATTTCTCCACAATGAACAGGTGAGGAGGAAGGATTTCATCTGCACAGAAGCTAAAAGTTTGGACATGAAAATGTTCTACAGAGAAGAAAACAAACAAACAAACAAACAAAGCAGTACACAGCTATTGTCAACTGAATCATAGTACCACAATACCTTAGAGGTTGGAAGGGACCTCCAGAGATCATCCAGTCCAACCCCCCTGCCAGAGCAGCAGCACCCAGGGTAGTCCACACAGGAATGCAGCCAGATGGGGTTGGAAAGTCTCCAGAGAAGGAGACTCCACAACCTCTCTGGGCAGCCTGCTCCAGGGCTCTGTCACCCTCACTGCAAAGAAGTTTCTCCTCATGCTGAGCTGAAACCTTCTCTGTTCAAGTTTGTCTCCATTGGTCCTTGGCTTATTGCTGTGCACCACCCAAAAGAGCCTGACCCCCTCCACTTGACCCCCACCCCTCAGCTCTTGAGAGACATTGACCAGATCCCCTCTCAGCCTTCTCTTCTCCACACTAAACAGCCCCAGGGCTCTCAGGCNCCATTGGCTCTCTTGGCCACAAGGGCACATTGCTGTCCCATGCAGAACTTGCTGTCCACCAGCACTCCAAGGTCTTTCTCCATGGAGCTGCTTTGCCTCTAACCTGTCCTGGTGCCTGCTGTTATTCCTCCCCAGATGCAGGACCCTGCACTTGTCTTTATTGAACTCCCTGAGGTTTGCTTGCAGCCAGCTCTCAGCCTGTCCAGCTCTGCTTGGATGGCAGCACTGCCTGATGTGGCTTGCTTGAAAACAAAACAAAACCAAACTCAACAATACCACAAAGAAACAAAACAAACAAAGGTTAGGGGGGAAAGGAAAAAAAAGAAAGAAAACAGCCAACCTTTTATTATTTTGGAAATGCAATCTATCATCAAGGAGGTCTTTGAAATATTTCATTATTATGACCCAACAGTAAAGATCACTTTGTGGAGATGGAAGGAGCCACACACCAGGGGTCTCAGTCTGGCCAGGAGCTGGGTAGCTGCTGTTGGGGGGCTGACAGCATGCAGCATGTTTGGTGCAGCATAGGTCTCTCTGGTTTTTTTGGTAGAATACAACTTGTTTATACTGCCAGAGCAGAAGAAGCAATTAGCTGACATTTCATGGGGCAGTCTCTCAAGAGTAATCCTGAGGCAAGAGCAGCTCCAGTGTGGGATGAGATGGTGGAAGGAGCTGCAGATGGGCACCCCTCAGACCTGTCAGTGTGTCGGGCTGCCTCACCCGAGACCTCCTCCCGGCTTGGGTTGGGTTGGTTTCTCTTTTCCATCAGGAGCCTTGCTGTTCACAGATGCTTCTTCTTTTTTATTGCCTCTGCCCTGACAGCCAAGCTCTTGGCACAGATGGTCAGGACCACGATGAGGACTCCCAGCAGGAAGGTAACCAGAGGCCAGAGGAAGCAGTGCAAGAGGACAGTCTCGTCGTGGGTGCGCCTCAGCATCACGTCATCTGGCCTGCAAAGAATGAGGAGGAAGAGGAGAGGCAGAACAGGACAACCCAGCCTGGCACCCTCAGCTCTTCACAGGTGGAAAGCACCTGCCATGGGAGCAAGGAAGGCATTTCATTTGCAGCAGAGTTCAGATGTTATCAAGAAGAATGTTCCATTCACTGCCTGCCTACCCCCAGCACCCATGGCAGGCTGTTGGTTTTCTTCCCAGTCCAAGCTGCCATTGGGTGATGAATGAAGGCACAACCCCCCTGCCATATAGCAAGGAGATTCCAGAAATGCAGAGGGCAGAGAATCTCAGAAGTCCTCCCAGAAGTCCTTTATTGCTACCTTGTGGACTCCCCAGCACTGCAGAGTCAGAGTCCCACTTACAGCAGGAGTCCTGGAAGCCCTTAACAGACAAAGCAGCTAACAGAGGTCCTGAGCACATCCCTAGCAGCAGCCCTACACCAAAGCCCTGGCCAGAAGAAGCTAACCAACAGAAGCAGAAGTCCCTAGCAGAGCCCTAAACCCCCAATCTGTTCCTAACCTAAATCCCTAACCTCAGTACCTCTTGCTCAGTGGCTGGTTTTTTATGCTTCTTGTTACCAGTAAACCCCAACCACATCTATAAGCTCAAATCTTTTCCCAGGGAGAGGTGCCAGCATGTCAAGGAGGTTGTTCCTGCAGCATGTTCCAATCCCAGGGTGCCAAGGTGAGGATGTTGTTCTTGGCAGCAAACAAACAAACAAATAAAGCAGCACAAAGCTATTGTCAACTGAATCACAGGATCACAGCAGNCCTCCTGGCTCTCCCCTGGACTCTCTCCAGCAGGTCTCTGTCTCTCTTCAACTGGGGAGACCCAAACTGGACACAGGATTGCAGCTGTGGTCTCAGCAGGGCAGAGCAGAGGGGGAGCAGAACCTCCCCAGCCCTGCTGGCCACACTTTGCTTGCTGCACCCCTGGCAAGCCAAACTCATCCAGCCTGGCTCTGGGACTCCAGCTCTCCTAATGCAGGGGCAAGATACCTGTGTGCAAGGACTTTGCTGCCTCTAACCCAGCAGCTTCATCTTGAGCAGAAAGCAGCACTAAGAAAACATTCCCTGCAGAGGGAACAAAAATAAACTCTTTTTTCCTTCACTGAGAAGTTAGTAAATGGAGAATATACCTGTTAATCTAAACAGGGTTTTGTCTATCCTTAAGGAGCTGGTGGAGCCAGACCAGCAGGCCACACCTGATCCCTGATTTAATTGCACCTTCATTTGCATTCTGTGGTCCCTTTCCCAAAATTGCTGTGCCAGCCTGCAAATCCCCAAGGCCAGCACCATGCACCTCTCTTGATTTTCCTGGTAAGCAGCAGAATAAGACTCTGATTATGCAGAGCTCAGCTACATAAAAGTTGAAACTCAGCAACATTAAAAAAAAAAAAAAGATAAAAAATAAAATCCAGGTGTGTTCAAGAGCTGCTCAGCCAAAATCCTCCAAGCACATCATCAGACAGGTGTGGAGAACATAAAGGGATGAATATTAACTTAATGGGCACAAGCTCACCAGCTTCTGCCATGCAGATGGCCACACCCAAAGAGAAAAATCCCTTCAGAGGAAAGGCTCCAGAGAAGGAGACTCCACAACCTCTCTGGGCAGCCTGTTCCAGGGCTCTGGGACCCTCACAGTCAAGAAGTTCCTCCTCATGTTGAGGTGGAACCTCCTGTGCTGTAGTTTCCATCCCTTGTCCCTTGTACTAGCCCAGAGTGCAAGTGAGCAGAGGCTGTCCCTGTCCCTTCCCTCTTGACCCCCAGCCCTCAGCTATTTATAAGCATTTACTAAATCCCCTCCACAGTGACTAACACAAGAGAGCTCCCCCACCAGCTTCTGAATCAGGAATATGCATCCTGCCAAGCACAGACAGAGAGTGGCACCCAGAGAGCAGTCAGTGGCAGCCAGCTGTGAGGTTTGTGTGGTTCATCACAAGCACTTCTGAGCCCTCAGACAGTGACAGCTACACTGTGAGACAAGAGGAGACAGGGCTGGGCTGTGCCAATGGGGGCAGATCCCCAGCACAGTGCTGCACCACAGGGGAGACTACCAGCAGGTCAGAGAGCAGCCAGCCTGGAGGGCCCTCAGCAGAGTGAGGCTTTGGGTGCTTATCACCTGCCCACAAAGCACACAGCAGCAGGAAAACACTGCAGCCTCCAGGGAACACTGGGCACAGATAAGAGGAGCAGAAAATTCCAGCTGAAGTCTCTGGATTCCACCTCTCCACCTCTGAAGCTGACACAGGAGTGGCAGGAGAAGCAGAGGATGCTAGCAAGGGCTGTGCAGACAATCCAAGGGGATGGTGGCAGGGGAAAGGGAGAACCAGGCAAGGCAGGCTGCAAAAGGAAAAGAGAGAGGAGCAGAGGTGCTGCACTCCCACGGCAAACAGCTCCTTTTGCCTGGGAAGGAAAAGAGCTCCCAGGACATCCAACAGACAGGAACAGAGCTGTTTGGCTTTGCACCCCAAGGCCAGCCTGTATCCAAAGAGCAGTGTTGACTTCTCTTGCCACTTCTGTAGCCTGCTCCCAACACCTGAAGGCTTGCTGCTTGGCTTGCAAACAGAAAAGGAAAGATGCCCTCAATCCCAGGGAAACCTGATGCCAAGGGTGCAGGTTTGCTGTGGAGAAGCTCCCACAGCATCACTGCTGTGGTGCTGAGGCAGCAGTGCCAAAGCCAAAGGAGCTAAGGAGCTAATGCCATGCCTGGAAGCAATGTTTCTCCTCCCTGAGCAAAGCAGCAGGTATAACCACGGGCACTGCCCTGCTCTGCAAGCAGAGGGCACTGAACTATGGCACTTCCACACAACACTTCAAGGATGGAGGCAAGAGGCAGTCCATGAGTGCCCCCAAGCTCTGGTCTGGACCAGCTCCTGCATTCTACTGATGCTGTCACTCAGCTCCCCAGTAAATGCAAAGCCTCTCAGGGGGGTGCACCAAACACCAACTATCAGTGATAAAAACAGTGTCAGGGGCAAGAGAGAGACTTAGTGAGATGAAAAAAGAAGAAAAAACACTGAATACTTTCACAGGATCACAGCATCAGAGTACATTAGGGGTTGGAAGGG
>VXBD01008087.1:248307-294730 GCA_013399975.1 Indicator maculatus | reverse complement strand
TCCATTCCATTTCTCCCTGCCCAACTCTCAGCCTAAGTCTGGCTGAATGGCAGCACAACCCTCCTGTGTCAGCCACTCCACCCAGTCTGGTGCCATCAGCAAACTTGCTGGCAGTGCACTCTGTGCCCTATTCAGGTTGTTGATGAACATATTGAATAGTCCAGGTCCCAGTTTTGACCCCTGAGTGACTCCACTAGCTACAAGGCTCCACCTAGACTCTATCCCAAGTCTTTCAAATGTTCTAGAAACTGTCAGATCTGCAGAAATGAGAGCAGGCACATTTATCAGAGGAGAATCCCCAAACCAGCTACACCTTTTCAGTTCTCCTACCACAGGAAAACAAAAGCATTGAGTTGTCCACCCAAACTACCTGCTCAGCCCCCATCTGCTTTCTGTACCAGAATTCAGTCTCATTTTTAGGCAGATTCTGAGGAGGATGATGAAAGAGTCCTGTGTTTGAAAACTCAGCCCTTTCAGCAAGTGTGCTTTGAGGGAAGCAGCTGTCAGATGTAGCACCTTACAAGCACCATCTAGCTGAGGATGACCACTGTGCAGTCAGCTGCTCTGCTCGAGTGTGACACCTGGCAACCAGAATTCTTTGTTCCAGTCAGTGTCCAGGTGTGGTTTCACAGAATCACAGAACTAACCAGGCTGGAAAAGACCTCAGAGATCACCCAGTCCAACCTATCACCCAGAACCATCCAGTCAGCTAACCCATGGCACTGAGTGCCTCATCCAGGCTGATTTTAAACACTTCCAGGGATGGTGACTCCACCACCTCCTGGCAGCACATTCCCATGGCCAATCTCTTTCTGGGAAGAATTTCTTCCTAACATCCAGTCCAAACCTCCCCTGGCACAGCTTGAGACTGTGTCCTCTTGTTCTGTTGCTGCTCGTCTGGGAGAAGAGCCCAACCCCCACCTGGCTACAACCTCCCCTTAGGTAGTAGTAGAAAGCAATGAGGTCTCCTCCGAATCTCCTCTTCAATCATGTTGTGGAGAATAAAATTAAAAAGGTAAAATTAAAATGTGTTCCTTTCAGGTGGCAAATATCTCAGAAGCAATGTTACCTAGAAAATGAACATCACAGTACCACAGTATCTTTACCACAGTATGCTCAGTATCTTTACCAGATTTCTTCAATAGCCATGGCTACTCACAGGATGTCAGGGGTTGGAAGGGACCTCTGGAGATCTTCAAGTCCAACTCCCCTGCCAGAGCAGGACCAGAGAATCCAGCACAGGTCACAAAGGAATACATCCAGACAGGGCTGGAAAGGCTCCAGAGAAGGAGACTCCACAACCTCTCTGGGCAGCCTGTTCCAGTGCTCTGGAAGCCTTACAGTCAAGAAGTTCCTCCTCATGTTGAGGTGGAACCTCTTGTGCTGGAGTTTCCATCCATTGCCCCTTGTCCTATCCCAGGGCACAAGTGAGCAGAGGCTGTCCCTGTCCCTTCCTTCCTGACCCCCAGCCCTCAGCTATTGATAGACATTGATCAGATCCCTCTCAGTCTTCTCCTCTCCACACTAAACACCCCCAGGGCTCTCAGCCTCTCCTCCCCAGGCACTGCTCCAGTCCCTTCAGCATCCTTGTAGCCCTCCCTTGGACTCTCTCCAGCAGATCCCTGTCCCTCCTGCACTGGGGAGCCCAGAACTGGATGCAATATTCCAGGTGGGGCCTCACCAGGGCAGACCAGGACCATATAACGACTTGCAAGTGATGCTGGATTGAGCTGCCTGCCCCACAGACCTTTGTGCTTTCCAGCCTAAGAGAGTTTATGGCCTTTTGGTGGCCAACAGAAAGAGTCCCTCAGCACTCTGCAAGCATCCTCCACAACAATTTCACATCTGATTACAACACAAAAGTTCTTAATTTAGATACGCTGTCAGTTACTATTTTTTCATGAAAACTGTTAAAAAGGAAGGAGAAAAGCACAAAAACTGCTGACAGAGGGAGAGGATTTCAGAGATGACACACAGCCAAGTGTGGGATGACTACACATCTTCCTATGCATGTAGATGTCACATCTGAAAGGGCAGTGTGGTCACTCATGGACCCAGACATACATGCAGCCCACACTTCAGTGGAGGTCACAGTCACATGCAAAGCAGTCACAGAATCACAGAATCAGCCAGGTTGGAAGAGACCTCCAAGATCACCAAGTCCAAACAATCACCCAACCCTATGCAATCAACCAGACCATGGCACTGAGTGCCTCATCCAGGCTTTGCTTAAACACCTCCAGGGACATCAACTCCACCCCCTCCCTGGGCAGCACATTCCCATGGCCAATCTTTCTTGCTGGGAAGAATTTCTTTCTAAGATGAAGCCTAAACTTCCCCCTGCACAGCTTGAGACTGTGTCCTCTTGTTCTGGTGCTGGGTGCCTGGGAGAAGAGACCAACCCCCACCTGGCTACAACCTCCCTTCAGGTAGTTGTAGACAACAATGAGGTCTGCCCTGAGCCTTCTCTTCTCCAGGCTAAACACCCCCAGCTCCCTCAGCCTCTCCTCACAGGGCTGTGCTCCAGACCCCTCCCCAGCCTCATTGCCCTTCTCTGGACACATTCAAGTCTCTCAATGTCCTTCGTAAACTGAAGAGCCCAGAACTGGACACAGCACTCAAGGTGTGACCTAACCAGTGCTGAGCACAGGGCAGGATGACTTCCCTGCTCCTGCTGGCCACACTATTGCTGATGCAGGCCAGGATGCCTTTGGCCTTCTTGGCCACCTGGGCAGACTGCTGGCTCCTGTTCAGCAGCTGTCACCCAGCACCCCCAGGTGCCTTTCTGCCTGGCCACTCTCCAGCCACTCACATGAGTACCTGCAGGCTTCCTTGGATTACCTGGGTCTGAGATTAGTCATGAAGGTTCTCATGTACTTCAGTATTTGTGGCTGCAGGTGCAAAGGCATACAAGGTTGAGTCTTGGGTGGGTTTTTGTGTTTATTGTGCAATTTTAAGCACCCAGGTGGAGGGTCCTTCCTTCCTCTATGACTTCCTGGCAGCCTGTTTCCCCAGGAGCTGGGTGGTTTGAGCAGTAGCTGTTACAACTGCAAGAGTTTTCTGCAGTACTAGGGGTAATCCATTTTAACCCTGGGAATGCAGGGTAGCAGATTGCCATTGAAACTGGACCTAACTACTCTGGATTGACTTACAAACAATATGCTGTAAGGAACAACAAAACCAGGCCAGAAACAGGAATGCTTCTACTTGTTTCCATGAACACCTTGAGCTTACTGCTCACAACATTCTTAGCACATTAGTGAATAATTACAGGAGAAAAAAAACTTAACCCCCCTCAAATAAAGGTATTTTTAAAATAGCATTCAACCCTTCCATCTGTGAGGATCCCAGAGGCCTGGAACAGGCTGCCCAGAGAGGTTGTGGAGTCTCCTTCTCTGGAGCCTTTCCAGCCCTGTCTGGATGTGTTCCTGTGTGACCTGTGCTGGATTCTCTGGTCCTGCTCTGGCAGGGGGTTGGACTGGAAGATCTCCAGAGGCCCCTTCCAGCCCCTAACATCCTGTGTGATCCTGTGTGACCTTATTCTTAGTGGAATATAAACCCACATTAAATAAGCCTCAGACCTTATCTGTCAGTGTTAAAAACCTTCAGGTCTAGTCAGCTGCCAGTTTACCACATATGTAAACGAGGGCTGAGGTTTTCCTCCTTCCAGAATGACAACAGGCAGTATGGTTTTTTTTCCCCTAATTTTTTTTAATTAGTCTGCTAGCAGCTAAGCAGTGTTTACAGTTTCACACCTTGTCTAGGTCACCTGCTTCAAGCCAGAATACAACAGAATATCAAGCCTCCATGCATGCTGACTGAATGACTGAAGGAGAGGCAGCCCTGTTCTCCCCCTTGGAAGGAGTGAAGCATTAGTTCCCTGCTCAGAGGTGAGGACTTGGCTAAAATGAAGCAGCTCACATTTTTTAAGTACCATGCAGTTGGTGCAACTGTGTCAAGTCATTTTTTTGCAGAAATCAGGTTCCCAATTTCATAGAATCACAGAATCACAAAATGTTAGAGGTTGGAAGGGACCTCCAGAGATCATTCAGTCCAACCCCCCTGCCAGAGCAGGATCACCCAGGGGAGTCCACACAGGAATGCATCCAGGTGGGGTTGGAAAGTCTCCAGAGAAGGAGACTCCACAACCTCTCTGGGCAGCCTGCTCCAGGGCTCTGTCACCCTCACTCCTCATACTGAGCTGAAACCTTCTCTGTTCAAGTTTGTTTCCATTGTTCCTTGTCTTATTCCTGTGCACTACTCAAAAGAGCTTGGCCACCTCCACTTGACCCCCAGCCCTCAGCTATTGATATACATTGAATCCCCTCTCAGCCTTCTCTTGTCCAGCTTCTACAGTGCCACAGGTATTTTACAATATAAACCACCGACCTTAATCTCACTTATCTTGGTCCCTTTACCATCTCTGTTGTTCACTTCCATGGAATTGGCTATGCAGATGAAAAATTACATTAAAAAACACCCTAAAGCCCATACAGTAAGATACAATCCTGTTTGAGCTGAAGAGGGAAACATCATTTCAGGTTCCTAAAAGAACAACAACAGCAAAAAAAAGCAAAGATCATGGCAGACCCCTTGACAGCAAAAAAAACCCCAAACCTGTAGCATGAGAAAGACATTTTTGGAAAATTACCCTTTTAAAAACTTGCTTGAATAGTCAAATCTATCTGTAAATCTGCTCTGAGCTGTGAAAAAGTCACCATCTTTTTCAGCTGTGTTAGCCATCAACAGGATTATAACCACCCTTCTCCAAGTTGAGAAAGCAATTTTGAACAAAACAAACAAAAAAAGATAATCAATAGTTTTATGTTTTTCTGCCTATAGTCTCAAACCAAGCATTTCACAAGTGTAGAATTCAGAATTGCTGTACACCTGCTGGAGAGCCACAGCAGTGCCACTAATGGCCCAGTCTCCAAGCATGAGTCAGTACATGCCAACAAGCTGCTCCGCCACTCTGTTTTGCCACTTTGCTCTGCTCTGGTGAGACCTCACCTGGAGTGCTGTGTACAGGTCTGGAGCAGACCTCAATATAGGAAGGACATGGAGCTGATGGAGCAGGTCCAGAGGAGGGCCATCAAAATGCTCAGGGGGTTGGAGCAGCTCTGCTATGAGGACAGGCTGAGGGAGCTGGGGGTGTTCAGTCTGGAGAAGAGGAGGCTCTGGGGAGACCTAATAGCAGCCTGCCAGTACCTGAAGGGGGCTACAGGAAGGCTGGAGAGAGACTGTTTGCAAAGGCCTGCAGGGACAGGATGAGGGACAACGGCTTCAAACTAGAGCAGAGCAGATTTAGATTGGATGTTAGGAGCAAGCTCTTTACTATGAAGGTGGTGGAACACTGGAACAGGTTGCCCAGGGTGGTGGTTGAGGCTCCATCCCTGGAGATATTCAAGGTGAGGCTTGATGAGGCCCTGGGCAACCTGATCTAGTTGAGGATGTGCCTGCTGAGTGCAGAGGGGTTGAACTGGATGAGCTTTGGGGGTTCCTTCCAGCCCCTCACATTCTATGATTAAAGAGATAAGAGCACTGCTTAATCTATAGCATTAATGTGGTAAAAGAGAAAAAAAGTTAGCAGAGTAGGAGGTTCCTTCCCACCCAGACTATTCTGTGATTCTGTGAGACACAGACAAATGGCTCAAAATCTAACAAGTCCCCCCCAGTGGACTGGCAGAGGTTTTGTTATCTTTTATTGCTTTGATAATTTCAGATACTTTGGAATGGTTTGCTCCACCCTGAGAAGTGGCAGTCACATCCAGGCAAAGGAACCTGTCCAAACTGTGCAGGTTTTCCTTCCTCCTTCTTTCCTTCACTCTAGAGAAGCCACAGTTTCAGTACCAGTATAGATTCAAGTATGCTTGTGTCTGGAATTTCAAGTACTCTAGTGATCATTAAATGGAAATGTGGGAAAACACCAACCTGGAACTAAGCTATGATCAGTTCTAACCCAAACTTGTCTTCCTCATGTTCCTTGTGTGCTGTGATGAATTCTTGAAGCATCTTTCTGTCATTTGAAATTGTCTTAAACTGCCACAGAAACTCTTCCCCTCCCCCCCCCCTTTCTAAAAACCATTTGCCACTTGCTACTGTAAGAGAGGAGATCTGAAATCAAGCTTCAAACAAACCTTTTTGGCTGTGGAAAGGAATATGAAACTCTCTCATGACTTTACTTGTCAGCAGCAAAAAGACTCTTCAAGTGTCTTAACCACTGTACAGCTCGATAGGTTTAATGCTTTTGCTTTTTTGCTTTTTGTTTTGTTTTTCTCCATTTTTCATTGCTGAAGAAATAATTTCACAATCTCAAATCAAAGTCAACACTGCAGTGAGGAGAGCTTTTCTACTTTATTACAAAGAGAAGAAGCCTTTATGTGGTCAGAAAATACAAGATTGATTTTTTTTTCTCTTTTCTTTTCCTTTTTTGTTTTTCCTTTTTTTTTGTTTTTTTTTTCCTCCTTTTCTCTCTTCCTATGAAACGCTGCTGTTCAAACAGCCAGAGTGAATTGTCTCAGTTCACTTCTTTTTTTATTTTTTTGTTTTTTATTTTTTTTTAAGTCCCATCACATTCACTTGGGTATGGATGTCCTTGGCTGCTGAAAATAATCTGGCCCTTTAGTGCACAGGGCGACAAAGTTAAAGTCCCCTGACCAGCAGTTCCAGAATGTCCCATTTGGTTTTTTTTATTTTGTTGTTGGTTGGTTGTTGTTTTTTTTTTGTTTCTTTTTTTTTTTTCATATATTGCATCCATGCACACCTCCTAAAAATGAGGTACAGCAGGGCAAACATTTTCCAAAATAGATGTCATATATATAATATATACACATTCGTACATACATACCTTTATTCATGTGATGTCCAAAAAATTTAAAAAAAATGTACACATTTATTACAAAATCGTAACAAAGACTGGACAGTGTTTTGCTCATTCTGGAAAGATGAAGCTCAGTAAATACACAGCTCTGGAAACTCACCAGAGACTGTGGCGATATCCTTTCTTTCTTAAACAGTCAGAGATATTTTCTTGCATTAAGCTTGGCAAAAAAAAAAAAAAAAAAAAAACACTAAAAAAAAAAAACAAAACTGCCTTTCCAAAAAAAAAAAAAAAGAAAAGAAAAAAATAAACAGAAGGGGGAAGGAAAAAAAAATAAAATATGAAGGAAGCAAACCTTGCTCATCTTTCCAAATGAAATACGAGAAGGATCTTCACATAAAAATGCACAAACATTTTTTATTACCAATAGTGCTACAATGAACAATGCAAATTTTGTTTTGTCTAATTTTTTCTCTCTCTTTTTTTTGTCTTTTTTTTTTTTTGGTCTTTTTGATGCCATCATTTGTTTTGTTTTGTTTTGCTTTGTATTGTTTTGCCTTGTTTTGTTTTGCCTTGTTTTGTTTTGCCTTGTTTTGTTTTGCTTTGTATTGTTTTGCCTTGTTTTGTTTTGCCTTGTTTTGCCTTGTTTTGTTTTGCTTTGCTTTGTATTGTTTTGCCTTGTTTTGTTTTGCTTTGTTTTTTTTTTTACATTTTGGAAAACTAAGTGGTAAACTTTTTTTGTCAGTGTGTACTTTGCTTGTCTTTACAGACCCAAGCTTGTCTGCTGGCAAAAAAAAAAAAAAAAAAAAAAAGAAACAGAAACCAAAATTCAGACCCTGCTCAAAGTAAAGAAAAACAATTACAAATTTAGTTGTTGGGCAGCACATAATTAGTAAGGCAGGACCTCAAATGGTGACCCCTTCCAATGAGCCAATTGCCAGATCCTCAAGGAATTAAAACCAGGATGCCTGAGCCACATCAGTTCTGCAGTTATGTTGAGTATTGTGCTGAGACAGCCATACCCCAAGAAAAGGGAAGTCTTTAGAAGGCTTGCTGAGCAGGGTTGTAGTTGAAGGTTGATGGCAGATGAGGCCTTTCTTCTAATTTGTCATATTCCAGATGGAACTCCTACAATTGAAAAAAAAAAAAGAAGACAAAAATCAAATAAAACAACAAATCATTTACCAGTCAAGACCTGGTCTTTGTACCAGCCACACTTGGAAAGCACAAATACCGAAGGGAACAAGTCCTAATTTACCTTAAGGCACAAACACATGATTTCACTGTCCTGGATTCTGTATTTTAAGTAGGGGGAAAAAAAAAAAAAAAAGAAGAAAAAGAAAAGGTCAATATCCTAAGCCACTGCACCTGCAACATGCAGGCTCTCCTGTTCTTCTGAATACTGCATGACTCTCAAGTTCTGATCTCAAGCCACTTGATAGATGTGCACACACAAAACACAAATACACAACAGCAGCAGCTGAACCATGAAAAAAAATTCTCTGTCTTTCAACATGCCACACATACAGAGACTTCTTTTGGAGAACCTGAGGTTTGAGGATATTTTGTGGCATGCTGCCAGGCCCAATTGTAAGTTAAACTGCCTTGGGGTCTCCCTCTTGAGGAACACTGTCAAAAGATGCTCAAGTACTGAGACCTGCTTAAGCCAGAAGTTAACAAAGTCTTCCACCACGTTTCTTTCATGCTCAGATTTATGCTTCAAACTCAGCCAACCCTCCTGTCCAGCCTGAGCTCCCTGTTCCTCTATCACACCTGGCCAACATCTTTCATAAGAAACGCTCTCAGTGTTTCATAAACAACCTCACAGAGAAAGAATCTTTGCCCATGTACTCAGATGCAACACAAGCTACTGGTTCATAAAGAAGCAGTTTTATTGTCTCATCAGCACAGCCACCTGGACCTCTGTTTGAGGGCATCTGGTTTGAATAATTGTGTAATGTTTCAAATTCTTATTCTGACTGCATTTACTACAAAACAGACTGCAAGCACCTTTGAAGTCTAAATGCATCCTGATTGTTACAGTGAAAAAAAAAAAAAAGGCAGATTCTTTCCTTGTGCACACAGCCCTGGTTTGTGCACTCTGACATTTCACACAGAATCACAGAAACATTCAGGTTAGAGAAGTCCCTCAGGATCACCAAGTCCAATCCAGAACTTTACTCTGCAAGGCTCACCCCTAAACCACAGCCCCAAGCACCACAGCCAAACCACCTTCAAACACAGCCAGCCTTGGGCACTCCACCACCTCCCTGCCCACCACATTCCAGTCCCTCACCACTCTTGCCATGAAAAAAGGTTTCCTACTGTCCAGTCTAAAGCTACCCAGTGGTAGCTTGAGGCCATTCCCTCTTCTTCTAGCACTAATGACCTGGGAGAAGAGACCAGCACCAACCTCTCCACAACCTCCTTTCAGGGAGTTGTAGAGAGCCAGGAGGTCTCCCCTCAGCCTCCTCTCTTTCACACTAACCATCCCCAGCTCCTTCAGTTGCTCTTCCTGAGATTTCTTCTCCAGGCCCTTCACAGCTTCCCTGCCCTCCTCTGCCCTGGCTCCAGCACCTCCACATCTCTCTTGGATTGAGGTGCCCCAAACCAGACACCACACTCAAGATGTGGCCACACCAGAGTTGAGTACAAGTGGACAGTTTGGTGCTTGTTTATCCACAAATGGACATGGACTTGCTTGAATCTTTTCTTTTTCAGAGCCTCTTGGCAGTTGAATTGTGCCTCATCCCCATTTTATTTCCAGCCAAGAAATGAGCAAGCAGAAGTTCCAGAGTTTTTCAAGGGTGCTTACAGGTAATTCAACAACAGACAGGCACAGTCATTTATTTTGCCTAACTCTGTGGAGAACCTCAGCAGAACATCAGCTGTCTATCTTCAGGACAAACTTACCCCACTGCTTTTATACACTGATGAAAACACCAAGAGGAATGAACAGATTCTTTCGGAACACTCTCAGGAGTGACTAAAGAGTATAAAAGACTAAATAGTAGAATAGCTTTTACAGGTAGGCAAACCGTATTAAAGGCCAAGCCAATGCAAGACCATAAAGAAAACCTAGCAAATCCAACTCTCAGACCTCTTCTTTAAGATAAAACCACATCTATCCAGCATAGAAAGAACATTCAGCATGGCAAGGAAACAGATCAGGAAAAAATGCTCTGCATTTTGTAAGCCTGTATCCCCCAGAGAATCCCATCCCTAAGCCTGGAAAATCCTAGCAAAACCTATATGAGGTTACAGCCATCTGCACTGTGCTGCACATCTGCTTCCTTCCTGCTTCCCAGTTCTCTGCTTCAAAGTTGGTTGTCTGTGTGGGGTTTTTTTGTGTGTTTTTAAGTTTTTTAAAATTGAATGTTGTTTGGTTTTGGTTTTTATTTTGGTGGTGGGCTGGTTTATTTGGGCTGGCTTAGGTGATACATACACAAGCCAATTTGTTTTGGCATTCCTAATTAAGACTGCATGCCAGCTGGTGTCTGGCTCTCTTTTTTTGTGAGGATACATACAAGTGTGCTGATACTGAAGAGATATCTGCCTGCTGCCTCTTTCTGTCAGAAGCAAGATCAAAGTGTACAAATCTATGCAGGTATTTTGGTCTTAAAGGCTGGTTTAGGTTGGATGGATCTTCATTAATTCTGAAGTCATCCTATAACAGAAAAAAATACCACTCAAAGGTTTCTCCCATTCATAGCTTTCCATTTTGCACATGATCCTGGAACAGAGCCTGCAGATCACCACCCATCTATGGGTCAGCTTCAGTTACTTCAATCCTCCACACACTCTGAAATGCCTTCAAAATTACCCATGGGAAATGACTTCTTCAAACTGGTAAAGAGAGTTATCAGTAGCCTAAAATGGGCCTTCCAAACTCAAGGTGATTGCTTGCCTCTGTTGGCAGTAGTGAGCAAGGTGAGTGCTTGAAAGAAACGTTCAGTAGATTGATGTCATGGTGTGAGGTGGGTGCCTCTTTACAAAAAACACAGAGTTGAGTACTCCAGGAGGAGCAGTAAGGTCCAGGGGATGGAGCAGGTGCCCAATGAGGAGAGGCTGAGAGCCCTGGGGCTGTTTAGTCTGGAGAGGAGAAGACTGAGAGGGGATCTGATCAATGTCTATCAATAGCTGAGGGCTGGGGGTCAGGAAGGAAGGGACAGGGACAGCCTCTGCTCACTTGTGCCCTGGGATAGGACAAGGGGCAATGGATGGAAACTCCAGCACAGGAGGTTCCACCTCTAAATGAGGAGGAACTTCTTCACTGTAAGGCTCCCAGAGCACTGGAACAGGCTGCCCAGAGAGGTTGTGGAGTCTCCTTCTCTGGAGCCTTTCCAGCCCTGTCTGGATGTGTTCCTGTGTGCCCTGTGCTGGATTCTCTGGTCCTGCTCTGGCAGGGGGGTTGGACTTGATGATCTTTGGAGGTCCCTTCCAACCCCTAATATCCTGTGAGCCTGGAAATGGAACATTGTAACTTCATTACTCAGTCCCCTAATCCTGCTGTCTCGTTATAAATCGGCAGCAAGGTCAACTCTCTCTCTCACCCTCTCTCTCTTTCTTTCTCCTCCTGTCTGCTCTCTGGAGGGAGTCCCTTAACTGGTAACCCATGGAGGAGGCCTGTTTATGGCTTTCAGAGGCTTGGCTGATTTTCTCCTGCACACTTACAGCCTGCTTAGGCAGGGAGGCAATGAGTGGCAGGGAGGCAATGAGCACTGGCTTAGTCTGGTTAAGGGAAGATTTTTGGGTTTTACTATTTTTCATGTATCCTGTATATGTATTAGGTGTCAAGACTTCATGTATTCTGTATTTTCCTGCATATTTTTGAATACAATTTCTCCATTTCTCTCCAATTCAATGAGAGCCTCTTTACTTTACTTCTTTTGGAAGTAAAAGTATTTCTGTCCACTCTTTAAACTAAAGACACTTGAGCAGTCCTTTGTCAGCCACAAATTGGAAGTCCCTCATTTCCTCCCTGAAAGGGTTGTCAAAACACTGGAACAGGCTGCCCAGGGAGGTGGTGGTGTCACCATCCCTGGAAGCCTTTAAAAGCTGTGTTGATGTGGTGCTGAGGGACATGATTTAGTGGTGGACTTGGCAGGGCTAGGTTTGTGGTTGGACTCAATAATCTTTTCCAACCTAAAAAATTCCCTGATTCTGATTTTTCACTGAGGATTTACATATATAGTTTGCTGCTGCTGTTGAGAAGACATGAGAGAGGAATGGAAGTGGGTATGAAATCAAAAATGTTTCCTACAATTGCATCTCTTTTGAGATCCTAATGTAAATTGTCGGAAGTAAACTGTCTGGAACATCACAGAAACATTCAGGTTGGAAAAGAGCCTCAGGATCACCAAGTCCAACTCAGAACCCTACTCTACAAAGTTCACCTCTAAACCATATCCCCAAGCACCACATCCAAACCACCTTTCAACACATCCAGGCTTTTTCATTTGCATCCCTTTGTCAGCAACCCTCAAGTCTGACATCCAGTAGTGTGTAAGAGCACCTGAAGCTGGACCTGACCATACCAAAACCCAAAAAAGAACTCAATAACCAAATATTTTTTGAAAACTAAGAGGTGATTATTTATTAGATAGAGAAAAACACTTGTTTTACAGGTATGCTTTTTGGTTCTGCTTTTGATTCCAGGGGCCACTATGGTTTAGGATGTGAACAGTAGGACCAGTAATTTTTAATATAAGCAGATACAAATAACATGTTTAAAAAAAAAGTCACTTAGCCACTGACAAACACCTCTTATTTTCTGCATGGAAGTAATTATTAAAAATTAAGTGCCTTTTAGTAACCAAGAATAATGAATACTAAATGTGTGTGGAAAATTCAGGCACGTGTGACAGGAAATAAATTGCAAAGAAATCAACCATCCTGGAAACTTGTTGTGATGGTAAAGTTACATCAGGCTGCACATGTACAAACAACAAGAGGTAAGAATATTACTTGACTCTGCTCTGCTGAGACCTCACCTGGAGTACTGTGTGCAAGTCTGGAGCAGACCTCAATATAGGAAGGACATGGAGCTGATGGAGCAGGTCCAGAGAAGAGCCACAAAAATGCTCAGGGGGTTGGAGCAGCTCTGCTATGAGGACAGACTGAGGGAGCTGGGGGTGTTCAGCCTGGAGAAGAGGAGGCTCCAGGGAGACCTAATAGCAGCCTGCCAGTACCTGAAGGGGGCTACAAGAAGGCTGGAGAGAAACTGTTTGCAAAGGGCTGCAGGGACAGGATGAGGGACAATGGCTTCAAACTAGAGCAGAGCAGACTTAGATTGAATGTTTGGAACAAGTTCTTTACTATGAAGGTGGTGGAACACTGGAACAGGTTGCCCAGGGAGGTGGTTGAGGCCCCATCCCTTTGAGATATTCAAGGTGAGGCTCAACAGGGCTCTGGGCAACCTGATCTAGCTGGGGATGTCCCTGCTGACTGCAGAGGGGCTTGGACTGGATGACCTTTGGAGGTCCCGTCCAGCCCAGACCATTCTGTGATTCTATGATTAAAGAGATAAGAGAATTGCTGAAGGTGATCTATAGCATTAATGTGGTAAAACAGAAAAAAGGTAGAAGAGTAGGAAGTGTCCTGAGGACAAAATATTCTGAACTGTGTAAGTCCATCAAAGGAGGTAGCAGAAACCTCATGGCTAGATCAAAAATCTCCAAATGGGACTGAAAAAGCAGCATTTATACTGGCTTAAAGATGGAAGGAAAGACCCAGATGAAAATTAAGGCTGAATTAAAATGCTATGACACATCACTCTTAGAAAAGCAAATTTAACTTCCTAGTATTATAAAAGTATTTCAATTAATATCGACCTTAAAGGTAATTTAAAATAGGCAGCCACCCTTACAAGCAAATAAACACTTGGAAATTAAACCCTGGCTCCCATAAAGACCTCCATGCAAGACCACTTCTCAAAGGAGAAATTCCAGACAGTTTACTTCAGATAATTTTCATTAGGATCTCAAAAGAGGTGCAATTGCAGGAAGCATTTTTTATGTCATACCCACTTCTGTTTCTCTCTCATGTCTTCTCAACAGCAGCAGCAAACCACATAGGCAAATCCTCAGTGAAAAATCACAGCATCACAGAATCTTTTAGGTTGGAATCTTTTAGCTCTTTGAGATCATTGAGTCCAACCATGAAGCTAGTGCTGCCAAGTCCACCACTAAATCATGTCCCTCAGCACCACATCTACACAATCTTTTAAATGCCTCCAAGGATGGTGACTCCACCACCTCCCTGGGCAGCCTGTTCCAATGCTTAACAACCCTTTCAGGGAGGAAATTTTTCCTAATATCCAACCTAAGCTAAGCCTGACACAACTTGAGGCTGTTTTCTCTCATCCTATCATAACTTGGGAGAACAGATTGATCTCTTCCTCGCTACGACTTCCTTTCAACCGCATTTTCTCCAGGGCTTTTTTTCCCAACATGAGTTCCTTCAGCAGCTTCTCACAAGACCTGTGCTCTAGGCCCTTCACCAGCTTCACTGCCCTTCCTTGGAGACAGTCCAGCACCTCAATATCCTTCATGTAGTGAGGGCTGCAAAAGTGAATGCGGTACTCTAGGTGTATCCTCACCAGTACCAAGTACAGGGGAACCATCACTTCCCTACTGCTGGCCACACTGTGATCCAAGCCAGGAAGTTGTTGGCTTTCTTGGGCACCTGGGCACAAAGTGTCTGTACCCATACTGCACTTTCCACATGTCCTGGGATAAAGAAATCAAATACACAGATATATCTGCAATCCATGTCTTCCTAGATGTTGGGTTGCACTTCAGATGCACTTGAGGTTTATTGTCACTTGTATTTTTCCCCCTATTTAATACCATCTATCAGCAGAATTAATTTGATTTTATGCCTTAACAGTTTAGGAACTGCCTCATTACTCAGCTGTTCTGCTGCATTTCCTTCCTGAGTCTATTATCTATTAGGGATATAAAAATAGAGCTTACAGCTTAATAAAAAAAAAAAAAAAAATACATAGTTTGATGCTTTCTTGATGGAGGTTATCCAGTTCACTTTACAGTGCTTTGTTACAACAAACACAGGGCACTATTAAAAATAATAACAATAAAAATCTGTTCCACCACACCTGATTGATGTTTTTACAAACTTAGGTCTTAAAGGTTTAGTGATATTATCCAAAGTAAACAGCTGCATTTCACTTTGCCTATCATAATGCACTATAAAATGGCCACAGTAACTACATAAGCTGATAATGCACAAGGCTCCAGGTCTGCAAAACACAACTCTTTAAAATATCTGCTGCCCTATAGTGAAGCATATAGAAAGCACCAAGAAAAACAACTGGGTCTGCACACACAAGGCAATAATCTACCTGGAAGAATTCTTGTCTGACTACTTCAAAAATGATGAGTGAAACTGTCAACCAGCAAAAGAAGGGCCATGAGGATGAGCAGAGGGCTGGAGCTCCTCTCCTATGAGGACAGACTGAGAGAGTTGGGGTTGTGCAGTTTGGAGAAGAGAAGGTTCTGAGGAGACCTTCTTGTGGCCTTCCAGTATCTGAAGGGGGCTCCAAGAAAGCTGGGGAGGGACTTTTTATGGTGTCAGGGAGTGATAGGACTGGGGGGAATGGATCCAAACTGGAGGTGGAGAGATTCAGACTGGATATTAGGAAGAAGTTCTTCCCCACAAGGGTGGTGAGACACTGGCACAGGTTGCCCAGGGAGGTGGGGGAAGCCTCATCCCTGGAGGATTTTAAGGCCAGGCTGGATGTGGCTCTGGGCAACCTGATCCAGTGTGAGGTGTCCCTGCCCATGGCAGGGGGGTTGGAACTGGATGATCCTTGAAGTCCCTTCCAACCCTGACAATTCTGTGACTCCGTAATGACTATTGTGGCCTTCTAAGGAACTGATATTCCCAGCATTCCCTAATAACAGAGCAGTTTTACTACAAGACTGCAATTTATCAGAATTGTTTCCTCTATTTTTCATTTCCTGAAACATTAATTAATACTTCTGCTTTTGACAGAAAAAAACAAAACCAAAAACCTTGGCGATACTTTTCTTTCTATTCAAAGCAACATGGAGTTATCAAATCCTGCCACTTTTTTATGTTAGTCTTCCTCCAAGGAAATACCAACTCTTGAAAATTCATATTAGAGGTAACATTGCCATACAGTGCCAAGATTACACCTGACAGACATCTAAGTTCTTACTTATGTCACAGAATTATTTCTAGCAAGTTACTCCTTTTCAACGTAATAAAACAGTGATTTTCCCCCAAATCCTTCATCAGATCCCCAGGATCAATACTCAACTTGCCTGCAGTATTTTGCAAACTAAAATCAAGTAAAAAAATTCAAAATACTGTTCCAGTTTCACTATTTACATTAAGACATTCCCAAGCTTAACAGAAATAAATAAAAGGATATTCTCTCTTCCTATGGGCACTGGAGAGATAAAATAAATTATGTTGCCCTTTGTAGTTACTGTTGCAGGTAGGAAACTTTGTAAAAGTTTCTACTACCTATCAGCTGCTTCTTAATGTTGGGAAAATTGTTGGTATGCAAATGAAAGAAAAAAGAATCTAGGCAGATCTTGGGGGCAAAATCAGCCAGAGTACAGTCAGTGGTGATTCACACATCTCTTTCATGGCAGCACCTTCAGGAATGCCTAACAGATCAAGTAAGCTGTACTCTTTGAAAGAGGAAGGATGTAGGATGCTAACTATCAGCTCAAGTACTGGATGCTGAATTTCAGGACAGCACTCAGGACTCAAACCAGAGTTTCAAAAGTACTGCTTAAGCATCAAGTAGCAGCTTCATGTATTTAGTAGAGAGAGAAAAAGACAGTAACAAAGTAGGCATCACCTCCTCCTAGTGAAAGGGATGTTTCCACATAGGGTGAAAACTCACTTCCATTGACATGTGAACCTGCATGAGGTTCTTATTGCTCAGAATTAAATAGAATATATTCAGATGACTCCAGAGAACAAACCTAGCCTTTCAAAAAGGTACTTACTGCCCTTCTGATGATCTTACATAACAGTACAATGGCTTTAAATAGTGTCTTGTGTAACCCACAGGAAGTGGGGAAGTATACCAAGTAGCAAATCTATAGCTCAAGTTTGTCTGGGCTTTCTTTTGAGGGGAGTGATGCTTTTGCTTGAAAGTTTGGAAATTACCTTATGAAAAAACATTAAAACCTTCAGTTTTCTTACAGTCATGAGAAAGGCTACAGAGGCAACAAGTCATGCATGCAAATGGACTGAAGAACCTCCCACATGATCTGGTGCAGCTGAAATGTTCATTTCTGAGCAGAGCTTGCACAGAGTAAGCAAACTGATTGGGGGAAGCAGAGAATAAAGGAAGAAAAGAGTAGCTAGTTAATGTCTAGGTGACACTTGAATATGCTGTCTAGGAAGAAATGTAATGCATTTAAGAGAGAAAAGAACACTGAACTTTATTCCTTTTAATTTAAAGCTGATGTTTAAGAGCACATCAATAGACACATAACTATTTCCTGTCATATTTAATAATCTCCCAAAGGTATAGAGGTAACCTGCTCACAGAAACTGAATGCCTATTAAGCAAAAGATTCTTAAGTTTGGCTCCAGGTGAAAAGATTTCTGATTAAATGAAATGCAGAAGCATGTGGAAATAGAGAGACAGCTCCTCCTTTTCCACAAGCAAGCCACTGTTTTTTAGGCAACCTTTTTTCCCTCAGACATCAGAAATGAAGGTAATGAACTTAAAACAGCAGGAAGGTAAAATGTTGAGATTTTTTTGGGGAGGTGGGGGAGGGAGGGGTTGGGTTTTACTTTTGTCCCTCTAAAAGTAGGTGGGTGATAGACAATCTGCACAAGGGAAAAGAGATACCTTAGCTACTTTCCTCCAGTTAAGACAGTCAAAGAAGTAATATGTTCCCCTCTCGTAGGTGTTGGTTTTCATCGTTGGCTCCATGCCGGGTGCCCTGGTGATCCATACTCGTTCTTCTTTGTGGTATCTCCAATCCCGGTTAAATCTTGCATTTTCAATAGGAAGGGGGGAGGGGAAAAAAAAAAAGAATTTTTAGTGTTAGTTATCTTGAAATTGGTTTAATTAACTAAACTTTTAAGGTTTCAATCAAAACTAGACAAAGCATTCAAAAGCAACCCAAAATTTCTAAGGCATCGTTCTACCTGTGGTCTCACACCTCTTCCATTTATTTATTATACCTCAGATTGATCATGTAAGAAACTTTAACAAGTCTGGTAGGTCCAAACAACACCCTCTCTTTTAATCATTATTTATTGCTTTTCATTTTTGCTGAAGACAGACAAGTTAGACATTTCACAAGGACTGGCACCTGCCACTTTGTTCAGTGCTGCTTTGGAACGCAAAATTCACCACACTGACTTTTCATTGCCACTACAGGAATGAAAAAAAGAATTAACACCAAATAGAACCAAGGTTGGAGGATGTATTTGTAAAAAAAAAAAGGTTTCCAGCTTGAAATTGACTAAGCTTGTGTCTAACTTGATGTTTGCTTTGGTTTTGTTCTTTTGTTTGTTTTCCTTTTTTTCTTTTTGTTTTGTTTGTTAGCCGTTTGTTTTTTGTTTGTTTTATTTCCCTCTACTCCTTCGTTACTGCAATAATAAATCACAGAAGACTGACAAAACAGTTTGAACGTACAGCTCTACTGCTGCTAATAGCTGTAATACATCTCCTCCATTCATGTAATAGAGATAAAACAGGAGATCTTCTCCATATCGGCCAAGTTTTATTGCAGCCAGCTGCAAAAGATTGAAGAAAACGAGGATGAAAAATCACAAGACAGAAAGGTTTGTCAGACATACTAATCCCACTTAAATAACACAAGGTTACATCTAGAACTCCCATCCTAAGGGTGTTGCAAATGATACTCTAATATTACAGAGTAACTATTATCAAAGCAATCAATTTTTCTTCACTTCTAATGGTTCCGACTTAAAGGATACAACAGAAAATAAACTTGAAGTAACAAATCAGCCAACCAGAATTTTCTCCCTGTAGCTATGTGTATCCTCATCTCACTGGTTTTATTAAACCCCCAGGCATTTGCATGTATTTGCTCACTTCACCCTCTAAGTAACATTACTCAAGTGTCTCACAGCATTTCTCAATGATCCCTCTTGCAGAACTACCATAGTTGAAAGGCAACGGATCTACTAAAACAAACCCTATTCGTGTAAGTATGGAATGAATGCAACAGCAGATCACTATGAAAACAGATTGAACCACAATCCCAAGCTTATCTCAAGAAGAAATAACACAGATTTCATTATGCATGAACCATCAGAAACTTCTGCTTTGCATGAAGGGGTACAACTCTTAACACTCTGTGGAATGGGTGCGTGATGTGTCCAATTAGCTGGTTAAATCCTAAAAAGGGCTGAGGGCACCCATAAAACACAACAGATTTTGGACATTACCTATCTGAAAGAGAATTTAGAAAACTGCTGGTAATAAATGAACAAAAAAAAAATATAAACACACACACACACACGTACTCACCTTATCCCTAATGTGAATGTTAGTTAAGTATTCAGATGGAACATGGAAGTCTAAAAAAGAACCGGAATTGATGCAACTATTAAGACATGTAAATGAATATCATCTGCAAACATTAACCTCAAGTTGAACAGTTAGAGCTCTCTTACCTATGTCTTGAGGTCGACATGGTGATGATGCCCAGGGTGATGCAAATTTGGGGTAAAGATTTCTGAAGAAAAGCACAGATTTTTCAAAATTAAAACCAAAACCCCAAAGCAACCAAACAACAACGACAAAACCCTCCATAATCAACCTCACAAACCTAAAAACAGCCACACAGTCAAAAGCCTGCTGGAGTGAGGAGGAAGGAGACAAGGCAACTTCCAGCCCAGTTTCCTCTAACACTTACATTTATTCATTTTCGTCTTAATATGTAAAGTAAAACTGCATTTGAACTGCCATGGGAATGTACAGGGTCAAGATTTCTGTTTTAATATATCACCCTTCATCTTAAATGCCAGAGATCCCAACCTTTTTCTAGGGTCCAATTATACAAAAGTTTATAATTTGCATAGGAAGAGCTGCCACAAGCCTGGTGGGCTCTGGTTTAATAGCCTCTTTCAAAAAGAGGAAGAAAAGCTCAGTTTTTAAATTAACCAGTAAAGATTTTACTTGTTTTCTAACTTCCAGTGATGAGAAATAAATGGAATTCCAGCACAACATGAACTCATATTTATGATGATTTAATATTTTTCTTTCCTGTAGATTTTACTCATGTTTTTTTTTTTTTTTTTTAAAAAAAAAAGGTGCCAATAGTTTAGCAAAGAGAAAAATGATGAAGCTTCCAACTGCACTACAATAGCTGATGCACTCAGGAATGAGATTTCTAATCAACAGGTAAAGTAGTAAAAAAAAAGAGACTGAGCAAAAATGTACTTTTGGCAGGTAGCTACAGCCTGCTTGTGATTATCAATGAGAGCATGCTGTTATGGCAAGTTTAGTAAATGAAACCTGAGGATGGTACACCCTCCCAAATCCTTGCTTCTTCTTTGTCAAAGGTCTAATAACCACTATGAAAAAAATAAAAATCAGATATCTACTAAAATACCTCAACACAACAAACCTCCAGCTGAGCTATATGGGTCAAAATCCACACTGATCAATTGTCATCAATCTTTCTCTAGGCTAACTCATCTTACTGCTAGCAAAAACTTATGGTTTAGAGCCTGTGAAGGAAGATATTTCAGTGACACAGTCTGCAGATGTTGGAATCTACAAAACCACTCTTGCTTGAAAACACGGATAGGAATTGCTCCAAGAAGAGGGGTGTCACTTGGGTAGGTTTAGACTGGACATGAGGAAACATTATTTCAGGACAAGAGTGGTCAGGCATTGGAATGTGCTGCCCAGGGAGGTGGTGGAGAACCCAAGCCTGGCTGTGTTGAAAGGTGGTTTGGATGTGGTGCTTGGGGCTCCGGTTTAGGGATGAACCTTGTAGAGTAGGGTTCTGGGTTCTGGTGATCCTGAGGGTCTCTTCCAACCTGAATGTGTTAGACTTGGACTACATCTCTGTATGCAATAAAAACTGGAGAGTTTGTGCAGAGTTCCCTCCATGTTACGAATATGACTCCACGAATGTAACATTTTTCAAGGAGGTATTGGACAGCTTACAGTCCAGCTGATGAAGACTTCAGAAAGCTTTAGAACACCAACAAACAGCTACATAATCTCTAAAGAATTAAATGATGCAAGGACATTTTTTTCATTTTTGTTTATGTAGAATTCCAAGTTATTCCAGGGAACTAAAAGCATGTTTCTTACAGAACTATCAGGCTGTACAGGCAATATATAATTACTCTTTTCAACAACCAAAATAAATTTTAACCTATCTGTTCAGAAAATCTACATAAAACAAGGAGCTAAAGGGTTTATTCAAACCATCAGAGATACACTGAACTCTAATCTTTTGTTTCTAAAAGCACATTTATTGTCCTAAGTGTTTAAGTCAAACAGATATTTTTATCATCAGAAGTATTTCACAGGGCAGAAAATTTTGGCTTTCTTAGCATTTCAAATGATAACTCCTAAAGCAAACAAAGGATCTTTAGTAACCTAAGGCAAGAGGGCAGGCCAGACAGTAAGGACTGCAAAGGCTGTTTGCAAAGCTTAATTGTAGTGTAACTGTCTGGGTTAAACATTAAACTTCTATCACCTTCATCCAAGACCCTAAATACCCTACATACTATAATTAAATATTAAAATTATTAAAATTCCAGCTATTGACAGCACAGCTGCTATGGAAAAGCAGCAGCATGCTGCTATCCACATACACACAACCTGCTAATTCAGATGCTGGGTGCAGGAGCTGCTACAAGTCACCACTGCATCCAAGTATCCTGTGCAGGGAGGTACCACGTCCATCTATGAGGTTTTATGTAGAGTTTCCATTAGGTATGTTAAGCCTAAGCTTTATGTCAGTCAATAAAATGAATTAATAACACTAAATGAGATATGAAATTGTATCACTAAAAGCAGCATCACTACTACTGTTCTGCATTCCAGTACCTAGAGAGCAGCTCTGTAACCAAACAACATAACCAGGTTTCACCTGTGTCTAGGAACAACTTGAGAATTCAGATATGGATGTACTTGAAGGAATTTCAATGAGCAAAGCAGCTGTTCAAACAATCCAAAATAAGAACAGGTAAACTATTTAACTACTGTGTAGATTCTGGAGACCAGTCTCCCTCTAAGTGCTGCAACCTCTAGGACTACCAAGGAAAAGTAGCCACCTGTGGCCAGGAACTGTTCTTTGTGCATGCTCAGTATGTTGTGAAAGGAGATAGGAGTGGGGCAACTACTGAATTCAGCTGGAGAATTGCCCTATGAGATTAGCCACTGCATCTGAAGGAGACACTATGTTAATATAACACATTCTGCAAATCACTGCAGACAATGGACTCTGGGCCAAGGCTTTGGAATACTTTTAGAGGGGCCAATGCCATGACAATTTGCCTAAATTTGAGTGCAAGCTCTCTAAAAAGAATTTCTGAAAGTGGCAATTTCTAACAAGTTAGGTCTCTAGGAATGCAGGTGCTCTGTTCATTATTACACTAACATAAACTGAATCCATCCCCCAAAGTGCTGAGAGTTAAGTACAGCTATCCTCAAGGAGCAGTATTACTTGAAAGATAAGACATACATGAAATCTGTTAACAATACATTATCCATTCCTTGAAGGAAGTTCTAAGGAATACAGAAGAAGGAGCAAAGCCACTACATTTATTGAAAGCTGGCATCACAAGTGTGCCTTGAAGCACAATTCTCATTTATGACCATTTCATTTTACTGCCATTACATTTTCAAATACTATTTGGCAAAAGACCTTGTGAGTGTGACAGATGTGTGAGCTAAGTGAGTTTATGATGAATGACTGCATAATAAAAATCAAAGCTGAAGACAGTACTGAAAAAGCAGAAACTTACTCAGGAGAGTTGAGATTGAGACCTAGTGTTGTTAAATCACTTCCTAATGCAAGATGTACCATTCCTGGATCTGTCTCTGCTGCCCTGATGAATGTTAACAAGCCGATCATTCCAAACTGGTCCGTCACCATCCCTTGAGGAATGTTGGTAACCCGACCTGGGCAAGAAGAACAAATTAATTTTCTCCTTTCAAGAAGTGGAGGAATCAACAACATGATCTAAACATCTGCCAAAGCTTCTATGGAAGCAGAAGAACCAGAATGACACATACCATCAGGTAACACCTGGATCCCTTTTTTCTGCTGGTTGTTGTTTTGCGTAGTTGAACTTTTGTCTCCAGGAAACTTGGGCCCATCTGTGCTGGATGATGTTTTGCCTGATGTACTCAAATTCTAGCAAAAATAATTTGCAGAGTTGGTATGATGGAAACATATCAAAAATGGAAAACTTGCTAAGCCCATCTTTGGGTCAAGTGCTCTAAACTAAAACTCTGATAAATGAGGCACTAGAATGGAACCAAACTGAAGCTCTTGCAGCACACTGGAATGTGCTGGGCAGGGAGGTGGTGGAGTGCCCAAGCCTGGCTGTGTTTGAAGGTGGTTTGGATGTGGTGCTTGGGGCTGTGGTTTAGGGGTGAGCCTTGCAGAGTAGGGTTCTGGGTTGGCCTTGGTGATCCTGAGAGTCTTTTCCAACCTGAATGTTTCTGTGATTCTGTGATTCTCTTGAGTTCTGCTGACAAACCTTTACCACTTCCTAAAGTGTACATCTCTTAACAGTAAGAGCTATTAATCAGCCAACAGCTTGCAATCTAAATGGGTAAGAAAACATTTTCCACCTGGGTGTGAATACACAATGGATATCCCAAGTGCCTGTGACTCAATGATGTTTGGATTCATCCCATTGGATTTCTCCCATACAGTCTTGCTGCCACATAACACTCCATGACAGCAACAGGTAACAACTCAAGCCGATTTCAGGTGCAAGCAACATACAGTTGGCATATTTGCAATTATCAGGAAAGAGATGTAAACATGGCTGGCAAGAAAACTGTGATTGCACTCTAGGAGTTCATATACCAGCAAAACAGATCTTTCCTAACTGTTATTTCTTGCCCTTATTCTTCAGAACAAGTCTGCATTATCACAATGTAATCAAATGTACTCCTTCCTTCCTTACTGAATATGCAACACTAACCTGTACCAGAACATTTCCCACACAATAAACCTGGCCACATTGGGGAGGTAGTCTTCCTCCCACCCCTGTTTTGAACAGCTACATTTTTTGGTTTTCATGTGTTTGTGGTCACATCTACTCCTTATTCAGGAGTACTTACGCCACTATGATGAACATATTTTTTTGTAATTTTAACGCATAAACCCTTTAGAAATTAGAACATTTTGTCAAACATTGCAGGAAACTGTTCTCTGCCATCAAATTTTATTCACCTTCCATTTGTAATTTAAAAAAAACAAATTTTATTACATATCTTTCAGAGTAAACTGTGAAAAAGAACCTCCCACCACCATAACCTTATGATCTAAGCCATCGACCTAATGTGTGATAATTACAACTATTAATTTAAGATTCTTACCCTGAAAGCTTGGACTAGATGATCCTTGAGGTTCCTTCCAGCCTGCTATTCTATGAATCTATGCAATGTATTCCCCTAGTTTACAATATCCCCATGAATATAATGGTCTCTATTAAAAGACTTTGTTTCCTGCAATTTCATTTCTCCATCAAGAATTTTACCTGGAAGGGGTATTGTACCACCTAACTTTTAAAGGATTTGACAGCTTTGAAGGAAGATGTCACAATGTGGAAGCTACTACTACTGATGAGAGGTGCCAACAGAGGAAAAATGAGCTGGGATTGGTAGAAATTGTGAATTGCAAAATAGATACAAATTCTCCAATTTCAAAGCGTTATTGCAAGAGCTTTCCTGGCCCTTTCTCCATATATAAAACAAATTGATTATTTATTTACAGGGAATCATAGAATAGTCCACGTCAGAAAGGACCTCCAAAGATCATCCAGTCTGACCTCCCTGCAGTCAACAGGGACATCCCCAACTAGATCAGGTTGCCTAGGGCATCGTTGAGCCTCACCCTGAACATCTCCAGGGATGGGGCCACAACCTCATGGTAAAGAACTTGTTCCTAACATCCAATCTCAATCTGCTCTTCTCCAGCTTAAAGCCATTGCCCCTCATCCTATTACTGCGGTCTCTCCCCATCCTTCTTGTAGCCCCCTTCAGGTACTGGAAGGTCATCATTAGGTCTGCCCAGAGCCTCCTCTTCTCCAGGCTGAACACCCCCAGCTCCCTCAGCCTGTCCTTAAAGCAGAAGTACTCTGACCCCCTGATCATTTTTGTGGCCCTCCTCTGGATCCGCTCCATCACTTCCATATCCTTCCTATATTGAGAGCTCCAGAGCTGTACACAGTACTCCTGGTGAGGTCTCACCAGAGCAGAGTAAATTGGGAGAATCACCTCTCTGGATCTGCACATTTTCAATCTGATCAACAAAAGAAGTCTGTATAGCCAACCTGAAAGAAGTGTACTTACGGATTTGTTGTCATCATTACTCGATGTTGGGTCTTTGTAGCTGGAGCCTGGTAATGCTGGAAAGTCTTCATTGTGTATTGAAAAGTCCTGGGACTGCTCACTTGCTGGTTTTGTTACCATCCCCACTATCATCAAAACGAAAGCAGAAACAACATGAAATGACTGAAAAGAAAGGATTTTTCTGCTGCCCATCTTACTTCCTGTCCTTTTTTCTTTTTCCACTCTGTGCAAGCTGTACAGCAGAAATGACACCAAAAAAAAAAAAAAAACCCCAACAAACCAAAGGAGGTAAACCAAAACAAAGCAGATTCCTTTAAAACATCCACACACATTAGACTAAAGCCACTTATTTAAGGGTGAGCTGAGAAACACTCCAGGTTAAATCCATAGACACATCCACTGCTTTAAGAATGAAGCCCAGCATTTTGTGCCAGGAACAGCACCTGGTTTGCACATCTAGAGAATCAAATCATCTTTGCAGGCATTATTAAAGCGGTACTTAAGGAAATCCTCTGATGAAGGAAGGATGTACTGCTTTGTAACATCAGAATACATTTTTCCTCCATCCCCTAATTGCATGATGAATTTCTTAGCACGATCTCTTTAGAAGCACATATTCTCAAAGGGTGCCCAGCTGACTTGCAACAGAACATCTCACCAGGGAAATACTTGCCTGTGACATAAGAACGACTCCTACTTTCAGTATGAAAACTGAATGCATTTAGCCTGCAACTCTCAGTGCTCTGACCCTAATTTAAAAAGAGTAGGCCAGTCACATTGGAACATGGGTTCCCACTACTGAAAAGCAACATTCTTTTTTGTTTTTTTTCTTTAATGCCAGTTGAAAATAACCCAAAACTCAAATAAATAAATAAATAATAATAAAATAATCCAACACAAACAAACAAAATAAACAAAGAAAAGCCCCCACATGGAGAACCCAAAGGTAAATGTTCCCACATGAAGCACCCAAAGGTAAATGTTCTTTGCTGAGACAGAGAACTAACATAGTTATTTGGTTCCAAGCAAGGTGGCACTAGAAGAAGAAAAGACAAAAGGAAGTCCAGGGCCTATTTTTCAAAGATTCTGAAGAGATGTATGGGATCTAAAATGCTTAATTGAAAAACTATATATGACTTTCTTTAGTATTCTCAAGCTAAAGATCAGAGTTTCTTCAAGAAAAACCCCTACTGAGCTAATCTTTTTTCTGCTCTTCATCCTTTTCATCCAGAGTTAGTCAAATTTCTTCCACTGGATAAGCGAAGTTGATTACAACTTAACTGTGTTGCACTTAATCTATCTAAAGTTACTTGAAGCCTAATTTTCCTGGCTAAGCTCAGCATGAAGAAATCAGGTCTCAGCTTCTAAATTTCAAACCTCTTTTTTCTTGACCACAACCAAAAGTGTTCTCTACTTTTTGTTGCTGGAGACAGCATTCAGTGCATCTCATGTCCCCATTTCTTGATCATTTCTACCACCAAACCCATCCTCTGCATTAAGCAGATGCTGAAGATTACTCTTCAGACAGTGAAACGTCTTTGCTGGTTCACCACACAGTCATGCAAAGAGCTTTGCTAGCACCAAAATGGGGAAATGGTGCAAGCAGAAGAGCAGCTGCAGATTTCTTTTCATATGGCAGTATTGCTGAATGTTGAACACCAGCTCCATGCTGCAAGTGCATTTGTATGGATCTCCTTCCTATGTCCTGTCAATTTTCCAGGTAATGGCTTCTGTTTCAGAGGCAGACAAAATCTCATGTAAGCCACAAGCTGCTCTCCACTCTCAGTGTGACTTTTCAGTGTCTTCATTTGGGGAAGTGACTTTTCCCAGTGTTTAGAAGCACTTCAGTTTTAACTCATTGATCTCTCTGTCGCAGCTATCTTAAGCAGAAGGGCTCTGGTTAGGCCCAGTCCATGAGGCTACCCTCTCCTGATAATGTGGTATCTCTTATTTCTCCCCAGTTAAAGTTGGGAAATGTCTCTGGAAAACACTAGCTTTTTATAGCTAGAAAACACTGGGTTATTTTTGGTTGGAAAGTTGACAAGTGTCACAAAAATAACTTGAGGTTACAAAAGTGACTTTTCAGAGTAGCTGATGTGACATGCATGACAAAAATCACTAAGGCATTAACAAAAAGAACTGCTGTGCCTCACTCTAAGCTTACCTGAAATCTTTCCAGACCCCGAACAGTAAGAGTTGTATCCACCCTGAAGTTTTTCCCTTCTATTATTTTTTTAAGCTGTTCAGCAAGAATTACCTAAGACACAGAACTTGGAATCTGACTGATAAGAGTTGATGCTTACAGGTTCTTTTTTGAACTGTGATGTTCCTTTTAAGTGACAGTGAACAGTATTACAGCAAGCACTACCAAGGAACAGAGAACTTACACAGCATATTTACAGCTGCTGGCTTGTCACACAGTAACACCTCCAGTAATCAAATATCATTTCTAAAATGTACTATTCTGACCTCAAAAAGTACAGGCAATTAGAAAACAACAGGTTAGGCTCACAGGATGTCACAGGGTGATGGAAGGGACCTTTGGAGGTCTTTGAGTCCAACCCGCTTGGAAATGTCTAGATTGAGCAGCCTTAGAGCAATCTACCATACAGACTGAAAACTCCAACAACCTTTACTGATGATGAAACTGAAGCAGATGAGTTCTAATACATACAAAAGCCTGCAGGGAATATCCAATCACACAGATATTGATTATTTATTTTTAATGAGACTTAGGAGCTCATGTGTCAGGCATTTTTGAAAAGACTGCACCTATTATCCTATGAACAGCAAAAGCTACATTGAGCAAATACTGATTTCATTCAAAGAGCTTTCAAAAGTATAATCTTACCATAAGGTGCCCTTCCAGCTAAAGGGTTTATTAATGGAGTTGGATTGCCACTTCCTTCCCTTCTGTTTCTGTCTGCTAGTGCTGGAAAATCTGAGAGGTCCAGTCCTGTCACATTTTCACTTCCATCTACAATAAAACCAGATATTTTAAATTTTCTTCTGTTTCTTATTTTTCACTCAAAGGTACAGGACTAACTGTAGAATATATTAAATGTAGGATATATTTTCTTTCTTCAAGATGATATTTGTACTTCTATTATAATTATTACAAACAACTGTGGCCTCTGTGCTATGAGACTAACAGAGCATCAAGATGTTTGAAGTTTGTTTTTAAACACAAGTTAGCCAACAATACTCAGCAACAAGGTCTACTAATTCCCAATTAAAGACTGCATGCATAAAAACACAGGCTGACTATTGAAGTTGCAGTAGTAGGATAGGGAGCCTGTTTAAAATTTAAGGAGCTATCAAGAAGAAATCTGAGAGAAGATAAAAACTGTATTAGTTGCAGCATCAAGGAGCTCTTTTGTCCTGAGATAAGGTAAGATAGATTTGAAGCAGCTGTCAAGCCAGTGTAGTGCAAGTTACATAGGAATGTTCTTTGATTTGCAGCACAGAACACTACAACTGGTGAGGTCAGAGCTGTGGTGTCACAAAGTCGTAGGGGATGCCCAAACCCTTCCACTCTGCTGTCACCAGCACCTCAAGTTGTTTCACATACACAGTCACCTACAGAAATGTCAGCATGGACAACTCTAAGGCATTTCTGCAGAAGGAGACTTTCCCCTCTCACATTCATTAAATTGAGGTGAAGGAAGTAATTCCCAGAGAAAAATCACAACTGAAACAAGCAAGGGGAGGGATCACATTGTAAATCAGTCGTTCAAAAGGAGTTTGAGATTGCCAAAAATGCTTTCCTGCTGTTTTTAACCTATATAATGTTTTGATAGGAATAGATAAATCTTTTCTTCACTGGCACCCTCTTGATTCCCCAAGCTATTTTGCATTTCTAACCAACTAGGTATCATCTATAGTCACCTGAGTATTCTACAGAATAATTGCACTGTGAAAGTACTGAAATCCACTGTATGAAGCATTAACAGTTCCATAGCACCACTCCTGGAGCAGTGTTTCCCTGGAACAACTGAAAATGATAACAAAGTTACACTCCCAGAGAAAGAAGTATTTTCAACCAGACTTATGTAGTCCCCAAAGTCTCCACCCTCTGCTTTAAACATCAATCAGAGTAAACTCACCTGTTCCATTAAAAATATTACTCGATAAGGAGTTATTCATTCCAAATGCCTGATTTCTGTTCATCCCAAATCCAGACATACTGTGAAAAAAATCCAGGAAGTCAGACAAAAGGGCATACATACATTGTAATTTCCAGTAGAAGGTATTAAGGGGCAAACACCCCCTCAACCCCCCACTAAAACACTTCAATTATTTTGACCTTGAGCAACCCACATCAGCCTAAACTCAATTTGTAATCACTTTCCTTTACGCTTCTGAATATTCTGAGCGGCAGGCACTGCTCAATCAAGACAACTGGAATGACCTCCTGGTTCTCTCCAACTCCCTGAAAGGAGGCTGTGGAGAGGTTGGTGCTGGTCTCTTCTTACAGGTGACAGAACAAGAGGGAATGGCCTCGAGCTGCCACTGGGTAGGTTTAGACTGGACAGTAGGAAACATTTTTTGAGGGCAAGAGTGGTCAGGGACTGGAATGTGGTGGTCAGGGAGGTGGTGGAGTGCCCAAGCCTGGCTGTGTTTGAAGGTGGTTTGGCTGTGGTGCTTGGGGCTGTGGTTTAGGGGTGAGCCTTGTAGAGTAGGGTTGTGGGTTGGACTTGGTGCTCCTGAGAGTCTTTTCCAACCTGAATGTTTCTGTGATTCTGTGATGGTCATGCAGTCCAACCCCCACTGCAGTCAGCAGGGACATCCCCAACTACATCAGGTAGCCCAGGGCCTCATCAAGCCTCACCTCGAATATCTCCAGGGAAGAGGCCTCAACCACCTCCCTGGGCAACCTGTTCCAGTGTTCCACCACCCTCATAGTGAAGAACTTCTTCCTAACATCCAATCTAAATCTGCTCTGCTCTAGTTTGAAGCCATTTATCCTCATCCTGTCGCTGCAGCCCTTTGCAAACAGTCTCTCTCCAGCCTTCTTGCAGCCCCCTTCAGGTACTGGCAGGCTGCTATTAGGTCTCCCCAGAGCCTCCTCTTCTCCAGGCTGAACACCCCCAGCTCCCTCAGCCTGTCCTCATAGCAGAGCTGCTCCAACCCCCTGCTCCATCAGGTCCATGTCCTTCCTATGTTGAGTGCTCCAGAGCAGGACACAGTTACTCCAGGTGAGGTCTCACCAGAGCAGTGGCAGAATCACCTCTCTGGATCTGCTGGGAATGCTGCTTTTAATGCAGCCCAGGATGTGACTGGCCTTCTGCAACATTGATTGTTCACCTTTCACAGGATGGAAGCCGATGTTTCAGAAGTCGCCATAAATAAAAACGTCAAATGTTTTCCTAGTGGGAATTTTACTTAGGCAGGCTTTTTCCAGACTTAGAATCCTTAAGCATTTCACTCCAGTTTGCAACAGGCCTAAGTGCTTCCATTTGGCTTGAGATCTCAAGAAAAGGAATCACAGAACTGTCAGGATTGGAAGGGACCTCAAGGATCATCCAGTTCCAACCCCCCTGCCATGGCCAGGGACACCTCACACTACAGCAGGTTGCTCACAGCCACATCCAGCCTGGCTGCAAAAACCTCCAGAGATGAGGCTTCCACCACCTCCCTGGGCAACCTGTGCCAGTGTCTCACCACCCTCATGGGGAAGACTCCTGTCCTGGTTTGTTTCCCAGCGGTGGAGCATTTGATGGACACCTTTTTGACACTCCACCCATCTTAAGAAACACATTCCTGCTATCACCTGTGAATACTTAGACATGGTAAGAGTACCAACAGGAGACAACTTGATCTGAAGGGCACATAAGTTAGCCTGATGACACAGTATTTCCAATGGATTTTTTTTTTTTGGCCTTTGAAGTAATTAAAATACTGTTAATTTCAGGGACAAGAAAGTGCTCAGGCCACAAAATAGAGAGGCATCCCTGCCCACAGCAGGGAGGTTGGAGCAGATTATCTCTAAGGGCCCTTCCAAGCTAAGCCATTCTATGATTCTATGAATTATTTGTAGCTTATTTTACCAATGTAACTAAGAAAGGGAAAGTCAAGATTTTTATGGTCAAAACCCTAACATTTTATTGCTCCACCTAAGGCAACCATTCAGAAAACACTTTTTGGAAGTCACATAATACATGCACCTGTCAAGCAAGCATCATAAATTATTTTGGTTTTCTCTCAAATATAATTTGGAAGTCTTGTTTAATAAATTAATTAACGACTGGAAATACACTACTATACTTCTCTGAGTTAATAAACTGTGGAATAAGAACTTGGCTTTGTTCCTGTGATATTTCCTTCTCAATTTGTAAAGGCTGTAGCTTCTCAAAAATGAGCTCTGCAGTGCAAGCAGTGGAAGATGAGGATTTTATTTCAAATGCTTCATTATCTACGCTAGAGCTGGATGATATTTAAACAAGTACTTTCTCTCCATGCCTCAGTATCCAAAATCCAATAGATTTTTAAAATACATTACTATGTTACCTTCCTGTGATGAGCTCAAGTTTCAAAACTAATTTCAAATACAGAATTATCTTTCTAAATTATCATCTCCTCTACTTGATGCTATACATCACAGGAAAGGCAAATTCTATGTAACTGAGGGCAAGAAAAATCCTCTCACACTCCAAGAACATAAACCACTACTACCAAATCTCAGTTGCTGTGACTGAGAAAATAATTTGTATGCCTACATCAATGTGAAACTACAGAACCGGATAGCCTCACCAAGTTTCAATAACTGTTGACATTAATTTTCACCTCCCTTTATCTGTTTTGTCAAATACTAGATTGGGTTAGAGGTGGCACCTGGCTGCCATGAGCTTATTTGTGCTCTGCCTAAGAGTCAGTTACCTAAGGAAGGGCCTGAAGGGAGAAAAAGGATAAAACTGGGAGAACAGAAATTGTGAGGTTGTGGAAAACAGCCTAGAAAGCAGTCAGCTGTGTGAAGCTGTGACTACACACATTAAATAATTAGAATTCACACAGTTTTCACTGTATGTTTATTAATATGAACTAAGCTTAAACACAGCATCAAACCAGTAAAGCCTAATGATTTATGATGTTAGAATCTTGACCAGAGTTAGAAAAAGAGTAGGAATGATTGAGAAGCTTTTTTGAGCACCAAATCCTGAAAAGAATGGCAAACCACTGTTCTCTGGGTCATTCCAGAATTTAACAAGTCAAATCCTAGGTTCCTATTCTGTAGGAATCACTTAACTATTCTTACAGAATAACTATTGTGTTTGTAAATCCTGCCTTACTTCTTCCCAAATTCACAGATGAACAGCCTTAAAATGGATGCATATATTAAAAAAAAAATCAAGATATGTTTCAAACCCCAACTTCTAAACACAGAAGAAACATCATGTATTTTAAAGAAGCAGCAGTAGAAATCCAACAGTCAAACAGAATTTAACTTAAAGGCCTCCAAAAGCTTGGGAGAATATTAAAAGCAGCTCCAAAGTTTATAGCCAGAAGATGAGAAACACACAAAGCAACTTTCAAACTAAGGGATAAAAATCCAGACTTCCAGAGCAGCATTTCAGCACATCCATGGCTGTACAGCCTTACCTGTTCACAGTAAAAGGTTGTCGAGAGGGTTGCTGCTTTGGCATACATATTATGCTTGGAGAGCTTCTGTTGGGGCTGCCTAACCCTGAACTGCTCATGCTGTTTGTCCTGCTGGGAATTCCAATGCCCTGACCAACCTGGGAGTGGTTCATCATATTCCTAGGATTCATAGGCAATATCCCCCTGAAAGAGAAAAATCATCCACAGAGATGAGGCTGTACAATAGTATTTGGTTATGTGTTTCGATGACTAACATAGGATGGACTCAAGCTGTTGCAACTTAATTTGTGCTTAGTGTCACTGGGGCATGTTTGGGTTGCTTTCTCTATAATGAATGCACTTTTGGATCTCCTCAGAAATACCAGATGACCCATTACATGCTAATCAAGTCCTTGGTCAGGTTTAGATAGAAACTGAAGTATTTATGTATTTAAAAAGGTGTCACCGCTCTTCTTTTAATGAGCACCTCAGATCTACTACCTTAAAAACCTTACAGGGTGTATCACATCCATACAAAAAAATTCGAACCACATGTTTACAAAACAATCAAAATAAGCAACAACCTCTTACATTCTGAAGCAGAATTTGCCAGCAATTTGTCCTTTACATACAAAAATTAAATACTGTCTGCCAGTACAGTAGGTTCTTACTGTTTCACAGCATCATTTCCCTAACGCAGGCAGTGGTCATAGGATCAGAGGATTTTAGGGGTTAGGGACCTTTGAAGGTCATCAAGTCCAACTGCCAGAGCAGAACCATAGAATCCGGCACAGGTCACACAGGAACACATCCAGACAGGGCTGGAAAGGCTCCAGAGAAGGAGACTCCACAACCTCTATCCCAGGGTGCAACTGAGCAGAGGCTGTCCCCTTCCTCTTGACCCCCAGCCCTCAGATATTTATAAACATTTATTAAATCCCCTCTCAGTCTTCTCTTCTCCAGACTAAAAATCCTCAGGGCTCTCAGCCTCTCCTCACAGGACACCTGCTCCAGTTCCTTAATCATCCTGGTAGCTCCCTGTTGGCCTCTCTCCAGCAGATCCCTTTCCCTCCTGACCTGGGGAGCCCAAAACTGGATGCAACATTCCAGGCGAGGCCTCACCAGGACAGAGCAGAGGGCAGAGGGGGAGGTCAGTAGAAACTACTTTTCTCTTTTTCTTTCTTAATTAATCAGACTATAAAGTAGTGGAGCAAAACAGGCAGAACGTTTCCCAAGAGCTCTGCAGAAAGACACAATGGCAGAAATATTGGCTGTCAATAAATACCTGCTTGGAGATGGAGGCGTGTGAAGTGACATTGTTGGTACCCCTGTTGTTGGCGTTACGTGGCTCGGTAACTGAGTGCCTTGTGATAAGCTGCGATTTAACTGAGGGGTATTGTTGCTCATCCCCCTCATTGGAAGGCCTAGTGCACCTAGTGAAAAAAAATTCAGAGGGGTGGAGATATAGAGCAAGCAGGAAACAAAGTCTTCTCCGTCAGGTGTTAGATGGAAACGATTCATGCTTGACAACCTAGGAAAAGTGTAAAGACTAAAGGAAAGTGCAGTGGGAAAACTGAGTCCTTGTCTACACAGTAGAAGCCCAAATATCTCAAATTTCTGATAAACTTTAGGAAGCCTCTTCAAGGAATTTCTGTATCTGAGTCACTTAGAAAATTTTGGTTCCTCTGAGATGCATACTGTAGAGAAAAGGTTCAGAGGATCACGGGATATTAGGGGTTGGAAGGGACCTCTGGAGATCTTTGAGTCCAACCCCTCCTGCCAGAGCAGGACCATAGCTAGGGTTCAGCTTTGGTGGTTTTGATCAGGACATGACAATCTACAAATTATCTCCAAAAAGGCAGCATTTGGAGAAAATTCATAACTGCACTCAAGAAATATGTTAATTAATTCTGAATACATTGGTCAGCATTTGAACAACATTTACAATACTGATCTGTTTTGTCAAAAATTAAGCAATTATGAATATGCAGTTAACACTAATATTACTTTTAGAGGGGAAAAAAGAAGTGACATATTTTAGGCCAATTCTCTGTAAAGTTTAAGTTGCTTCTTTTTGATAGCAGAGTTTTAATGTCCACGTTAAAAGTTCAGTCTTTGAGAAGCAGCAAGCAGAATTTTAATTATCCTCTATTAGCACTTAAAAATATACAGAAGATTTTTACTATTGTGATCAGATGTATTTTGTACACAAATGAGTGTGACAGCATAAAGCAAGCTCTTCAGTGAGGTAAAAAAAAAAAAAAGAGGAAATTAATTTAACTCAGAACAGCAAAAGACACCAAGTTGCTGCCCTGTCTCAAAATCCCCAAAACTCGATGAAATTTCTTGTAATGCACACGTAGCTTGTCTGTTGTTTATGAAGTTTCAGCATGATGTTCAGACAAGGAAAAGCCATTTTGTGCAACCTACCAAGAGAAAGAAACTGAGCACATGAAATGTGACAGCTGTAAGCAGCAGTCCCTAGTGCTGTGGTGTAAGGCTGCTGAGGTGTAAGGCTGCTGAGGTAAACTCGGAGAACTCAAAACTTTATCTTGCAGACCAAACAAAGGAAAACTGATGGTGAATCACCACTCTCAGGGTAGGTCAGCCCTGCAGAAGAGCTGAATATGGCAGTGTATAATATGATTAAATGCTAAGGAGGCAAAGTACAGACAGCACATACTTGGGCTATCATCATGGACAAGATCTGAAGACACCTCCCAGTTGTTTAGCTTTAAGAGCTGCTGTCTGGCTGTGTCCTACTTACAACTTGCAATCCAAGAGGTCTGCAATTACACTCAAACTTTTGATAACACTCAAATTTATCTCTGTGCATTCAGATTAAGAGGTAGTGTGACTTGCTTTAACAAGCCTCCCAAGACTTCATTAAGTGCTGATTATATCAAGGGGTTCACTGTAAATATTTTGGCAATTTGCTGCATCAGAATAATTTCAGTGAGCATAAATATATAGTCAATAACATTTCATGATGGTTAATTTTACTTAGAATTCTCAAAATAAAATGGTAAATAAAAAAAATGCATACACTTCCAAACTAGATACAGTACAGTGAAAACCAAGACTGTAATATTCATATTAATTTTGTGCAAGAATTTGTTTCAGCAAAGCCAGTTTTACACTGATGGTTATTTCTTGTTGTTGGCTTTCTTTAAAGTAGAATTGTTAAGGAGTAGGGTGGTTACAGTGCCACTGACAAGTAGGGAGGAGATCAGGTGTCCACCATAAGGAAAAAGAGCAGAAGGGGCAAAGAAAGAAAGGGGGAAAGTAAGGAAGAAAGAAAGGGGAAAAGAAAGGAAGGAAGGAAGGAAGAAAGAAAGGGGGAAGAAAAAAAAGGGGGAAAGAAAGAAAGGCGGAAAGAAAGAAAGGCGGAAAGAAAGAAAGCGGAAAGAAAGAAAAGGGGGANGGAAAAGAAAGAAAGGGGAAAAGAAAGAAAGGGGAAAAGAAAGAAAGGGGAAAAGAAAGAAAGGGGAAAAGAAAGAAAGGGGAAAAGAAAGAAAGGGGAAAAGAAAGAAAGGGGAAAAGAAAGAAAGGGGAAAAGAAAGAAAGGGGAAAAGAAAGAAAGGGGAAAAGAAAGAAAGGGGAAAAGAAAGAAAGGGGAAAAGAAAGAAAGGGGAAAAGAAAGAAAGGGGAAAAGAAAGAAAGGGGAAAAGAAAGAAAGGGGAAAAGAAAGAAAGGGGGAAAGAAAGAAAGGGGGAAAGAAAGAAAGGAGGAAAGAAAGAAAGTAGGAAAGAAAGAAAGGGGGAAAGAAAGAAAGGGGGAAAGAAAGAAAAGGGAAAGAAAGAAAAGGGAAAGAAAGAAAAGGGGAAAGAAAGGATCTTTTTTTCTTATGCTTTCATTTTTGCAGTTTTTTTAAACTGAGACAAGAAATTGCCTGGGCTGTACTGGAGGCTGATATATGACATAGCCTAATTGTTACACTGAATTTACATAAACTCTAGGACATGGCTTCTTGCCTAATGACTGACAGCTACCAATCCAAAAGCACATAGGCATTACCAGCTTGCTTTGTTTGGTTTTTCCTAAAGTTACTTTAACTCTAAGCATTGAGTACAGCATAGAAACTTCTTGCCTCTTTTTCTCCTTATTTGGTATGAACTGAACACCACTAAGTTTGCTCTCTAGTTTTTAGTGATGCATGTTACAGACATTATGTCCTAAGCACCAGAGCCAACTGAATGGACAATGAAGTTGATGAAAAAAGTTAACCTTAAAAATGAACAGTAAGTAACTGTGATAAACAGAATGGCTAGGCTACCCTTGAGCATCCTTATACAGTTCAGTCTGAGAGGTCCAATAGTGTCAGATTCCTGACTCAGAAAGCCAAGCGCCAAATGTGACTCTCAGACTGGCCAGAAACTGCTCCTGCAAGTCTCATTAGCATAATCAAATGGCAGTTTGTATCTTATGGCCACTATCAACAGCTACTGAGATAGTAAAATTGTCCCTGTGTTTTTTAAACTATTGGAAGAAAGCCGAACTAAACTGTGAAGGCCACGCACTGAGCTGACAAAGCTTTTAGTTTGTCCAGATAAAAAAGGGCAGACCCTCTAAACTACTCAAGACACTTATCCTTAAACCCAAGTCAGGAGCACTTGGCAAGGCAGTTGAAGAGATATGAAAGTGTGCAGTGATGAGAGATGCTCACAGACCTGTGTTACTTGTATCTTAGCTCTGCTATTCTGAGTCATTTTCTGGCTGTACCTCTCAGCTAGGAGAAGGTTCAGTTCCCCGTGCTTGCCCTTATGTTAGGTGGCTAGTGTTACATGTGTGACTGCTGCTCTGTAGGGCTTCTATTACAACAGTACATATAAGACTACCAACGTACAGAAAAGAGTCCTCAAGGGATGGGAAAACACCCAGCACACAGTGGTGCAGAATAATCTTACTGGTATAGTTCTTTGCCTAATGCAAGCTGCTAAGTATATGCTCAAGATTTGATTTGCTCCTGTAGAGCATGAAACATCAGTTATAACTTAAGGCAGAACTTCCTTCTACTCTTTACATATTTATCTGAACCAGGCTCATTTTTAGCCCAGCTCCCTCTTAGTTTTTCCTTCAGTGAGTGACAGCTAAATCACAGATATTCTTTACAAGATGATTATATTTTGCTATTTAACAGCTACACAGTGTCAATACATGACAATTTGCATCCCAAACCCTGCAAAAATGCATACAGAGCAAAGCAAAAATGTTACCTTCAAATAAACAATAGACCAAACACACGAATAAGGAGACAAATATTGTCTTTCTTACAAAAAAACCCCCACCAAACCAAACCCCAAAGCCATATACATGTTCTCTATCCAGGGCATGAAACTAGAACATATTTAGCATAAACTAAACAGATCATCAATAAAAAGAATTCTTACTTTGTTGCCCGTATAAACTTGCCCCAAACTGAGACAGCTGACCTGATGTTGATGGTGATGCCAGCATCTAAAATGTAAGAAGAGCAAAAGGTTATTCAAGACATTGTGCTTTCTTGCTCTGAAAGTTTACAACAGTTTATCACTTTGCCAAGAAAGCCAAAACTCCTTGAAGCCTTTAAAGTTTTAGAAGCTTCCCAAACTATCTGCACAGTACTAAATTTATATTACATGGCAACAAAAATTAATGAATTTACAGATAGAAAACCAGACTTTTTATTTTTTTTTAACTTGCAACACATAGCATAGGGGAAGATGATCTAAAAGCTTTCAGTTTTTCAACCCTTGGAGCTGAGAGGTCCATTTTTACAGAAAAGGGACTACTCATTTATTTAAGTCTGACACAGCTTTGGTTTTTTTTACCCCTGCAAAACATGCATCATATAAGCAGCTTGATCCCTGTTCAGTGTGGTAAGAACAAGTGCAAAGCTCCATATTATCAGCTAGAATGGCAAAAGGTGGGAAGTGAGTGGCTAGGTAGCAGCAGGTATAGAGAAACAGATATAAACTTCAGATAAGATTCCAATGGTAAAATTACAATGTGCCACCCTAAGAGCTAGCTTCATGCTTGTACACACTGAATAGGTGAAGATGCCTAAGTGTCAGAAGTAATCTTTCCTGCTCTATGGTGCCTGCATTAGAGGCATCACAGATTACCAAATACTGCCATTAAAAATCTTCTTTATTAACTTTTGGATATCACACAAGAAATGTGGTAAATTAAAGAGACTCTCAGGAAGAATAAAATCGAAATTATGAAACAAAACTCATGATCTACGAAGAAAGATTTGAGATTTGGGGTTGCAAACCCCCAAAACAAGGCAACTGTGTAAGAACTACTGTAAGAACATGGCACCATACTTTCAGTCACAGCTGTAAGAGCAGAGCAATAAACTACTTTCCATGCTGCTGCAGAAATGGAAAGAATTAATCAAACTGAGAAACAGGAAATTTAGGCTAAATATTTGGGGGGGGAGTGGGGAGAGGGGGAAGCCCTTTTCAGTCTTAAGGACACTTAAGCACTGGAACATCAATTTCTGGATGGCTTTACAGAAGAGATTAGATGTTCATCAACATTAGGTATAGTTGATTGACCCTTGGAGCAAGAAGATGTATTAGTGGACCTAATCCATCCAGTTTACAACAGAATATGCTTCTTGCACTTATTACTTTGTGGGCAAATGCCTGCTTGCTTAGTGCAGAAGTCTGGATCTGGACCTGATTTTCAGAATGGTTTTAAGTAAAGGAATGTCTGGATTCTTACACATAGGGGGATGTCAAGCATTCCAACCCAAGTAACTTTTACTGAGATAAATGGCAAATCATATTGTTGACTTAATCTAGACAGAGGTAGAACTCCAACAAACCTTATGAACTGAATCTCCTAGTTCTCTATAGCGGGGCCAAATCTAGACAGCAGAAATGAGAAAGAAGGCATGCAATGTAGACACAGAATATCAAAAGCAGCATTCATGTCTATAAATCACAAAGTATTAATGACTTTTGAACACATACAGAAGGGCATAAAACCTTACAGCAGGCAATTATTGCAGACCAGCAGAATAATGGATCAGAAATATCACCCCAAAATACTATCTGCTCACATGTGTTTTGAGCAAAGTTCACATATTTAATAGCAAGCAAGCACAGCAATGAAGATCCACACTTGCATATGCGAGAGGTTTGAAATACTAACACAAAATTGTCCTGCAGAAAAAAAGATTTATCTTTTTTTTTTCACTTAGTGAGTTAACTATTTCTTGATATAATTTGAAAAAAAATAAATAAAATTTAAACCTCCACCTTAATTGTTAAAGAAAGGTAGAAAGCTGCAAAGCTCCCAACCCAGTCAAAAAAACTGTGTACAAGTCTTCTCACTTGTGCCCTGGGATAGGACAAGGGGCAATGGATATAAGATCTAGCACAGGAGAATCCACCTCAACTTGAGGAAGAACTTCTTCACTCCAAGAGTGACAGAGCCCTGGAACAGGCTGCCTAGAAAGGTTTTGGGGTCTCCTTCTCTGGAATTTTTCCAGTCCTGTCTGGATGTGTTCCTGTGTGACTTGTGCTGGATTCTGTGGTCCTGCTCTGGCAGGGGGGTTGGACTGGAAGATCTCCAGAGGTCCCTTCCAACCCCTAACATTCTGTGATCTTGTGATCCTGTGAACTTCATAAAATGTGTCAAACTGGACCAGAAGTTCTCCTTTCTTAGTGAAGAACTATCTGTGAACAACAAAAAAAACCCCAAAACAACCACTAAATAACTACCAGTGGTTTCAGCTCAACAGTCATAGCAAAATTCATAGGCCACATCTGCATCAGCAAATAATGCAGCCAAAGAGAAAGGCATTGGTGAAACAAAGAAGTTGGTCCTGAATGCCTAACATATGTCTTGTATGTATTTCTAACTACAGTTAGCCATGACTAAAACACCTCATGTCATGGATTAGTTGCCAGTTACTAAGTGCAACATGTGTAGTGCACTCCTGGATGTAACAGAATTGTACAATTGTCAGGGTTGGAAGGGACCTCAAGGATCATCCAGTTCCAACCCCCTGCCATGGGCAGGGACACCTCACACTACAGCAGGCTGCTCAGACGTCACATCCAGCCTGGCTGCAAAAACCTCCAGGGATGAGGCTTCCACCACCTCCCTGGGCAACCTGTGCCAGTCTCTCACCACCCTCATGGGGAAGAAGGTGTTTAAGGCTTAGTGCCATGGTCTGGACGATGTGGAAGTGTTAGGTCATAGGCTGGATTCTGAGAGGTCTACTCCAGCCTCAATCATTCGGTGATTCTTTGATCTCTTCCAGCCTATTTAGATCCATAAGGAATCAAATGAAGATTGCTCTGCAACATGAACCAAAGCACACTCAAGTATGAGACTCAAACTTCAAAAGCACACTCCCCATCCAAACCAACTGATGGTTGTTAAACATTGATCAACCAAGCTGATATGGAGTGTTAGAAGAAAGGAAAGTCAGCATAAAAAAAACACCTCAACATGAGGAAGAACTTCTTCACTGTGAGGGTGACAGAGCACTGGAACAGGCTCCCCAAATAGATATCCCCAGATAGTCTCTGGAGACTTCCAAGCCCCATCTGGATGTGTTCCTGTGTGACCTGTGCTGGATTGTATGGTCCTGCTCTGGCAGGGGGGTTGCATTTGATGATCTCCAGAGTTCCCTTCCAACTCCTAACATCCTAGGATCCTGTGATTGACCATGTTGGAAAATCCTGTAACATATTGGCAAATTGTGACAGAATGCAACTCCATGGGAAAAAAAAGAGTGAAAAAGAAGTAATGAGATACCTTCAGAGACAACAGCACACATGCATAAAAAAAAAAATCTGAAATCCAATCAGACACTGAGATAGAAACAGCAGTCAGAGCACTACCAGCTTTGGGACAGGCAAACCAAACAGTTGAGCCAAAGAGAAGATCCTGTGAGAACAGCTTCTCAGGGCATTCCAAAACTACTGAGATGGCAATGTGATAAAAGAAGGTGACACAATCCCCAGTATAAGCCTCTTTTAATTATAATTGGATTTTAAAAGATTGAAAAACTTGAAAATTTACAAAAACAAAACCAACAAAATCACAGACCTAAGAGGCATTTCATTACTCATTGACACCACAAACTCCTTGATTTTCTAAAATGCAGTCAAAAGGCAAACAGTTAATGAATACTGCTTGTTAGACACTGGATTGCTTTAAAACATTGCAAAGTATTGTGCCATTTGCTTTAACATTAAAAGTTAATTGCAAAATGACTCAAAGAGAAACTTTTATAGAAAACCATAATACAGACTATGTACTTAAGATCAGTTGTCAGACTCACTGAATTGAAGTCCAAACACACTTAGAACATCAAAGATAACAAGCCTTGAGAAGAAATAAATAAAGATTTGTGTGGATGTGTTCCTGGCTGCTTGAATTGAACATTTCACAGGATCACAGAATGTTAGAGGTTGGAAGGGACCTCTGGAGATCTTCCAATCCAATCTCCCTGCCAGAGCAGGACCACAGAATCCAGCACAGGTCACACAGGAACACATCCAGACAGGGCTGGAAAGGCTCCACAGAAGGAGACTCCACAACCTCTCTGGGCAGCCTGTTCCAGGGCTCTGGGAACCTCACAGTGAAAAAATTCCTCCCCATGTTGAGGTGGAACCTCCTGTGTTGGAGTTTCCATCCATTGCCCCTTGTCCTCCTCTCACAGGGTGCAAGTGAGCAGAGGCTGTCCCTGTCCCTTCCTTCCTGACCCCCAGCCCTCAGCTATTGATAGACATTGATCAGATCCCCTCTCAGTCTTCTCCTCTCCACACTAAACAGCCCCAGGGCTCTCAGCCTCTCCTCCCCAGGCACTGCTCCAGTCCCTTCCTCATCCTTGTAGCCCTCCCTTGGACTCTCTCCAGCAGATCCCTGTCCCTCTTGAACTGGGGAGCCCAGCACTGGATGCAGTATTCCAGATTGGGCCTCACTAGGGTGAGAGTAGAGGGGGAGGAGAACCTCCCTGGATCTGCTGGACACTTGTTAATGCCCCCCAGCATTTATCAAACCTCCCAGAGAAGCAGCATTTTGTATCAGTATCTCACTGTCTCTATGTTTTTTGTAACAAATTATAAAATTCTGCCTGGTATTAAGGAGTTTTTTGCCACAGCTAAGTAAGGAGCACTTCAGAATTTTGTCTTTCTATTATTTCCACATAATTTAGGACAACACCACCACAAGTAAATTAGCCAAACCCTTAACCTGTGCTACCTGCACCTGTATTAGCATTTGCAACCTCTGAGGCACAGCCCATTTAAACATGGTCTACCCTAGATCATGAAGATTGAAGGTGAATGTTATTAGTAGCATTAAAACCCCTTCCTTCTAGCATTTTGCAATCATTATTTTATCTGACTGGATATCTAGCCACATGACCCACAAAATAAAACTCTCCAAGAGCTTCCTTGCAATGGTGGCTGGAAGTCATTCTAGAATTCCTTTTAGTCTACTATAGCCGTAAGTCACAGAATTGTCAGGGCTGGAAGGGACCTCAAGGATCATCCAGTTCCAACCCCTCTCCCATGGGCAGGGGACACCCCACACTATATCAGGTTGTCCAGTGCCACATCCAGCCTGGTTTTAAAAACCTCCAGGGATGAGGCTTGCACCACCTCCTGGAGCAACCTGTTCAAGTGTCTCACCACCCTTACGCAGAAGAACTTCTTACTAAGTTCTAATCTAAATCTCCCCTCCTCTGGCTTGGATCTAGCTTTCTTGTAGCCCCCTTCAGATACTGGAAGGCCACAAGAAGGTCTGCTCAGAGCCTTCTCTTCTCCAGACTGAACAACCCCAACTCTCTCAGTCTGTCCTCATAGCAGAGCAGCTCCAGTCCTCTGCTCATCCTCGTGGCCCTTCTCTGGACACCTTCCAGCACCTCCTGTAATAGGGGCTCCTGTAATAGGGGCTGTAATCTGTAATCTTTCCTGTAACAGAGGCTCCAGAACTGGACATAGAGCTCCAGGTGTGGTCTCAGCAGAGTGGAGCAGAGGGGGAGAATCCCCTCCCTGGCCCTGCTGGCCACACTTCTCCTGCTGCAGCCCAGGCTCTGCTTGGCTCTCTGGGCTGCAAGTGCACACTGCTGGCTCCTGTTGAGCTTCTCATCCCCCAGCACCCTCAAGTCCTTTTTTTCAGGGCTCCTCTCAAGCCAGTCCCTGCCCAGCCTATACTGGTGCTTGGGATTGCTCCAACCCAGATGCAGGACCTTGCATTTGGTCTTACTGATCTGAGCAGATGGCCCATTTTTTCTGGACTGGTTCCCACCAAAAGACAGGAAGCTGCTGCATGCTATCAGGCAATTTCCTACCCCTAGCGATGGCTGAGATTGTAATGTAACTGCTTTTGTTAACTCTTGATGGCTTTACTGCATTAACTTTGTTTAAATGTGTAAGCAATCTCAAAAAAAATCACCAGCAATTGTTTAAATTTGCCAGAACTGTGAAAATAATGATGGCTTTTACAACCATCCTGGGAGACTGGTGAACACAGACTGAAGCCTCCCTGAAAGCTGAGGGAGGCAGTAGGAAGGACACCCAGCAGCAGAGCTGCCTGACAGGGTTGTCCACCTTTCCCCAGCACTGCAGCAACCTGTCTCTTCCAAACAACCCCCAACTTCACAGAATCACAGGAACATTCAAGTTAGAAAAGCCCCTCAGGAGCATCAAGGCCAACCCACAACCCTACTCTACAAAGCTCACCCCTAAACCACAGCCCCAAGCACCACAGCCAAACCACCTTCAAACACAGCCAGGCTTGGGGACTTCACCACCTCCCTGACCACCACATTCCAGTCCCTGACCGCTCTTGCCCTCAAAAAAGGTTTCCTACTGTCCAGTCTAAACCTACCCAGTGGCAGCTTGAGGCCATTCCCTCTTCTTCTATCACTAATGACCTGGGAGAAGAGACCAGCACCAACCTCTCCACAACCTCCTTTCAGGTAGTTGTAGAGAGCCAGGAGGTCTCCCCTCAGCCTCCTCTCTTTCACACTAACCATCCCCAGCTCCTTCAGTCTCTCTCCATCAGATTTCTTCTCCAGGCCCTTCACATCTTCCTTGCCCTCCTCTGCCCTGACTCCAGCCCCTCCACATCTCTCTTGGATTGAGGTGCCCAAGACCTAGACACAGCACTCAAGGTGTGGTCTCCCCAGAGCTGAGTTCTTCCTGCAGGCACAGCTGCCTGTCACCAGACCTGCTGGGGTAGGACACGTTGGCATGGCAGCACTGAGAAAGCTCAGCACTGAGAAAGCTCAGCACTGAGAAAGCTCAGCACAGCAGCACTTCTGCACAGGCTGTTACATTCTGCACTTACAGCCTAAAGCTACTTCTTTAAGCACGACATAAGCTGAAGTTAAAATATATCAAAATTGACCCCTAAAAGCAAAATGTGTTAGAAGAAGCAAATAAATCTGTGAGTAATGCCTGGTCTGATAAACACTGGGTTTCTTGTAGGTGCAAACATCAGCATCATTCTGTTATTTGTGCTACTTTATTTCTGGTTTCTGCCATCTGTGCTGCATTATTTAATAATAAAACAGCTCACCCGTTGCCTCAAAGGTATTATATTGATGTCAAAAATAGTAATAAATCAGGACCACAATTAACAGATAAAAAAATTTATATGTTTTTCCACACTCATGTCATCTTTTTGTAGTGTTAATAGATTACAAACCACCTTTTAATACCATGCTAATTAATAAAACTACCATGTTACAGGAAAATACTTCTAAATTCCCAAGTCAGAGATGTGTGAAGAAATGTTGAAGACCTTATAATTGCAGGGTATTAATTGCAAGTGAAAACTGTCACTGGTCTAAATTATTTGTGAAATAGAAACCAAATCTTTCACACTGAATCATTTCCAATTGTGGCCTTCTGCTTCCAGTGGCACTTGGGAAGCACACGCAGGTAGGACCACTCTTGTTGGCAGCAGTACCTCAGGATCTTAAAGGTAAAGGTAAACATCATACAATAGAATGGGGCTGGAAGAGACCTTAAACATCATTTAGTTACAAGTGCTGCATGGGGCATCAATGAGCCCTTGTGGCCAAGAAGGCCAATGGGAACCTGAAGTGCATTAAGAAGTGTGTGTCCAGCAGATCCAGGGAGGTTCTCCCCCTCCTCTACTCTGCCCTGGTGAGGCCCCATATGGAATATTGCATCCAGTTCTGGGCTCCCCAGTTCAAGAGGGACAGGGATCTATTGGAGAGAGTCCAAGGCTGCTATGAGGATGATGAAGGGACTGGAGCACTATCTGGTAAGGAGAAGCTCAGAGCCCAGTAGCTGTTTATATGGAGAGGAGACTGAGAGGGGATCTGATCAATGTCTTTATTATAAATATCTGAGGGCTGGGGGTCAGGAAGGAAAGGACAGGGACAGCCTCTGCTCACTTGCACCCTGTGAGAGGAGGACAGGGGGCAATGGATGGAAACTCCAGCACAGGAGGTTCCACCTCAACATAAGGAAGAACTTCTTGACTGT
>VXBD01008087.1:227996-248116 GCA_013399975.1 Indicator maculatus | reverse complement strand
AGCAGGTTGCTCACAGCCACATCCAGCCTGGCATTAAAAACCTCCAGGGATGAGGCTTCCACCACCTCCCTGGGCAACCTGTGCCAGTGTCTCACTACCCTTATGGTGAAGAACTTCCTAATGCCTAATTTAATCTCCCCTCCTCTAGTTTGGATCCATTCCCCCCAGTCCTTTCACTCCCTGACACCCTAAAAAGTCTCTCAAAAGCTTTCTTGTAGGCCCCGCTCAGACACTGGAAGGCCACAAGAAGGTCTCCTTGGAGCCTTTTCCAGACTGAACAACTCCAACTCTCTCAGCCTGCACCATGAAAACCTGCACCATGGGAGATGTGCTCCAGCCCTCCAGAAACCCTTCCTTTCAACTCCAGTCTAAGAAAGGCAACACACTGCCACCTTGCTCACTTGGGCCTCTTTCAGTTTCCTAAGAGGTCTCCTTTTACACCTCCCAAAAAGTTACTTTCCCTGGATATGAAGCAAGCTTTATTGTCTCCCCACTTCCAGACATTTACTCACATTTTTCTGAAGCAACCACTGTTTTACTTCCATTGAATAACTAGTTTCAAACAAAAAGAACCCCAAAATGCCAAAACCAAACAAACCCAACAACACCCAAGAGAATAGCACTCACACACAGAGCATGGAAACCACCAATAGTACAATACAGCATGATCAGTCAATTGAGTTATTGTGTAGGAAAACATTAGCATCCCCCCCTAGAAAAGGCAGATGATGTTATTGTCCAAGGAACTACTCCAAATGCTAAAGCTAACATACAAAAAGCTATTACATATGGTTGATTTAAATGGAAATGCAGTAAAACAGAAGCTTTAGAAGAAGCACTACCACATATAGTTCTTCTATAAAGAACTCTAAATACAAACTCAACCATAAATTATATGCTACAGTCATCAGCAATTAATTTCCTTGTGACATAATTTCAAGTTGTAAAGTGACATGCAAAAACTTCAGATCAGGTGTACTTCTTAAAACTGTGTGACAGGATAAACTCCCATTTATCTCTCTAGGTAAAATCATGTTATCAGGGATTGTTTATTTGCTAATCCCATTGAAATACTAATTTAAAGATGACAGAGCAAATGGCTGCATTTTGCATTCCAAACTTATTTGTTCCTTTTTCGTACTGTGTAACCTCATGATGAAAATGCAGGCTATAGACAGAATGATCACAGAATCACAGAATTATTGAGGCTGGAAATGACCTCTCAGATTATCAAATCCAGACTATGACCTAACACCACCACACTGACCAGACTATGGCACCAAGTGCCACATCCAATCTTGCCTTAAACACCTTCCTCCCCATGAGGGTGGTGAGACACTGGCACAGTCTTATTTCAGGGTTTTATCTCTTGTAAAGGAATCACCTCTTTCCAATGCCATGTATTGCAAAACACAGTATGAGTTGGGTAAAGGTTCTTTAAATTAATGGAAGTTCACACTGAAAGGTGTTGATAACAGTTTCTGACCACCCCCTATCAATTATATCATCATCACGCCCATTACCCACTGAGGTCTGCCTTCATGCCATTTTCTCACAACAGAGGAACACCTGAATTTGATCCACCACAGATGTGCTTCTACTACAACAGGGTGGCAGAATGCTCTGCAAAGCAGGCTCCCACAACCAACAACCCATTTTTGCTCAGTAGACAAATCCACTCCAGGAAATTTAGTGCAATGAGCCAGATGTAATCTGCAGGCTAGATCTTCCTTGTCCCAGTTGTTCAAATATATTTGACTTCACAAGGAGCCATGGCTTGAAAGAACTGAGCTGCTAAAATATCTTAGGCCTCAGCTGAGAAAATCCAGAATTACAGCATCACAGAATCACTGAGGCTGGAATAGACCTCTGAGCTCATCAAGTCCAGCCTATGACCTAACACCACCACACTGATTAGTTAAACCATTTAGATTTTTCAGAGAGCAGTAAGAGCTCAGCAAACTATTCCATTTGAAATATGTATCAGGAAATTATTACTGTGTTCCTGTGAGCATTTTATCATCTGTTGAGCAACAAAGAGAATAATGAGCAGTAAAGCACCAAGAAATGGAAAAAAAACATTAATTGACAAATTTGTCCTAACTTTCTTCTTAATTTGGGCAGATCTTCATTAAAAAAAATCCATCTCTCTATCTGCTGTCAGATGTATGACTGCAGTTCAGAACAACAGAAGGTGTCCTGAGCTCATATTCTCATGTAAGCATCTGAAGTGGATAGGGCTACACTGGCCCAGCTTTGTAGAGTCCTTCTTACATTCTCACACATGGGAAGTGAAAGAGATTCAGACTGAACAGCTTTCATCTTTTCTCAAAGCTCAGCAACTTTCATTTTCTTTTGCTCATTTGAAAACTGTAAATTCAGATGAATGCTTTCAGTTACCAATTTCTGTCCTTGCCACTCTGTGCAAGTAAAACTACACACACTTCTGGCCTCAAAATGATTTTGCTCAGTGCAGATAGCTCAGTGAAGCTGGTGAAATTGGCTACAACTAACTCTGTCAGTATTTTGTGGGCATGTTGTATATTTCAGTGTCAATTTAAGTCACAGGACCACATTTGTTTCATGCCAAATCTTAAAACTGTTTTCTCCAACTGTTCTGATTTCTGCACCTTGTATAAAATCTCTGAATTCTTTGCCAAAGAAATACTGACCTGGTTCTCGTGCACTGACTCTTAAGTGCAGCAGAAATCATAGACAAAGCATTCTTGGATACACTCTGTTCCACTTCCCTACTTAGCATTGCAAGGTTTGTGATGACTCAAGGCAAAGCCACGCATTAAAAAGGAAGCCTTACATGGCATGAGTAAGATCTAATCTCATCTAAGGAGCCATAAATTTGTGCCTGAACAAGAGGCCCAAACAGCATCCATATGATTCTGGTAGCAACTGTGCACATGAGTAACATGCAACTTTTCCAGTTCAGTTACCAGGGTCAGCCCTGACTGTCTGGAAGTGTATTTCCTCATAAACCCCCCCCCAGGTAAGTTAAAAGAAAACAAAAAAACATGTCATAAACTATTTCCTGCTACTTCGTTGCATTTCTATGAAGTCTTCAAAATTTAAGACAGGACTTCAGCAGCCTAAGTTCACTTCCCCTTTGTGTAAAGGAAATTCTTTCAGAATTCAACTTAGCCAAAGTCACAAGAATAACACATCACTAAGTGCTATGAAAATTGTTTATTAAAAGACATAAAGTATTTTTTTCACATTTTGCAGATATGTTGTATTTTTTTTTTTTTTACTTAGTGAGTGAAGAACTATTTCCTGATACAACTTGGGGAAAAAAAAAAATCTAAACTTCCACCTTAAGTGTTAAGGAAAGGTAGTAAGCTGCAAAGCTCCCAGTCAGTCAAAAAACTGTGTACAAGTCTTCTCACTTGCGCCCTGGGATAGGACAGGGGGCAATGGATGTCAAATACAGGACAGGAGGTTCCACCTCAACATGAGGAGGAACTTCTTGACTATGAGAGTCCCAGAGCTCTGGAGCAGGCTGCCCAGAGAGGTTGTGAAGTCTCCTTCTCTGGAGCCTTTCCAGCCCTGTCTGGATGTGTTCCTGTGTGACCTGTGCTGGATTCTCTGGTCCTGCTCTGGCAGGGGGTTGCACTGGAAGATCTCCAGAGGTCCCTTCCAACCCCTAACATCCTGTGAGCCTGTGAACTCTCGGGCCACAGACAGGGACACCTTATACTGGATGACATTGCTCAAAGTTTCATCCAGCCTGGCCTCCAGCACTGCCAAGGATGTTGCCTTTGAATGCCAATGGCATTATTAGCATGAGGTTAACATAGCTACTAGAGTAAAGTTTTAGAAACACATTTTCCCTGGGTAGAAAGTCTCATTATGATGGTACAGTGTATTGATGAGCCAGAAGGTACTGAAAATTTGTTGGAAAAACAAAATGCCAGAAGCAAATAAGAACTAGGAAAGCAAAGTAAGTCATAGAGTCATAGAATTGTCAGGGTTGGAAGGGACCTCAAGGATCAGCCAGTTCCAACCCCCCTGCCATGGCCAGGGACACCTCACACTACAGCAGGTTGCTCACAGCCACATCCAGCCTGGCTGCAAAAACCTCCAGGGATGAGGCTTCCACCACCTCCCTGGGCAACCTGTGCCAGTGTCTTACTACCCTTAAAGTGAAGAATTTCCTCCTAATGTCGAATCTAAATCTCCCCTCCTCTAGCTTGGATCCATTCCCCCCAGTCCTTTCACTACCTGACACCCTAAAAAGACTCTCAACAGCTTTCTCTGGAAGGCCACAAGAAGGTCTCCTTGGAGCCTTTTCCAGACTGAACAACTCCAGCTCTCTCAGCCTGCACCATGAAAACCTGCACCATGGGAGATGTGCTCCAGCCCTCCAGAAACCCTTCCTTTCAACTCCAGTCTAAGAAAGGCAACACACTGCCACCTTGCTCACTTGGGCCTCTTTCAGTTTCCTAAGAGGTCTCCTTTTACACCTCCCAAAAAGTTACTTTCCCTGGATATGAAGCAAGCTTCCAATCCCTAACATCCTGTGATCACTGTACCATGTCTGAAGACAATGCCTCTTCAAGGATAGAAACCCTACTGTAAAAGTGAAAAGTAAGTTCCACAGTTGGTAAAATGATGCCTGCAGGAATAGTCCCTACTTTCATTTTTCAGAGGGTTTTATCATTCTCTCTGTTCCTCTACTTGGAGGACACACACACATGTTCAGTAACAATTGCTTGGAAAGCAGCAGCTTTTAAGATCAGAACCAGTAAGGCTTCAACAAAGTGAAGAACAGAAAAGCAACTGTCCAGAATGAGAGTAAACACCAAAAAGCCTTTTAGCCCTTCCCAAAGAGGAGTATTTAAGGAGGCCATTCACAAAGGATGGCCAAAGAACCACTCAATTTCAGGTTGAGAAACTAACTGCTTTATTTCATCCATACATTTACCTGTTTCATTTCAATATAAAGGTGGAGACAGAAAGCCTCCAAGTGTTTCAAGGTCCATCAAGCAGGACATTTTTCACCCCAGATGTTCATAAAGCTGGACCCAAGTTTCAAACATTAACCTTTATTGACTTACTCAGAAAATTTGGAGCAAATTTATTTGTGCCTGTAAATACTGTTACCAAAATAACAACACAGTCAACATATTTATTGTGTTCTCATACACAGAACATTAGCAGAATTCCAGTTGAAAGGCTATTGGCAAAGATGGTAACTTTCAAATGGAAAAGGCTTTACAAAGCTGCAGGATTGGTTGGAAACTAAAAGAATACAACCACCTTGGCAACCTTTCTCTTCTGCTGTGAGCCAAATAAGACATCAAAAGCAACATGTAGCACACAGGATATGTTTAGCTACACCTGAGTGATCCAAGTTACACAGACAATGGCAGTATCACCACCATATATTTATTTTGATCAACTTCTCAAACATGGATTACAATAGCATATAGTAGTTTAAGATTTCATTCAGTACAAACTCATGAAGTTGTAATGGTCAATAGTGAAGGTACAGGAAGAAAAAAAAGCTGTTAAAAAGGTCTTGGAATCACTCTTCCATTTCCTGTTGGAACAACATCACTCTTCTGTCAACTACAGCAGCGTCTATGACCCATTTTGGCCACTCCTCCCAAGAGCTTTCACAGTTTCTCCTCTGTCATTGCTGGTGTTTGGAACACCTACCTTCCTTCTCTTGAAGTCCCATTCTAAGATCCACTTCTGCAACATTGCCTACAGAAAGAGCAGGCAACTAAAACACTCATTCACTGTGCCAACAATGTGCCAAGCAGCAGCTTTCACTGGGTACACCACTCTGCTACAGTGTTCATCTCACTTCACCTCTCTCATCACACTACAATGATTCCCTCCCACCTCAGTGCATCAAACCTACAAGTGGGGATTTCATGTCCAAGAGTCACTTTCTGAGAGTGCTTGTTAAAACTCTAGGTGCTCATAGAAAGGGGAAGTATGTTCAACATTAGCAATATTCCACTGTACCTGTGTGCATCTGTGGTACATACATCTAACTAATGCACACAAAACAGAGAAGAGTAGCCTAGGAGAGATGTGGAGGTGCTGGAGCCAGTGCAGAAGAGGGCAAGGAAGCTGGGAAGGGCCTGGAGAAGAAATCTCAGGAAGAGCAACTGAAGGAGCTGGGGATGGTTAGTTTGGAAAAGAGAAGGCTGAGGGGAGACCTCCTGGCTCTCTACAACTACCTGAAAGGAGGTTGTGGAGAGGTTGGTGCTGGTCTCTTCTCCCAGGTCATTAGTGACAGAAGAAGAGGGAATGGCCTCAAGCAGCCACTGGGTAGGTTCAGACTGGACAGTAGGAAACTTTGTTACAGGGCAAGAGTGGTCAGGGACTGGAATGTGCTGGGCAGGGAGGTGGTGGAGTCCCCAAGCCTGGCTGTGTTTGAAGGTGGTTTGGCTGTGGTGCTTGGGGCTGTGGTTTAGGGGTGAGCCTTGCAGAGTAGGGTTCTGGGTTGGCCTTGGTGATCCTGAGGGGCTTTTCCAACCTGAATGTTTCTGTGATTCTGATTCTGTGATTTAATTTTCTGTAGTACATTTTAATCCTTTGCTGGCTCACCAGAAATTTCTCATCAAAATAACTTAGGAAACAGAATTGGAAAGTTGCAATTTAGCATTTGTCTTGTTTTAGAAAGTCTTCTAAACCTCTTTGAGAATCTGGAGTCAAATCCTGCTAGCAGTTTATAGGACTATGAGGGTGGTGGAACAGGTTGCTCAGGGAGGTGGTTTTGGCCCCATCCCTGGAGATATTCAAGGTGAGGCTGGACAGGGCTCTGGGCACTCTGATCTAGTTGGGGATGTCCCTGCTGACTGCAGAGGGGGTTGGATTGGATGACCTTGGGAGGTCCCTTCCAACCCAGACCATTCTGTGATTTTATGATTCTAAATGTTTGTGTTTTCATAGGTCAGGGACTATCAAGACAATGTTCTCATTTGGTATTAAACAAATATATTTTTGACAGTCATGGAGACATACTTGATGCAATGACACTTTCTTGAAAATCTGAAGAGATTTAAAAATTATTTTTCTTTTAATTAAAATGAAAATCTAGCCTCTATATTGCCTAAACAGGTTCAAAGCAAGCCTGTCATCAGAGGGTATTACTGACCTTCAGGTGACATGAACTTCTAGGTCATAGAATCAGAATTGTTGTGCTTGGAAGGGACCTCAAGGATCATCCCATTCCAAATTCCCTGCCATGGGCAGGGACATCTCACACTACAGCAGGTTGCCCACAGCCACATCCAGCCTGGCTGCAAAAACCTCCAGGGATGAGGCTTCCAACACCTCCCTGGGCAACCTCTGCCAGTGTCTCACCACCCTCATGATGGAGAACTTCTTCCTCACATCCAGTCTGAATCTACCCATTTCTAGTTTTGCTCCATTCCCCCTAGTCCTGTCACTCCCTGATATCCTAAAAAGTCCCTCCCCAGCTTTCTTGTAGCCCCCATCAATTACTGGAAGGCCACAAGAAGGTCTCCTCAGAGCCTTCTCTTCTCCAGACTGCACAACCCCAACTCTCTCAGTCTGTCCTCACAGCAGAGGAGCTCCAGCCCTCTGATCACCCTCATGGCCCTCCTCTGGACTCTCCCATAAATTTCTACATGTTATGCTATATTAAAAAACTGTATTAACTAATGCAAGCATTGCCAATGCAGTTCTAACACACAATATTCCTTTACTAAGGGGAAAAAATGTTTAAGAATACATGGGTTTGTAACTTTGTCGGTACAAATGGGAGAAACACCTAAGTAAGAACAACTGAGCAGACAAGCTGCACAAAGCATTTTCAAGGAATGGTTGAAGATGTAAAATGCAAAACCACAACAAAACCACTGCAGACACAACATGTAAATAAAATGATATAATCAATAGCCCAAATTCAGTTAGAAATACACTTCCTAAAGATGAAACACAAAACTCTGGCAAGCCTGTGGCTGAAGCTTGCATGTATAAAGCACTTGCCACTGAAAACATGGTCATGCACATCTTCAAGCTAAATGAAGCCCTTCTTCACATATATTTTACATGCTTGAAACTCTCTCACTATGGAAAGGGGAAAAAATATGCTTGTTCAACTTACATCTTTTTCTGACCGATGTGGGAACATCGATGATTGGCTGTAGTACATGTTCTCATCATGGTAGTCACCATCAACCCCCTCTACAAACTTCTTCCTTGAAGCACCAAACATGCTGTTTGTCACCTAAATAAGAAGAAAAATTATTAAATAATATGTAACACAGAATCACAGAATTATTGAGCCTGGAACAGACCTCTGAGATCACCAAGCCCAGCCTAGGACCTAACACCACCACACCACCAGACCATGGCACTAAGTGCCACATCCAAGCTTGCCTTAAACACCTCCAGGGACAGTGACTCCACCACCTCCCTGGGCAGTCCATTCCAGTCTTCAATTCCCCTTTCCAGCAGGAAGTGCTTCCTAACATCCAACATAAACCTCCCCTCGTGCAACTTCAGGCCGTGCCCTCTTGTCCTGTCCCAAGTTGCCTGGGAGCAGAGCCTGACCCCCACCTGACTACAACTTCCCTTCAGGTACTTGTAGAGTGTGGTAAGGTCCCCCCTGAGTCTCCTCTTCTCCAGGCTGCACACCCTCAGCTCCCTCAGCCTCTCCTCATCACTTTCCCTCCAGTTCCTTCCCCACTCTCATTGCTCTCCTCTGGACCTGCTCCAGCACCTCCATATGGTTTACTACATACTTAGCATATTTGTAAAACATATTTAAGGATTGTTCAAAACCCCCTGTTACTAAACAACTGAAAATTTCTCCTTAAAAATCTTTTCTGTATATTATCAACCTAATGGTTCTTTCCAGTGAGCCTTTCATGAGATAGAAATTCATACTTCAGGACTTGGGTAGGGAGAAGAGACAAACTTCATTTTCTGGGCTTGGTTGATTTTTTTTGAGTCCCACGACATTTCACTGAGGCTTATTTAAAAAATTGCAGAATGTCACAAATCTGCAAAGCAAAATTTCTCAAATTTTCACAGAATCACAGAATGTCAGGGGTTGGAAGGGACCTTGAAAGCTCATCCAGTCCCATCTCCCCTGTGTGAGCAGGATCACCTAGAGCAGATCACATAGGAACACATCGTTTTGAATATCTCCAGGAGACTCCACAACTTCCCCTCAGCTAAACACTTTTAATCTAAAAGAAGAAAACTAAGGAATGCTCTTTAGAGCTCAGCCACCTCAGAATAAATAACAAAAGCAAGCAAGAAAGAAACCTAAATAACCTATGAAATTACAGAATAAACCAGGTTGGAAAAGACCTCAGAGATCATCAAGTCCAACCTATCACCTAACACCATCTGTCAACAAAATCGTGGCTCAAAGGTGCCACATCCAAGCTTTTTTTTAACACCTTCAGGGATGGTGACTCCACCACCTCCCTGGGCAGCACATTCCCATGGCAAATTACTCTTTCTATGAAAAACATTCTCCTGACCTCCAGCCTAAACTTCCCCTGGCACAGCTTGACACTGTGTCTTCTTGTTCTACTGCTGGTTGCCTGGGAGAAGAGACCAATCCCCACCTGGCTACAACCTCCCTTCCGGCAATTGTAGAGAGCAGTAAGGTCTCCCCTGAGCCTCCTCTTCTCCAGGCTGAACACCCCCAGCTCCCTAAACCTCTCTTCACAGGGCTGTGCTCCAGACCTCTCCCTTGTTGCCCTTCTCTGGACATGTTCAAGTCTCTCAATGTCCTTCTTAAATTGAGGAGCCCAGAACTGCACACAGGACTCAAGGTGTGGTCTAACCAGTGCTGAGCACAGGGCAGGATGACTTCCCTGCTCCTGCTGGCCACACTATTGCTGATGCAGGCCAGGATGCCATTGGCCTTCTTGGCTACCTGGGCACACTGCTGGCTCATGCTCAGCTGCTGCCAACCAAATTACTCCCATGCAGCATCACTGCAACTTTGGAAAGCAGCTTTCTACTCAACTGTGTGCACTCAGAGCTATGATTGAGTAAGAGAAGCTTAAGCTTAACCACACTCAAGCACCTCAGCACAGACTGGCAAAGTTATTGCAGATGGCCCATAAAATAACTGCCAGATTTATTTGGCCTGTATTCCCACAGGCACACACCCAGGCAGAGCTGCTAAGTCAGGAACTAGAAACTCAAGAAACAGCAACCACACAGCTGGTCACAGAACCTTAATTCATTAGCAAATGTAATCCCACTGCAAGGTCATACAACACTGCTGCAGCACCTGCTGCATGTAGTGCATAGTTCTGCACCTGACTCTCACTGACATCAAAACATACACACCTCTGGTAAATTGCTAATCTCTCTGGCTATGAAATGCTGCCACAGCACAGTGTGGGCTAACCTACCATGTTAATGTTCAAACCAGTGAGACAGCACATGCTGCTCAGCACTCAGGGGCTCACCAAGTGTCTTGTACCGTATGAGGAGACTGCAGAGAGTGCAACCAACAGGATGGGAGCCAACCCTGAGCTACCACCCTCCATAACATACCTGCATAAGGATCTTTATCACCTTGAAAGGGAAGTAAGCTTAGTTATCTTGTCCAATGCTCTCAGACACAAAACCTACTATCTTTGCTACTGACAGTGTTAGTTAAACCGTGGAAAAAAAAACAAAACACAAACCCAAAGCAAAAAAAGCCCAAACCAACCACCAAACCAACCACCAAGCAAAAACCCCCAACAAAACCCTCAACCAAACTAAACCCCCAACCAAACAAAACCCCCAACAAAACCCCCAACCAAACAAAACCTTCCAACCAAACAAAACCCCCCAACCAACCAACAAACCACAAACCAACCAACCAAACAAACCCCCAAACCAACAGAAACACAAAACACCAAACAAAATCAAGCCCAGGAAAATTTGTAAAGTTTTTTAAAGTCATTTTGCACTACCTTAGGCTCAGGCTTCAAACTACAATTTTGAAACATTTATTCTTGTTGGCTACAAGAAGAGTTACTTTCAGCCTGAAATCCTCTTATCCCTCCTGACACAAAATTACTCTGAAATTTGAGTAAGCCATACAGTGCAGAACATCATCTTTACTACCAAAGATTTCTAGGCAGTACTTAATGACATGGGTGTGTTCCTACACCAGTAACAACTTAACCCCATGATTTCAGAATCACAGAATTATTGAGGCTGGAATAGACCTCAGAGATCATCAAGTTCAGCTTATGACCCAACACCATCACCACATTGATGAGACCATGGCACTAAGTGACATTTCAATGTCATAGGAGTTCTGAGTAAAAGTCAATACTAAGGATGCATTTCACAGTCTCACAGTATATCAGAGGTTGGAAGGGACCTCCAGAGATCATCAGGTCCAACCCCCCTGCCAGAGCAGCATCACTTAGGGTAGTCTGCACAGGAATGCATCCAGATGGGGTTTGAAAGTCTCCACAGAAGGAGACTCCACAACCCCCCTGGGCAGCCTGTTCCAGGGCTCCATCACCCTCACTCGAAAGAAGTTTCTCCTCATGTTGAGGTGAAATCTTCTCTGTTCAAGTTTGATTTACTACAGCCACAGTCACTAAATTGTCCCAAAATGTTCAGCTGAACAAAAGCCTATTCCACTACTCCTAGAAGGCTGCAGATATTTGGACTACTGATGTCTTCACAGAAATGTGTAATCTGTTCACAGGCTCACAGGATATTGGGGGTTGGAGGGACTTCTGGAAATCATCTAGTCCAACTCCCCTGCCAGAATAGGGCCATGTGAAGGTATGGCACACCTCCTCCAGACGAAACTTGTGTTTTATAGTATTTACAACAAAAAAAAAAGTGCAAATTCAAGGTGTCAAATTGCTCCAATTCATTCAGCTGACTTTCATACTTGCAGGGAAGCTTTCATTACACTATCAGCATATCCCACTGTACTAATCCCCTCACAATGCAATTATCACCTACCAGATGGGATGGAGCATTTAACAGGCTAAGGGGATTATCTTGTCCTTTGCTGTGCCAGAGTAAAGTGTGGAGAGATGAGGAGTTGCCTCTAACCATTGTGAAAAGGACAGTGAAATGCTCTGGTGAAGCTACCAGGGACTTGAGCATCTCCCCTGGGAACAGAGACTGAGAGCCCTGAGGCCGTTTAGTGTGGAGAAGAGAANGAGAAGAGAAGGCTGAGAGGGGATCTGATCAATGTCTCTCAAGAGCTGAGGGCTGGGGGTCAAGTGGAGGGGGCCAGGCTCTTTTGGGTGGTGCACAGCAATAAGCCAAGGACCAATGGAGACAAACTTGAACAGAGAAGGTTTCAGCTCCACATGAGGAGAAACTTCTTTGCAGTGAGGATGATGGAGCCCTGGAGCAGGCTGCCCAGAGAGGTTGTGGAGTCTCCTTCTCTGGAGTCTTTCCAACCCCACCTGGATGCATTTCTGTGTGGACTCCCTGGGTGATCCTGTTTTTGGCAGGGGGGTTGGACTGGATGATCTCTAGAGGTGCCTTCCAATCTCTAACATACTGTGATACCGCAAGTAATGAGCAGCTGAGCATTTCAACCAACAGCTTCTCATGAACCTAAGAATGTTTTAGTGCTCCTTTAAAATAAAACAGTAACTAGGACGAGAGGACTTCTGCCATGCAGCTTTCTCTTGTGACACATAATCAGAATAACAAGATTTAGTTGTGATAGAAAGCAAGTCTGAAGCATACACCACACTGTACTAACATAATACCTAACCCTGAACTATGCAGTACAGAAATTGTGTAAGGGGAAAAAATGATTATGTCTTTGACCCTGCAGCTTTTAATCTTATTTACAGGAAAGTTTACACATGGCTGGCTACACACGCTGTAAAGATTTCTGAGTCAGTGGGGGAAGGTCAGAGCTTTCAGCCTGAAAATATATGTTTGAAGCTGCTGCAAGAAAGCCACTATGGCCAAATATGCAGTCCACATACTGAAAAGCTCAAGAGAGTATTTTAAACACTCTCAACTAAATTTAAATTGTCTATGAACTTTCTAAATTAATAATTGCATGAGATAATAGTCTAAAAAAACTAATCAGGATTATGCCCTGAAGAGTGATGAAGCACACAGATGTTAATATGGAGAGCACAGTCATTAAAAAGGAAATAAGAAAACTTCTAATATTTAGATTGTATCTTGACATTTATTTGCAACCTTTTTTTCTACACAATACTTCACTGGTTTGTGTGATGAACCCCAAAGAGCAGAACAGTGCATTGCAGGCTGCAGCAGATGAGAGGAAGGTTGGAGGAGCCCTGCCTGCAACCCAGCTGCATTGCTGTGCCCTTTGAGCACCTTCAAAGCCTTTCTGCAGACGCTGACACTGCTCCACAGCAGCATTTTTGTAAGCAGTTCTGTGCTGTTGAAGGTTGCCAAGCGAAGCAGTCGTGTGCAGTGCTCCATCTCTCCATCCTCCCACCAAGGGAAATGGCATTGGCACTGGAGGGCATTCTGGCAGCTGCTGGCACCCCTAACAGGATTTTGCTTTGCTAGGAAGAACTGCCACTTGTTCTCAGGGTGAATCATGGCAGGGATCACAACAGAGTGTCGTGGCACTGCAATTCACACTGCTATCCAGCCCTGCCACAAAGCTAACAGCAGGACAGAATGAGGCAGCCGCTACAGACCAGCAACTCAAAGGGCAGGATTTAAGACAGAAGCTGCAGCTGCTGCAGCCAGGATGCTTATTTCTTGCTTGTTCTTAGCCTAACACCAGCAGCCAATTAATCTACTCCTCAGTAGTTGCCAGTGACAGTAAATGTCTGGCAAACTTTGGAGTCAAAGCACACATCCCTGTGAACACTTCTATTACAACGGGTTTATGCAGTAACGGTGTCAGATGGTTGCCAAGATAGCAGGAGGCATCTTCTGATCCACATGAACTTATTCCAGTATTCCCTACCACATTCATTAGCTGCTCATGCTACCTGCATATCCACAGAGAACTGACAAAATTCTGTTGCAGCACTATTTGTAAGAATCACAGAAACCCAGAATGTTAGGGGCTGGAAGGGACCTCAAAAGATCATCCAGTCAAGGTGTGTGAGTAACTGGGACTGTGCCAGCCATAGGTGGATCTTTGTTTTACTTTCTTTGTAGGACACAAAAGCACCAGGAAGCCTCCTACACAAACGACTGCACCTCCTTTTTCACAGGCTGATAGTCTGTGTCCGATCATCCAGAAAAGTAAACACAGCCAAGTTCATGCAGCACTAACAAAAACATCTTAAACCTTTTGGAAAGTAACAGTGACCTGAGGTTTTGTACCTTTAGAGTCTAGATTGATGAGGTGAAAGGCAGAAATCAACTCTTGCATTTAAGTCCCTCTTACATTTAAGTCACAGAATCATGGAATGTTAGGGCCTGGAAGGGTCTTCAAAAGATATCCAGTCCAAGCCCCCTGCCAGAGCAGGAGCACCTACAGCAGATCACACAGGAACACATCCAGGCAGGTCTTGAATATCTCCAGAGAAGGAGACTCCACAATCCTCCTGGACAGCCTGTTCCAGTGTTCTGTCATCCTCACAGGGAACAGGTTTCTCCTCATCTTTCCATGGAACTTCCTATGCCTCAGCTTTCACTGCTGCCCTTTGTCCTGCCATTGGGCATCACTGAGCAGAGCCTGGCTCCATCCTCTTGGCACTCACCCTGCACATATTGATAACCATGAATGAAGTCACCCCTCAGTCTCCTCCTCTCCAAGCTAAATAGTCCCAGCTCCCTCAGTCTCAGAGTCATACACATACACCTACACACACACACTTAGGCCAATACAATCTCACAGGTAGTGCTCCAGCTGCATGGCAATTTTACTAAGTAAAGAATTCCTCTCTACTCAGCCTAACTTCATACAGATCCCTCTCCTCATCCTGTAGTTACTTTTCACAGTCTACTGTGGGAACTCAGTCCTCTGTTGCACCAGAGCGCAACCAGTCATTAAAAACGTGAAAATGAAGCACATTTGTCAATTCAGCCTTTAGCACAATATTGCAAAAAGACTTAGAAGAATTTCCCCTGGTAGAGCCATGCACTACACATTGTTAGAAAAGACTGGTGGTAACAGAGGAAAGGGAAGGAGCTACACATTAGGATGGAGTTCAGAGAACTAAGCAGCCCTGCTGCCACAAGCCAGGCCCAGTTCTGATCAATCAGACGAGCACAAGCACACATGTTTTAAAATCAGATTTCCCCACATGCAAAATGCAGCCACAAATCAGACAAGGCCTTCAAACTCTTCCACGGAACACCTCCTAATAACCTCCACCACGGAGGAACTAAAAGCAGAGTACAAATGTGAAGAACTTGAAGCATCTAATGAGCAGTTTGCTGCAGTCATTGACCTTTATCCTGCAGCAGAGTACATAACATTTGACACCAATACTTACTAAAACATTAAGAAAAGAATTTAGAAAAATAAGAAATAATAAAAAAAAAAATATCACAGGATGTTAGGGGTTGGAAGAGACTTTGCAAAGTCATCTAATCCACTCACCCTGCCAGAGCAAAATGCTTCAAGGAAAGTCCTTTCCGTTGCAAGAAACATAGCATACCTCAGCACACAAAAACTTGTGTATTAGCAGTAGCTGATAATCTTACTGACACAGTACTTCTAAGGAAAACCTGCTAAAAATGTTGTCATCTTGAGCTGCAAAAAATATTTTCATAATCACTTATAATGTGATGCTATAATTGTATATTAAATTAGTTGAGCAGCCTGAAGCAAATTGCAGGATTAAAAAAAAATGAAAACTGATTATGTTTCTGTTTTGTAGTATTACTATAGGTAGTGCCTAAGGAGAGCTCACTCATGACATTAACATAGCCAAAGCTAAACTAAGAGGATACCACAAAATCTCCCTGAAGAATGAATATTTTTTAATTTGCATAGAGCAAAAAAATTGATCATTGCATTGTAACTGATTAGAGTCACCATCTTTATGACAGCTGAAAACTATATACAGTAATACAAGAAAAAAAGAAACCATTTTAGGGTTTTCAGCAGGATCTTCACTTTTCTGCTGCTCTAAAGAATACAGGATTTGTCAACATGCACATTCTCATTATTTAAGAGCAATTAGAAGTCATAATCACAGATCATTATTTAAGAGCAATTAGAAGTCATAATCACAGTCTGATGCTACAGAGCTTCCTCTCACCTATATAATGAAGGTTCTGATGCTGCTCTTTAGGTCTTACTAGGAGATGTTAGTAATTTATTTTTCTCTTCTCTTACAAACCAATGTTTGTTGCATTAGGTGATATACTTGGCATATCCAAAGTATCCAAAGATGTGTGGCCAGCAGATCCAGAGAGGTGATTCTGCCACTCTGCTCTGGTGAGACCTCACCTGGAGCACCATGTCCAGCTCTGGAGCACGCAATATAGGAAGGACATGGAGCTGATGGAACAGGTCCAGAGGAGGGCCATGAAAATGCTCAGGGGGTTGGAGCAGCTCTGCTATGAGGACAGGCTGAGGGAGCTGGGAGTGTTCAGCCTGGAGAAGAGGAGGCTCTGGGGAGACCTAATAGCAGCCTGCCAGTACCTGAAGGGGCTACAAGAAGGCTGGAGAGAGACTGTTTGCAAAGGCCTGCAGGGACAAGATGAGGGGCAATGGGTTTACATTAAAGAAGATTTAGACTGGACATTGGGAACAAGTTCTGCACCATGAGGGTGGTGGAACACTGGAACAGGTTGCCCAGGAAGGTGGTTGGGGCTTCACCCCTGGAGATATTCAAGGTGAGGCTCAAAAGGGCTCTGGGCAACCTGATCTAGTTGGGGATGTCCCTGCTGACTGCAGAGGGGGTTGGACTGGATGAGCTTTGGAGGTCCCTTCCAACCCAGACCATTCTATGATTCTATGAAAATATCTGAAAAAGTAACCCTTAATGAGTTTTTTAGTGAGGAATAAGTGCCTCAAAAAAATAAATGTCTGCTAAAAGTCACCCATCAGGCTGCAATTTAAGTAAAAATACAAAACTTGAAATTCCTTAAATTAGTAAAAGATAATCACAGAATCACAGAATCACAGAACTGTCAGGGTTGGAAGAGACATCAAAGATCATCCAGTTCTCAATCCTCTGCCATGGGCAGGGACACCTCATACTAGATAAGGTTGCCCAGAACCCCATCCAACTGGGCCTTAAAAACTTCCAGGGATAATACACAGCCAATTTATCATATCCTATCCCTCAGCATCAAACATAATTCCAAAATGGCACAAACTGGAATCTGATATACAACAGAATACATACTACCAACTTGCTAGATGCAAGAGATCTCTCAAATCCCAACTCTTCAGTGATTGTCCTGTCACAGGGTGGAACTGAGCAGAGCCTGTCCCCTCCCTCTTGACACCCAGCTCTCAGATATTCACAAACAGTGATCAGATCCCTTCTCAGCCTTCTCCTCTCCACACTAAACAGCCCCAGGTCTCTCAGCCTCTCCTCATCAGGCAGTGCTCCATTCCCTCAGTCATCCTTGTAGGTCTCCCTTGGACTCTCTCAAGTAGATCCCTGTTCCTGACATGGGTTGGAAAGTTTGACAATCATCAACAACAATTACTTGTCAGGTAATACCACAAAAAACATTTGTTCAATAACATGAAAAAAAAAAACAACTAATCATTATACCACGTTCAGCAACTTATCTACAAGGTGAATATATTTATCCCCTTTCCCTCTTCTGCATGCTTCCACTAATTTATAGTTCATTCAAGACTAAAAGTGCTTCTACATTTAACAAAGCATTCCTGACTTAGTACTGTAAAATGTTACAGGCTTGGTTGTGCAATGCCCTTCAACTCTTAGGGTTCACCACAAAAACATGACAACAAAAAAAGACCAAAAAAAGTGATAATCATGCCAGTAAACTTAGGGGGCAATATGTTGGCTCATACTTTTAAATTCAATGCTATTTGAAGAATGCATGCAGGGAACAAGAAGAAAGAATCGTGAAAACAAAAATCACAGAATCACAAAATTATTGAGGTTGGAACAGACCTCTGAGATCACCAAGCCCAGCCTAGGACCTAACACCACCACACCAACCAGACCATGGCACTAAGTGCCACATCCAAGCTTGCCTTAAACACCTCCAGGGACAGTGACTCCACCACCTCCCTGGACAGTCCATTCCAGTCTCTAATTCCCCTTTCCAGCAGGAAGTGCTTCCTAACATCCAACCTAACCCTCCCCTGGCACAGCTTCAGGCCATGCCCTCTCCTCTTGTCCCAAGTTGCCTGGGAGCAGAGCCTGACCCCCACCTGACTACAACTTCCCTTCAGGTACTTGTAGAGAGTGCTAAGGTCCCCCCTGAGTCTCCTCTTCTCCAGGCTGCACACCCCCAGCTCCCTCAGCCTCTCCTCATCACTTTCCCTCCAGTCCCTTCCCCACTCTCATTGCTCTCCTCTGGACCTGCTCCAGCCCCTCAAGATCTCTCTTGCAGTGAGTGCCCAGAGCTGCACACAGTGCTGGAGGTGAGGCCTCCCCAGTGCCCAGCACAGGGCAGAATTCCATCCCTGGTGCTGCTGGCCACACTATTCCTGATCCAAGCCAAGATGCCCTTGGCCTTCTGTGCCTCCTGGACACACTGCTGGCACTGCCAGGTCCCTCTGTGCCAGGCTGCTCTCCAGACACTCATCCCTCAGTCTGTATGGGGTCATTGTGGCCAAGGTGTAGGAGCCTGCACTTGGCCTTGTTAAACCTCAGCCCACTGGCCTCAGCTCATCCACCCAGCCTGGCCATGCCTCTGTGAAGTGTCTTCCTACCTTCCACCAGATCCACACTCCCCCCCCCAACTTGGGGTCATCTGCCAATTTACTGGTGGTGTACTGATGTGCTCTTGTTCGTTAAGACACAATAGTTTTGGGGTTTTTTTTCCCAAAAGAAATTAGATCAATTTGTAAACAAAAGGTAACTTTTGAAGTATGATCAAGAGAATTATCAGCTAATATGCATTATCACAGTACCACAGTACACTAGAGGTTGGAAGGGACCTCCAGAGATCATCCACTCCAAGCCCCCGCCAGAGCAGCATCACCCAGAGGAGTCTACACAGGAATGCATCCAGGTGGGGTTGGAAAGTCTCCAGAGAAGGAGACTCCACAACCTCTCTGGGCAGCCTATTATCCCTGTGCCACATTTATTTACTGATTGTCTTTTGGAATACCAGAAATTAACTGATTTCTTCTTTGCTAAGAAGCCAGACTTAACCAAAATTAGCTCAGAAACCAAACATACTTCTTGAATGCCTGTGTTATAAACAGGAAAACAAACTAAACCCTAAGAACCAGAAAACAACAGAAGGACAAAATTGTATTACTAGGAATTATTACAGTACAACTGTCTATGACAGCTCCTGCTTGGCCAACATGGAAGTGATTTAATCTTGGAAAGGAGAAATTCAGCTGCTATCTTTGTAAACAAGCAAAAATTGATTATTATCTCAATCAAAACAAATATTACCTCAAATTTTAAAAAATTAAATACTACCTCAAATATTATCAGAATAAACTTATTACTACAGTGGCACTTCTCTGGGCTCCTCAAACTTATTTTGCACCTCAACCACAAGTGGAAGACAGCAGAATTACAACTTGGTACCTTCTTTCGATTGATAAACCTTTAACTCATCCCTTGAAGTAATTCAGAAACACTCTGGTTGTAAACTACTTCCAGTTTTAACTACAAATCGATCTTGCAACTGAACAAAATTGCAGTTTGCCGTAAGAGCTGCATTAGTGCTTGTGATTAATTTTTCTGTAGACAAAACACAGTCTCACAGTATATCAGAGGTTGGAAGGGACCTCCAGAGATCACCCAGTCCAACTCCCCTGCCAGAGCAGCAGCAGCCAGAGGAGTCCACACAGGAATGCATCCAGGTGGGGTTGGAAAGTCTCCAGAGAAGGAGACTCCACAACCTCTCTGGGCAGCCTGTTCCAGGGTTCTGTCACCCTCATTCAAAAGAAGTTTCTTCTCATGTTGAGGTGAAATCTTCTCTGTTAAGTTTGAACTCACTCTTCCTTGTCTGATCACTGTGAATCACCTAGAAGAGCCTGGCCCCCTCCACTTGACCCCCACCCCTCAGCTCTTGAGAGACATTGATCAGATCCC